>CM053625.1:173898858-173922654 GCA_028646595.1 Phalanger gymnotis | reverse complement strand
GTCTGTTGATATTTGTAATTTGCTTGTATTTTGCTCTGAAGTTCAGGGTGCTGGCTTTTCCCCCTGAACTAAGTGAATGATACTTGTGTGCTGAATTAAAGTAAGCTTGCCAACCCCTTCGCCTTGCTCTCCTTATTAAGGCAGATCAAAAAAACCTGTGTTTTTGCAGCATGCTGGCAGCTTTCTGGGTGCTGGCTGTGGGGTGTCTTCATCATGCCAGATGAAGTAGCTAGACTTGGGTCAGGAAAACCTGTGTTTAAATCCTATCTCTGATACTAACTGTATAATTGTGGAGAAGTCATTTAGCTTCTCTGAGAATCAGTTTCCTTACCTGGAAGATGGAGTAAAAAGGGCACCTATTTCACAGGGCGTTGTGGGGTTAATGAGATAACCTATGGAAAAATGCCTTACGGAACTTGAAATGCTATATAAATATTAGATATGAGTGCCAGAGCAGCCACATTAATGAATGCTTAAATCCAACTATTCTTCCTCCCTATCTCATCTTAGCCAAACTGTTGTTAGAAGACAGTTTGAGGAAGATGTACCACTCTTCTTATAAATTCTAAGAGAACTGAGATGTACCACTCTTCTTATAAATTCTAAGAGAACTGAGAAGTGGAAATGGGAAGGTTGACTTGTCATTGAGGACGTGTTAAAAATGGATTACCTGTGTTTTCATTGGCCAATCTCAAGGAGCTTAAAAACACTGAGTTCTGTGTTCCTGTATCTAAGGAGTGTTTACTGAATATTGATTGTCCTGGGATATTCCTAAGGGGCATTTATGGTTGATGTCATCTTCACTCCCTAGATCTAAGTTCTAGCCAGACCTTTCCCCTAGAAGGATGTGCACATGAAATATACACCCTATTTAACCCTATGCCATATAGAACAATGGGAGGAGGACCCATCTCCTGATATGACTAAAATAAGGGACACAAAACCTACATAGTGTTTCTTCTTAAAAGACCTCTTATTGAGATGTGGGTTTGATCTGAAGGCATCCTTATTCTCCAAAGAGATATGATAGCTACGCTGAAGTAGCTGGCTCCTGCTAGGACTGGGACTATTTAGGAAGTAGCATTACCAGAGCCATCTTATGCAATGGTTGTGTTGCTGCTGTTAATTTTTACTGCAATCTATGTTTTCATCTGTGTATAGAGCTCTAAGTAAGAGACTTCTACCAGCACAGATTAGCATCTTTTCTGCAACCTATAGCCCTGGAGAGTTTCTCAGATTTTAGTAACTTGACTTAGATTATCCTGTAGGTATGTTGCAGCAGCAGGACTTGAACCCTGGCCCTTCTGATCCCAAAGTTGGCTCTCTACCTATTACACCACTCCAAGGATGTTTAAACAAACTTTCTGTGATAAACTCTAGAAAGTTGAGATCTATGCGACGCTCTTTAATCTATGTGCATATTTTGCTTTGAAAATTTTTCTTTCTTTTTTTTTTTTTTTGTGGAGGCAATTGGGATTAAGTAACTTGCCCAGGGTCACACAGCTGGTAAGTGTCTGAGGCCAGATTTGAACTCAGATCCTCCTGACTCTAGGGCTGGTGCTGTATCTACCCACTGCACTACTTAGCTGTGCTTACCCCCCCCCCCCCCTTCTGAGACTAGATCTCCCCCTCTGGCCCAGGCTGGAAGTACAGCAGCCACTCATTGGCTCGATCCCAATATAAAGTTGGCATGAAACCTGTTCTGTTTCTGATATGGGCCATTTTATCTCTCATAAGGCAGCCTGATGACTCTGATTCTAGGGGCTCGCTATATTGGTGCTAGACCTAACTCAATCAGCTTATTACCCCACTGTAGTTTGGAACTGCTGAGCTCAGGAGATCCACCAGCCTCAGCCCCTCTAGTAGCAGGGATCAGAGGCATGTATCACTACATTGGTTTATATGGGTGATTTCTAAAATGTAATTTATCAAATTAAAATTAGAATTAAAGAGTGTTAGAGATAGAAGGGACCTAAGATGTCATTTAATTTGATCTCCTAATTCAATAGGTAAGGAAATAAAGGTTCAATGATAGGAAGGACTTTGCCCAAGGTATTATTGTTAGCTAGTTAGTATAAGAATTAGAATTTGAACACAAGTCCAGTCTCTCCATTTGGTCCTTTGCCCATTATACTGCATTGTTCTTCATATGTGAATACATGAAAGATCTCTTTGAGATCATCAGTGTGGGGGAAATCTCTGATGAAATAACTCCTTCCACTGACTTCCAAGGGAGTCAGGAATTTGTCTATGAGTTAACCTGTAAGTCCTGGGAGATGCTTGAAGAGCACAGAGGTTAAATGATTTGCCCAGGGCCACAATACTAGTGCGTGTCAGAGACAGAATTTGAACCTAGACCTTCCCAACTCCACATCCAGCACTCTAACCACTATGTCACACTTAAGAGGCAGGGTGGTACAGAAGAACTGGGAGTCAGAAAAACCTAGGTTTGAATCCTATCTTGGACACTCAATAATAGAGTGACCCTGGGTCAGTCCCTTAACTTCTGGGGGCTTTAATTTCCTCATCTGTAAAAATGAAGGTGTTGGATTTAATGAAATGTCCATTTATAATATATGTTAAAGCACTCTGGTATAAAAATAATCATCATCATTATCCAATACTGAATTAAAATGACTTTTTCATTTCCCTTAAATGAGAGTTCTTAGAGGCAGACTAGAGAAGATGGCTGGAAATAGGAAAGGTGGTCAACGATAAGGAGAAGAGGCTCTTGAATTTATTATCGGCTCTGAACTAAAAATATAAGTGTAAAAGACAACTAAGATTGAGAAAGATAGGAAAAGGCAGAAACAGCAAAGCAAATAACATTACAACAAAATTAGCAAGGACTTAAAAATACCACCTTTATGCCTAATCCTAACCAGCTAGTGCAATAATAATCAAAGAAATAAATGCCAAATTTCTGATTATTTTTCCCCTCCAAAGGTTTTGAATCTCATGGTATTCAATATAAGTAAATCTCATGGTATTCAATATGAGGTAAATGAAAGTTCTGCTATTATCTTCGATCAGATTCTTAAGATTATCGGTTATGCCAAGAAAATAAATTATGATTTCTTCAAAGGAACCAAGATAAAGATTCTCACTACTAAGGTCAGGGAAGATATGACTTAGTTATTTAAATGACTGTCAAACTATCTTAAGGAAAGATAAAAGTACCATAACATGGATAATGAAGATGATAAACACTTTTGATAATCCTAACTAGACTGGAATTTCAAAATAGGTGTTTAACAATGCTTTCTGAATTGAATTGTCATGAAGAAATTCTATGTTGGACTCTGTTAATGGAGGTTTATAAGAGGTATCTAAAGTATTGCAGAAAAAGCCATGGATTTGGTGCCAGAGAGCATTGATCCAAATTTTGGCTCTGTCCCTTACTGCCTTTATGACCTCAGGGATGTCACTTTACCTTTCTAGGCCTCAGTTTCCACATCTTTAAAGTATGGTTAGACCTATAAGATCCCTTCCGACTCTAAATCCTATGATATATATTTCATTATATAGGAGCCTTAAGCTATTAGGTATTCCCATGGCACAGATTCTAAGGTCAGTGTTACTAATATGATTCAGGAATGTATCTAGAAAAGAAAAAAAATAAAGCAAACTTAGCTCCTGTTAGATACTTGAACTATTTGGGAATTACAATCTTAACCTCAGGAAAAAAGTTTTAAAAGCAGTATTAAAAATCATGAACAAAATGAGGATATGCTTTTCTCTCCTCATACCGTTAGTTTTCCTCATAACCATGTATGAAATAACTAAAGTCAATAGGACCTGAGAGTTTGAAAGATTTACAGGTAAATCAAGCTTTCTGAACTGAAATACGTACAGGTATCCAAATGGACAATACTTGTCACATATTACAGGCTTGCATTTCTTAGGCCGAGGGCGGCACTGACATATCTCACAGTTCTGGGCATCAGTTTGGAAACCAAAGGGACAATCCAAGGTGCAACCTCGTATGAGGCTGGTACACAGCTCCTCCCCTGTGAAGAACATATGAAGAGCACAGTTTTCTAAAGATGATGGTGGAAGATGAAAGAACAAACTGAAATATCTACCAAATACCTTCTAAAATTCTAAGAATCAAAATTTCCATGAACTGATATGAAATTAATTGACCCCAAGCATTTTAAAGATCTTAGTACAAGTATTATCATTATGCAATAATTGTTGGAAAGATTCCCATCATGCCATCTACTGCACATATGACTCACTACTATAGTATTAATTTACATGCCAAAGTCCAAATTTTAGTCTGAGACAAATCTATTTTTTTATCTTTTTTATAAAAGATCGTTTCCTCCCCACCCTCAACGTACACTTGGATCTGGTACTCAGGAAAAAGGCTGACAAATGTTACTTAAGATACTAGCAAAAATGGCATGGGTTTCCATATCATTTTTCTTTCTTTGAAAAAACAACAACTTTTTCTCCATTAAAAAAAAAATCTGGACATTCTGGAATCCTGAGAATTAGTTGTAATGCAATCAGATTAGATGAGTGATTATTAAGCCAATATCAATGACCTTTGATAGACTATGGAAAATAAAAGAAACATCACAGGACTGGATATAGGCAAATGCTTTGATCTTCAAAAAAAAAAAGGAAGAGAATTGAGTCTGTAAATTCTAGGCCAATGAACTTGACTTTGATTCCTGGCAAAATTCTAGAATGTCATTAAAGAGCTGCTTAGTGAATGGTTAGAAAAGGAAGTTTACCTTCCACGGCTCAGCACGGCTTCAGCAAGAACAGGTCATTTTGTACTAAGCTCATTTTCTTTTTAAGAGACTTGCTAAGCTATTGTCAGGGGAATATCATAGATATAGTTTTAGCAGTAATCCTAATCAATTGATTCAGAACTGATTGCATGGCTGAACCAACTAAGTGGCCATTAATGACCCAATGTCAACCTGGAATGTCTTGAGTGCAGTGGTTGAGGGATTTGTGATTGGCTTTGTGCTACTTTTTTTAGTCACTAAGATAAAGGCATAGATGGCATACTTAACAAATAGGCAGATGATACAAAGCTGAAAGGGACATCTACTATAATGATTGTCAGGGTTAAAAAAAGATCATAACAAGCTAGCACACTGAGCTGAATGTAACAAGATGAAATTTATATGGGTAAATGTAAGTCTAGCCTTTGGTTCAAATAATCAATTTCAGAAGTACAAATTAGGGGAGGTGTGGATTGCATCTATAGCATTGTATTCTGGAGTCCTATTTATCCTTTATTTAAATGTATATCTGTTGTTTCTCTTCAAAGAGCACAAGTTTCCTTAAGGGCAAGGACTGTTTCATTTTTGCCTTTCTATATCCATTGCCTGCCTTATAGTCAGTGCTTAATAAATGGGTATTGATTGATTGGCTGATTCTGGATAACACATTTCAGAAAATACACTGATAAGCTAGAGGGTGATAAAGGACCTGAAACCATTCCATATGAGGACTAACTGAAGGAGCTGAGGATGTTTTAACATTAAGAAGAAAAGATTTTCAAGGATGTGGTAGTTATTTTTTAATACGTGAAAGGCTGTCACATGGATGAGGAAAGAACCTTATTTTCTTTGGCCCAAGAAGGCAAGAACTAAGAACAATGGGTAGAATATGCAAAGAGGCAAATTTAGGCTTGATGTTAGGGGAAACTTACTAACACTTAAAACTAACCAAACAATGCAACAGAGATGGTAGGTTTCTCCTACTTCTTCAAGTAAAGACAGGCTGATCTTTTTGAAACATACTGTAGACAGAGTTATTGTTCAGGTATAGACTGGATGAAATGGAATCAGTTACTTATTGACAAAAAATTTAATCGCTTATTTTTAAAATTACATACTTTACAAGAAATGTCAATTTGGAGATTTTTGACATCATCTTTACTGGTATTGGTACTATTTGCCATGACAGCATTTGGTGAGTGCCTTTAGCCTACATATATTATGTGTTTATATGCTCCCTGCCTATGCTCTCAAAAAAAGACTGGTGATCACCTCTACCTAAAGCCAAGATATTCATGTAAAATACGAAAAATTAATAGCTTTTGGGGAGGAGGTTACAAGTGCATCATGAAAGATGAGTTTTCGTTAAACCTTAACACTATTTATACTAAAACAAAAATAGAATGAGCTGCTTTAGGAGGCTGTGCATGGCACTGGCCACACAAAGTGTTTGTACAATGGTCTCACTAGATTAAAAAAATTAACCTTAATCTGAAGGGGCCAAAATGGATGGCTATTTTCTGATGAAGGTTTTAGATGCTATATTTTACCAATATGAATTTTCAGTATTTGAATAGTGAGTTCCCCCCACCTAGAAAAAGGAAAATGGAAGATAGCTGATATATATACATATGTATATGAAATATATATTATAATAACATAATTTTCTTTTCCCCCCAGCAAAAGTCTTTTGCCACATATATTTAGAATAACCACAGGCCCATGTAATTTCTGTGCAGCTACTGATTGCTAATTTGCATATGTGAATGCAAAATTTCAGACAGCTCATTTTAAAATTTGTAATTATAAAATCCGAAAGGTCACAGTTCTTCCACTCTTCCTTATGGGAATGATGAAGAAGAATTCAAAACTTCAAAACACAAACTCTCTTTCTTTCCAGATCAGATTATGATGATTTAAATAGGAGTGGAGAAGGAGAAGATGTGAATTAATGTAGAAGCTCTACTAAATCAGTAGCCAACTGAATTAGCTTGCAGGAAAATACGCAGAAGCCTTTTGGGAGATCAGGGCAGATCTTCAACCCAGAGGTAAAATCAGAATCACTAGGAATCAAGTTCCTAAAATAATTTCCTACCCCGAGCAGGCCTAACACAATATGTCTGGTCCAAAAGAGAGACAAGAATAACTTAAATCAGTAATAATAATAATTTACTGACAGCTAGATAGTTCAGTGGAAAGAGTGCTGGACCTGGAATCAATACCTGAATTCAAATCCACCCTCAGATACTCCACGACTGTGCGACCTTGGTCTGCCTCAGTTTCCTCATACGAAAAATAGGGATGATAATAATAACATAAATCTTCCAGGGTTATTGTGAGGACAAGAGATGTCTGTAAAGTGAGTGCTTTACCAAACAGAAAGCCACATATAAATGCTAAATACAATTACTGTTGTTATTTTTAGGGATAGCCATAATCCTAGAGAAAAGGTGGTCTATTGCCATTTAGACCTAGCCTCACTGACAAAGGCCAACTATTTATTAATTAGGAGCTTGCAGAGTTGTGAGAAAAGGATATCTATAGAATGTCATAGTTGTAAATGAGATCACCGATTGTGTGGGAGGAAGGGATCACAAGCTGAAGGGCTATTTCAGTGTGAAAAGGGAGTTAAATTCCAAGCAACTTATGTATGTTAGGAATAGTGGCTTGCCTTTAACCTTCCCTGTCATGTTTTACCTTACCTGTTCTCCACGACCTGGATCTTTCTCAGTTTCTTCCAGCCATCCACCTCCATTACTATGTAAGAATAAATCTGTTTCTAGGATACTACTAGTCTAGCCATCTTTTTACCTCACAGAGAAAATTCTCACTGGATTGCTCACATGACACAGACAAGAAGGTAGTCTACATTCCAAGTATTTCACATGGAATTTCTATCAAAGGTAAGCAAAAAGTCTTAGCAAATGGAACAGGTGAATGGAAAAAAAAATTCAGCACATTTTAAAATAGGTCAAAGAAGACTAGAGGAAGGGCATATAAAAGTTTAGAAAGTTTAAGAGCGCCTCAGGAGAAATCCATTTAAAGGAAGGTGCATAATATTTCAGAGACATTAGTGATCTCTTAAAACAGCTTTCAATTTTACTAAGATCACTGTAAGAAAAAGAAAAAGCACAAAGATGAAAATATCATGCAAGACATTAGTCCAAGAGACAGTCAATTCCCTCTTTTCTAGAGATAAGAGACATTAGCTTTCTTTAAAGGTGTGTCTTCATCTATTTCTTGCCTTCTCGTGATTTCATGTTGAGAAGGTACTGATGAAATAACATGGAGGGAGCTGGCATGATGGTACCAACCAGTACTTGGGAGGGTGGAAAGTGGCCAAGAGTTATAAGGAGGTAGAAGCAAAATGATACATTTGGGTGGCACTGTCTAGTTATTTGGGTAGATCTCATTTTTAGAAGTGCTGACAGTCCTGAGCTTTTTCCTTTCACCTCTCATTTTAACAAGTTTCAGTAACTCCTATACCAGAGCACAGTTTTGCCAAATTAAAACCCATTATTTTAATATTTTGCTTTTAAAGAAGGTAATTCCAATTGCTAGCAGCAACAGGTGTTCTGGTTGGAAAAGGGAGTGTAAATTCTCTTTACTATTTGCTCTACTTCTATTTTCCAATGATTTCAGTTCTGTTATGGATCTAGATACAACTAGGTGGTGAAGCAAATAGAGCACTGGACCTAGAGTCAGGAAGACCTGACTTCAAATCCTACCTCAGACACTTACTAGTATGACTCTGGGCAAAAGACTTAAATTCTCTCAGCCTCAGTTTCACCATCTATAAAATGAAGGGGTTGGACTCCATGGCATCCAAGGTCTCTTCCAACTCTAACTGTATCACTGTGAAATATGTTCTTGAAAGTGTCATCCTTGTTTCTTTTCTCTATTGGATTCTCTGGTTCTAAGAAAGCTAGCATTGCATTAAATTCTCTGAAAGATAGAGGCTCCTCTTTTTCTTTAACTGTCTTACAAGAATGTTATTTGTTACAGGTAAAAAAAAACAAATAAATAGGACTACAAGTATGTTCAGACAAAAGCCTATTTTTTGTCATGTACCTTCTGCATATTTTTAAAGTACATGTTTCTACAAGGTTAGATTTCAACTGTTGGGTGCTTGTCATCATGGCCAGAAGTACTCATAGTTGCTTGTCTTTAATTATGTTGAGATCTTTACCTTCCTCTGCTAGGGTGAATAGTGTTTACCTGTTTCCCCTTGTTGACTTTAAGTGTGGCAGAAAGGGACTTTTCTTTTTCATTTCTGTGAAAATGGTCAGTCTGTGACTTTCTCAGAATTGAGAGGGCCTGAGGCTCGCTGCTAATTTAGGCAGTGTACCTAGAATGCATTTTTGACTGCACCCTTGGTTTAATGCACCATCAGGAACACTGCCATTGAAAAGAAAGGCATGAATAATGGCAAACGCTTGTTCCAGGCATTATTCCAAATGATTGGAACAGTGACAACTCCATCTCTACTCAAGATAGAGACATTTACTCTCCTAAACAGTAGGTCTGCATTTTTTACCATCTCATGGTATCAGTGTGGGGAGTGATGACTGCAACTAAACTTCAGTCAGAAAAGGAAGGAGAATCAAGTCGAAGCTTGCACCTGGATGTTATTGATTCCAAGAGTTTAACAATACCTGTGTAATGGGGCACTACTCTGATTTAATATTTACTATTTTTTAAAATCATGAGTGAAATTGGAACTCAAAATTTTGAGCAATCTATCATGTATTCAAAGACAAGTCTAATCTCTAAAGTCTTTCAATTATAAAATGGTTTGGGCTATTGACTATACAACTGTGGCAAGTGGAAGCTTAAATGACAAATTCAGTAACAACGATGAAAAACTCGTATTTGTGTAGCAAAGTAGAACTCAAAAGGTTTGCAATGGGTGGAAACTGAAAAGAGGAAAAATTAGGCTTGTCAAGAGAAATGTCCTAACAATTACAGGCACCTAAATGTATGGAAGGTGATAGTTTTCCCCTTATTGAATGTCTTCAAGCAGCGGATGGAGGACCATTTATTAGATATGCTGTAATTAGGGATTCTATTTTGTATTTGGGATATATGAGATAGCTCCTCAGGGGCTTATCAACTCTAAGATTCATGAAATTAATCAGTTGTTTTCAATCATATGGGGTGTGTGTGTATGTGTGTATGTGTGTGTGTAGAACAAATTAAGAAGTATTTTTGGACACCAAGAGCTTACCTTCTAATATGTCAGTGTATGAAAGAAAGAGAAATTTTGAGAGTTAGATCTGTTAGACGGTAGGGCATAAAGTAATAGAAGGAAGAAGGCAGGACAACGGGGAACTGCTTTTGCTGAGGCCAATGGGAAGAAAAGAAGTCAGGCAGGGTGTGAAAGAAAGAAGGAAGGAGTTTCTAAGGATTAAATATTGTCTGGCTTCCACTGAATTTTTTGGTAGCCAGACTGAGACTGCCTAAATACAGAGACTTAGCAATACTAGAATTGAGGTGTTGGCAGTGTTTTCTTATGTGACTGCCACTTATTAAGGCATTACGTGTGTGTGTGTGTGTGTGTGTGTGTGTGTTTCCCAACACTGCTTGCAAGTCTCTAGTGGCAACTCCCATGCTCACTGGAAGAGCATGGAGATGCACCTCTTCTCCAATTCTGGATGATATAGCTAATGATATTTGCTACCTCTGTTTCTATTAATGTCTCTGTCTCTTTCTCCATCTTAATCTTGGCTCTTCATCTTTCTCTCCTCTCTTCCTGCCCTCCCCCCCATTCTCTCTTCTTTTGCTAAGTGTAAGGTGACAGTGAAGAAATCCTGATGGGACATGGCAAAGAAACTCCTATTTAGAAATTTGACATACGACTTGTGACTAGATCTTGGGCGTCAGATAAAATTATGACAGACTGCTAATCCTTTCTAAAAGCCCTCAGAGTAGAGATGATGAAGGGCTTGGTATAATAAGGCTTGATTTCAAAACTAGGGCCTGAAGCATGGGGCCAAGGGACCCATGTCCAATGCACAGTTCTAGAGGACACTCCTTCTTTCTGGATGGCATTTGAATGTCTGTCTTAAGATAGAGCTATAAATTTCAGGCAAGGGGATTAACTGTGAATGTGGCATTCTTGTATTGCCCCAAAACTTGGCATACATTGATGTCTTATGTATGATCCAAGTATAAGGGACCCTCTGCTTTCCCTGGGGATATGTTCTGGTGATTTCTGCCAACAAGGAAGTCTGCAAATCTGCTATACTGTGTATAAATATAGACGAAAGGGGATTTGTTTCAGACATATAAAAGTTGACGTTTCTTTCCAAAGCTAGCTCTTTTCTCAATTATCTTTCAAATTTTCTCATTATGTCAGGGGAGAACCTGTTATTAGGTGATAATCTCTCCTCTGGATAACTGTTTAGCTCCAAATAATGCCTAACCAAGGAGGATCGCTATTTTTAATTGCTTTTTTTTGCATCAGTGTCTCTACCCAAAGGTCCTAACTTACTCAACTCCTCTATCTACCCTGCAGGGGCATAGGCAATATAGTTTGGCATTACCAGAAAACCAACAGCAATGACAAGTTGATGGGGCAAAAGGCAAAAATCTAAAAGTAAAAAATTCAAAGCTATAAATAATAAGGAATTCCTGCATTTATTTTTGGCACCATTTGGTTGGTTGTTTTTATTTGTAACTATGTGAAGGATTTTTAATATTATGGTCTTTACTAAAGACGTATCTCGTATCAAGCAGATGACAAGTTGAATTGCATTCCACAATGTTGAAATGACTTTTTAAAATGATCATTAAATTTCCATAATCTTTGAGAAATCAAGGAGAAGAGAAAAATTTCAGAAGACTGTAGATTAGCAGATATTTCCTTAATATGAAAAAAGGGGAAAATAGTGGATTCTAGAAACAGACCAGTGAGGTTGATAAAATTTGGGAATGGATTCAGCACTTGGAAAATAAATCAGTAATCACCAGGAACCAATACTGATTTATTAAGAAGGCCAAAATAAGCTAATTTATCTTTATATAAGGTAAATAGATTAGAAAAATACTGTAGACAGAATTTCCCTTGATTTCAGTAAGGTATACGATAAAATCTTTTATGATCTTGTGGATAAGATGGAAAAATGAAACTGGCTGTTTGATGATACTGCTAAGTGGGTGCATAACTGACAGAACGACTATACCCCAGGCATGACTAATGGATTAATGAACATTTGGAGAGAGATTGTCAGTGACATATCACAGGGTATATCAAATAGCTCATAAATGATATGAACAAAGACAATTATGGCACGTTTATCAGATTTTTCAGAGGACACGTTTAAGGGGAGTTGCTGAAATACTGGATGACAGAATCAAGATTTACAAAGACCTTAATGTGCTGGAAGGATGGACTAAAGAAAACAAGATTAAACTTAATAGGGATAAATGTAAAGTCCTGCATTTAGGTTAAAAAAAACCCCAAACCATCATTTTCTTGATGTGTGACTAGGGAAAACCTGGGGTTGGCAGAAGTTCATGTGAACAATATCTAGGGTTTTTAATAGACTGCAAGTTCATTATAAGACGAACAGTGTGTTGTACCTGTTAACAATTCATAGAATTTTGGGATGCCTTAATAATTGGTTTAGTAATCTTGGTAAAGAAGTATATGGTTCCCCTGTACTTTGCATTGCTCTTACAGCATTTGGCACTGTATTCAGTTCTAGGTGCCATGAGAAACACCAGCAGATTAGAATGTATGCAAATGAGAGTGATTGCAGTGGGAGACTTGAAACCATATAAAATACAAAGCAACTAAACTATATATGCTATATATATATATATATATACATATATAAATGCTATAGTATAAATACTAAATTTATACTATATACTATATACATATATATAAATGCTAAATATATAAATATAGTATAGTATAAATGCTAAAGAAGATAAAAATTAAGTGGGGGGGGGGGCCATGGGAGAATGCTAAGCTCTGTAGGGGACAACTGGAAGCAATGAGTGGAAATTAAAGCAAGTCAGACTCATTATAAGGAAAAATGTTTGAATAATAAGAGCTTTCAAAAGTGGAATGGGGCGTTTAATGAGGTAGTGAGTACTATGTCACTGGAAATGTTTAAGAGAAAGTTGGGCAAATATATCCCAGAGAAATAATAGTGAAGATTGATGCACTGAGTAAGATCTAGAATATTATTGTGTGACTGATTTTTTTTTGGGCTTCAGAAATCCTATGAATGGCCATTAGGAGAATAACCAAGTACCTTTTCCTTTAACAAATGAGTGTGTATTTATCTATGTAGATTAGGAAGACTTTTTCTATTTGGGCATTGTCAAGGGAATGTCATGAACAACATTGAGGAAGAGATTAAGTCATGTAATATGCTTTGACAAAATCATATTAGGCCTGAGAAAAACATAATTTTCTGCATACTCACTGTTCTTGCACTGACAGATTCGGCAGCCATTGTGATCAAGTTTGAAACCGAAAATACAATCCTTTTCTGTCAGAGTACAGTTAGATAAGACCTCACAAGCAGGTGGATCAACTGTAATGTATGATGGTTCTAAGAGTAAAAAAGAAAAAAAAATCTTTGAAACACATGAGAGCCTGATACAATAACATTTACCCTTGAAATAGCATACTAAGAAATCTGGTAAAGTGGCTGAAGGAGAATCCCAAACTTTCCTATCCAGGATTTTCAGAAAGCTTGTTTCAGCTCAGCAACGTCGTCTTTTTGAACAGATGAGGAGCCTGGGCTAGTAACTAATATTTGAGTCTGTTTATACATTCTTTGTTCTCTCTATAGGAAACTTAGACGATAGAAGCTGTCATAAAAGGTGGATGAGAAAGTTCAAAAGTTCATTCATTTACCTGTTTATTCTTCCTGCTGTTAGGTAGACTTTTTTTTTCCTTCAAGGAAAAAAAATACACTGTATGATGCCAGCTATCATTTATTCTGTCATCCTCCATAGCAACTTCCCTGGAACTAAGAAAATAGTCTCTAATGTATTCAGTAGGGTAGTTTTGAAAGCTCCATTAATATACCCATCTGTCTTTCTTTTTCTACAAACCATATAACTACACAAATAACATTACATTGATGAAGTGTATATGGTGCTCAGAGTTCAAAAGAGTGTGATGATATAATGTAGAGGTTTTGGGAAGAAGAGAAAACACCTATTCTCATATTGGGGGGAAGCAAGAGAACTTTCTGATGCTGTGAAAAGATTAATTCAGAAGCTGTGATAAAAATTAATGCTGTGCCTTAAAAGACATACTAGGTGTTAAGTGGCTCCAGATAGGTAGAAAACGTCAACCAAAATATCCAATTTGGTTAAGAGGTAAATTCCTATAATCTCTGGCTCTGAAGAGCATCCTCAAGGAGACCAGGGGAAAATAATGCTAATGCATTTTACTTATGTAATTTCTTTCCCCCCAAAGATGCCATGCATGCACTTTACACATGGCAAGTTATTCCATATAACATGCCTCTGAAGGAACCAAGAACATAATATCTATACACCTTTTTTTAACAGATGGAAAACATGAGGTTCAGAGAACATAAATGACATCTAAATTTACACAGCGACTCAGTAGCTGGCTGAGAATAGAACAGACCAGTGGTTTCCTGACACAACCCAATACAGTAACCATTAGTTTATAATGTCTTCTCAAGTTTCATCGGCTGTGACCATGGAAGGGGAATCAAAATAAGAGGTTAAGAAGCTCATAGCATTTTACTTGTAATTGTTGAAAGAACAAGGAGATTTTGAACTTTTTATTCAGTTTTCTAATGTGGTACAGTTATTAAAATCTCTTCAGGTAGTAATTTACCATGGTGTATTACAATAATTAATTTATTGGTGCTCTACCAGTAAAAATATTTATAGAATACACAATCTTTGCTTTTAATACAACATGCATATTTTGAGCAATATCTTGTGTTTTTAGGTCAACTTTCCTGTGCTGTAATTTAACATAATCCTCTCTAACCAAAGTAAAGATGAGATAGCCAATGGATAGCTTAGAACCTCAACAAAGAGGTACTGGCTAGATTTAAGTGGTGTTTGGCATATTTTAGGTGAAATGTAATGTCACCATTTTCCTCTAGTGCCTTAAAATTCATTATAACTAGATAAGATTTCCTACTTAGGATTATGTAGGGGTTTTTTCATCATCTTTTTATTAACCAATCAGAATGACAGAGATGCAATTTCTGACCACAATCTTCAGCCACAAAGCCACTATTCCCTTGGGAAGCTACCTGCTGTTTAGAAACCCAAGACTCTGAAAGTAACCTAATGAAAAGATAAGAAGCGTAAACCATAGCCTATCCCAGCAAAGAAAGAGTTCCATATTCTACAGCACCAAACCAGGGATTCTGGATAGCACAATTGGATAGAATGTTGGATTTGGAGTCAAGAAGACCTTAGTCAAGTCATTCCTTGTATGCTTCTAGCCTCACGACCCTGAGCAAATCATTTAATCTCTCTCAGCCTCAGTTTCCACATCTATAAAAACAGAGATAAAAATTAGAACCTACCTCACAGAGCTGTTGTAAGGATAAAAATGAGATAACATAAGATGTCCCAGAAGTCTGAGTGAAGTTTTAACTTAAAACCACATTCATACTTCTGGGATACCCTGTATATATAAAGCACTCTGCAAACTTTAAGACTACATACATATATATGTGTGTGTGTATATACACACACATATACGCAGCTAGATACATAGATATATAAATATGTATAGATACATACATATATATGCATATTACATATTATAAATGGTGGCAATTATTGCTATGGCTATTATTATTTTATTTTCAATTCTGTTAGTATGAACACTGAGAGACACATGTACCTGTGGAAAATGTACCACATATCAAGCTGCATGAAAAATCAGATAGTATTTGATGGCCTTTTTTGGCCATATGTTTTATATAAGGCACCCACAAAATCTTTTTTTCTGACAGACACCATGGACAAGTGTACACTTAGATAAATATAAATTTGTATAGAAAAAAATCAGAATATCTAGAGTGGAATTCATTGCTATTTTTATAGAACCTGAAAGATTCATACAGGATGAAGTCCTAATTCTGCTCCAGGTCAAAGTCAATTCTCTTTTAAAGTGATCTGTGTCTTCTCTCTCTCCTTTTTTTGAGGGGGGGGGGAATTCTATCTTTTTTTTAGGGGGAAGGCAGGGCAATTGGGGTTAAGTCGCTCACCCAAGGTCACACAGCTAGTAGGTGTGTCAAGTGTCTGAGCCAAATTTGAACTCAGGTACTCCTGACTCCAGGGCCGATGCTCTACTCACTGCGCCACCTAGCTGCCCCAAACATTTTTTCCTGTTGTTGTTGTTGACCTCTTTTTTAACACCGTCACCCTACTTATGTCACAGATAGTTGGACATTTCTTTCTCTGCTGGAAGACTGCAAGGCTGGCATTCTACTCATCTTTGTAGCTCTATTGCAATGCATGTGATACATGCTTAATGAAATGTTTTTAAATTAAATTAAACAGTTGTTAGAGAATGACTAGAATTAAGTTGAGTACATAGCCTATCACCCTTATATACAAATACGATACTGCTGCTGCTCTCTTGTCACTTTCGAATTCTGTTCAGTTGTGGTGATGATTCAGTCCAATTAAATTTAGTAAGGATTTAATAGCGCCTCTATACAAGGTATTGATTTATTTGTGCTATTCTCTGGTTCCCCTGTGGCTACTGGCTCACAAATGTAAAATGGCTGCCCAGCATTAGGGTTACAAAGTGGAACTGAAACAGAACAAAGTTACTTGTCAGACATGAGAGTTCCACACCACTGGTCCATTAGCACCATGCTTCAACCAGTTAAGCCCACCAGCAACATATACAACTATATGTAAAAAAGGGCCATACTTCTTTGAATTACCCATAGCACTCAGCACACCGTATTCAATAAGTTTATTGAATAAATGAATTCTACAAGTGTTATTCTTACTACACATGTAACCCCCATGAGGTTTATTAACTCTGAGTTAAACCCTGGATGCCATGATTTAGTATAATGGGCAAAATTTACTTTCTTGCATTAAAATATTGCCCAAGTCCATAGTGGCAGTAAGAGGCAGAACTATGATTCAAAATCAGATTCTCTAACACTTGTATTAGGTGTAAGTGAACTTTAAGTTTCACACTACGGGTATTTTCAAGACTTAACAGAATCACAGAATAACAGAATCACTCCTTTCATGAGTGAGGAAGTCAGGGCCTGGAGAACGCTTTGCCTCAAGGTCAAATAGCTAGCAAAACTCAGACTAAAACTAAGGTCTCCTGATTCCCTGTCTAGTGCTTTCCCTCTAAAAACATGGGACAAATTCAACAAATTATGTCACTTGTGGAAACCATCAACTCTGAAATGATGAAGTCGTTTCCCTGCAAATTAAGTAGAGCCAGAATCATAAATAATGATATTAATAATTCATCTTAGCTGTAAACACTTTCACATTATCTTTTTTGTAACATCTGGCAAGAAAGTATTATAAGATCAAAGATTTATAACTGGAAGGGACCTTAGAGGTGATGAATAGTCTAACCTCTCTTTTACAAAGAGAAAGTGACTAGCTCAAGTTTATACAGTTAATAAATATCAGAACTGGGATTTGGACTCATTTGCACTGACAACAAATTCAGCACCCTTCTCAAGGAACGATACTTTTTTTTTCTTTGTAGGGAAATTCTATATCTATGTAGGGAAATACAGGTCCAACGGCAAGTCAACCTATTGTTTTAGATGCTATGGCAAGTTTCCTACATGTTTGATGTGGTTGTCATTGGAACAGTTGTTCATTCATTCCTTCATCCATTCATTCATACAACAAACACTTAACTCAGTACTTTTTAAAGTTCAACAATTCTCTAGAAGCCATGATTTAGAGGCAGTCTTGGTTGTTGCCTTCTATTATTTCATCTAACGCAGATACTAGTTTCACTTTAATGTACTTTTTATGATCTTTGATCTTCCCTTTTCTGTACCTTATTTCCCCTTACAATTTTAGGCCACATCTATACTAGCTACGTTTCCGTAAGAACAAAATTACAACAGAAATACAAAATGATCCATCCACTATTGAACCAGTTTAATCACACTGGCATAGAATAGCGTTAAGTCTGTGTTTGCCTTCAAGTCCAACTTTTAGCTTTCAGAACTTGGCAATGCTGCTTACTATTCAGGAATCAGAGTGCTTTTTTAAAAAGTACTTTTAGAAAAAATACAGTGAAACTACTGAATGCAATATAAAGTTCTAAATAACAAAGATGAGACAACTCTTTGGTATTTTGTGTTTCCAATGATAATTATTCAAGTTTTGGATCTTTATAGCCTCAGGAGTGAGCTAGAGCCAGAGGAATGTTTAACAGAGTTCTTCAAAAGACAGTTTTTGAAAAGGGTAGAGGTATTTCCAAGAAGGAATAGTCATCGCTGATCGTCATTCTGCAATACCTTAAGCATTTGGCATTTTGTCAGCATAGATAATGTGTGAGCTCTTTATAACTTAAGAGATGGTCTTTGAGAAAATGATCACACCAAAACCAATTTGGTGGCAAGCCTCTCTAAATTCAAGTAAGAGATGTGTCCTTGGACATATAGCCCATGTCATTCTCACACTTGAAGCCTATCTGCGATCCACTGGCATGAGCCTGTGGATCCTTAAATTATTTCCATGTAACAATGAGCTATCAGAGAACTTTGGTGAATATTGTTAGAATGCACTTTAAATTATTCTGATTGGTTCTGACCCAAAGTAGCTTGAAGAAGTTCTATTTAGGTATGAACTGTGGATAAAAAATGTATTTTGTTTTCTTGAAAGAAGGGGAAACCATGCTATTTCATATGTCTCACAGAGGATGTTAGATTATCACTGGGCAAAATCTCACTGGTCTATATGGCCTTGCTCTGAGGAATGAAAAGACCCAATTCCCACATAAATAATTGCTTGAAATCCCAGTGATAATTTCCTCCCCCGGATTTTTATGCTCATATAATAGCCCTGGGAGAACATACATATTGTACTAATCTCATCAGAGAGCATATAACTTTCTGGAATGGGAGATTTTTATCATCTTTTCTCCATAAATAAAGTTGTTTTTTTTTCCTGGAGATTATCAGTTCAAAATAGATTCTGCTGAGACTTTTGGAGGTACAAAACATGACTGCATACTGATGTGTGTTGCCTAGAGCAAAGAAAATAGCCACCACTGATTTAGATGAACAGAGAGGTGACAATGGATTGCTTTTCCCAGTTGAGAAATAATTTGGGGTCTCAATCTCTACTATCAACAGTGTTTTTCCTTTTAGGGCTAAATAAATCTGGGAATTGAATGCAGTACTGCTTAAAGAATCACCCTGAAATTCCATTTTATCTTGTATTGAATCAGCTGAGGAATTAAAGAAATACCTTAAAGTCCTCCAAAGGAAGAAGGCTTGAAACAGCAGGAATTCATTGTCTTTGGCTACAACTATTTCTAAAGGGAACCCTGGAACAGCTTCTTTGTGGAGAAGGATTCTAGAAATATTTTCTGAGCCTAGAAGCAATAAAGAACAAAAATGGGTGTTTGTTACATCTATATCCAGTTTGCGTTTCCCTGCCCTAACATCTATGAGGGGACTGGTCCATGTCTCAAGCTTTGTTATTCTGCCAAATGGTCTTTAAGGATTCTCCAACCAACCTTGTACAACAAAAAACAAATAAACAAAAAAAAAACCACAGCTCAAGTAAGTCTTAACACTACTTAAGTCGGGGAAACTCAGCTACTAGGTTCTTACTAAACACTATTAAAAACCTCACATATAATAGCATAAGTGAGCAAGTACTAGTTTGCTTTTATTTAAAACTTTACATCATATATGCCAGGCACCTCTAGTTTCTCTCTTATCAGTAAACATATTTCTGAGACTCAAGAGTTCATTTAGCTTCTCCAGTTTTTTCAAGAAGGAAGCCATCAACTATCAAATTTCCGAACACTAACACTTTGTATTTTTATAGTGCTTTCAGGAGACTCAGATATTCCCAGGATAGTACTTTCCCAACTTAATAATTGGGAAAGCAAAGCAATGGTAATGAATATTAATAAGATCAGCCCCAGGCTTCTTGAGTCCAAATCCACAATACTAGACTGTAGTGCAAGAATGTATATTCGATCGATATTTGGTGATTCAGAAGAGAGAAATCTTAACTGTGTATGATCCAGGCCTTCTACTTTTCTTGTTTTGGGCTATTTCATTGCTAACTAGCATAACCACTCAGAGAAGTCAAAGGGAGTAGTAACCTTATAAAGCTGTAAAACAGCATTGCTCAACTACCAATTTCTGTGTCTCATATCAGTTATATCACCCCACTGAACGGTATGGCCATCTTTTGGACAGGCTACAACAATAAGAAAGCTCTTCTGATTACTAGTTATTTTAAAATATACATTGTATTGTTTTCTACTTTAATGAGCAATTTCTTAAATAATTTACTTATGTGCTGATTTTTACATGATACTTTCCTTGATCTCCCTAGCTTAGAAATAATTCCTCCATCAACAGACAGATGCTTGAACTCATATTTTCAAGCTTAGATTACATTTATTTGTGTATCTGATGCATGCCTGTTCTAGATGGCATGCTCCTTAAGAGCTGGGACTATGCTATTTTTTCCAACTGTATAGCCTCAATATTAGGAGACAGCATAGTACAATGGCATAAACACTGGCTCTGAAGTCAGACGACTTGGGTTTAGATCCTGCATCTGATGTTTATTACCTGTGAGACCTCAGGAAAATCACGGAGACCTGGCCTTCATTTTACTCATATGGAAAAGCTATAGATCTATGATGGAACAATGTTGAATTGCATTTGAAAGAAACATGGCTTATAGAATTTTTGACAAAAACTATGACTTAGTGTCTTTCTACTGATCCAGTAGTTTTGGTCTGATCCATGTGACAGGCTTTTTTTTTTTTTAAAGTAATCCTAATGGTGGGGAGTTGCTTGTATTTCTTCCCAAATTACATACTATCCCTATGCAGGAATCTGTCCTACATTTCTTGATGTGATAAGCAACCCTAAGAATCACTGAGAGCCTGATGATAGAACATGAGTTGGTAATCTTACATAAAAAATACTCCCATGAGTACCATGCAGGACCACATGCAGGAATATATCAACGTAATCCTAGGAAGTTACAAGGCACATACAAATGTTAAGTAACTGGGATGGAGAGGAGGGGAATTTCCAGTTGGGGGCCAGGGACATTCCCCAGAACTCTTTGGATACTTTGACTTGACTATCATTACTACCATTATCTCTGGCTATAGATTTCAATTGTACAGTTAGCTCCAGACTTTAGTCTTTGGCTACAATGTAAAGTCTAGGGCTCTCTCTGTTATGAACAAACAGCCCATCTCCAGTCTAATCTTCTGCTGTTTGTGTCCTTACCACCTCAGTGACCACTTCTTATAAATATAAACTATTAGCATTAACATATTAACCACTTTCTAAGAAACAGTCATTCTATGCTCTTGCATGTAAGAACTCTCAAACTCTAGTGATCCTTCAAGTCTCAGCTTCCCCACCATACCTAGTCTGCTTTAATTGGATTTGTAGGAACAAAGACCTTACTTTTCTGAAACTCAGGTTCTTACTTTTTAAAACAATAGGTTTTACCTTCAAACCTCTTTTACAAGATAAGAGAAAGGAAACAAAGAAGTTGGACTGGTTCAGTAACCTTTTCATTACCTAACTGTTTTGATTCCAGAGCATCTTGTCTTTTTTATAACACCTTTTCTCTACGGTTTCTTAGGTATGTTTACTGATTGAAAGAAAGCATACTGTGAAGTTAAGTTTCATTTTCAGACACATTTCATGCAATCTCTACCTGATGATGGACTCTCCTGGATTTGCATAAGCCACATGGTCATCTAATGAATGAGAAAATTAAGAGTCTGCCAAGGTACACTCACAGTGTATATAGTACCTTAAAAGCTACATATACCAGGCTTCGCCTAAGCTAGGCAATTGTCTGTAGCCTCTCCAGGATTATCAGATCTGTGATAAAACTTGCTACCAGAAAACCTAAGGAGCCAGCTTATCTGCTTTATTCTATCTCCATACTTGGTTCTATGACCACAATGTCTGTTTAAATATGACCTATTTGATACTGAGTCAGAAAAATGTCAGCATAACTGTAGGGAAGAGGTTGTTGTATGATTAAGATGACATTTTCCCAAACAAAGCTATGTAAGGGAAATTGCTGTACATGGAAAGAGGACAAGAATCCTATAAAAAATCCCCTAATCTGAGAATGGGAATTCCCAGGATGAGAGTTTGTGTGTTTAAATCTCATTGAGCCATGGAAACTGAACCACTGTAACTGGAATTTTCAAATTCTTTCAACCTGTACATGTTTCATTATCCTTTATTCAACCCTGCCTCCCCTTTTATATTTTTCTCATCACAACATTCCCCTGCTCAGACTTTTTCAGCATTTATATGAATGTTCGTAGTTTAAATCAGAGGTTTCAAAAATGTTCCCTGGAGTTGCTCTTTGTTACAGTCAAATACAGAAGCAGCCATATTCACTTTGCATTTATTTATCCATTTTGTATGCTTTCTCCAGGGACTTTTGGCCTTTGTTTTTACTTTTTCCTATCCAATCATATTTACTACAGGAAATAGAAAAACAGCCACTACTGATTTCTTTCTTTCTTCTTTTGTCCTGGATCTGTGATTAAATCCATATGAGAGAATCTCAGATGTAAAAACTCCTTGTACACTTGTAGATCAATAAAGTAGGCTAGGACATTAATAGGTTAATTGATTTACACATAGTGGCTCTCTCTCTCTCTCTTTCTCACACACACACACATACACACACACACCCACCCACCCACCCACCACTATGTGTTAGGGTTAAAACTTGAGCTTAGGTCTTCCTGACTCCAAGACTGGCCCACTATCCATTATTTACTTTGTATTTCTTTGCCACAGATAAAAGACTATTATCATTATATCATTAGAAGGTAAAAAATATCTTTAAAAAAACCTTTAAAACAGTTTTTAGCTAGCATTTATACAGTGCTTTAAGGTCTAAAAAGAGCTTTACAGATATTATCACATTTCATCATCATAACAACCTTGGGACGTATGGTGCCATTATTATCTTCTTTTCATATATAAGGAACCTGAGGCAGACAGAGGTTAAGTGACTTGCCCAGGGTCATACGGTTTGTAAGTACTTGAGGGTGGATTTGAACTCAGGTCTTCCTGACACTAGGTCCAATGCTCTATCTACTGTACTACCTACATGCTTACTTTAAATAGTCTTTAGTATATTCTGTAGTGTGATTTTTCAGTGTCAGGACTCGAGACATCCACCCAACTTAATAAAAGAGAATGAAGAAGAATCTGGTTTTTCTATGCTTTGGGTTCTATTTACAAATTCAATTTTATTATTAATTTGTAGTGAAGTTAGAATATATTATGTAGGGATTATGGCTTTATAAAAATAATTACTTTAAAATCACAATTTTATAGAATTCAAAAGAGAGGGATATATTATTATAGTAATAAGGTGAAAACAAGAAAACAGGAATGAATATAAATGCAGGAGTTTTTATATAGCTGTATGGTTTAGCTCATGGGCACTTTGGCATGTATATATAGTAACAACCCACTTATCTGGAAGGTCAGGCTTCTGGTAATCCCAAACTGCTGGAACTGGGCCACGTACCCAAAAGAACTCCGGTCATTTGAAACAGATGTACTTTATTCCAAATGGGAGGCCCTAAGGATCTTACTCATAGCCTATTTACTCTTATTTAACATACAATTCTTAACAAGCTTTTAAAAAAATATCTGCTTTGAGCCAGAAGAACATTATACAAAACCACAGATATATTGATTCTGTGATGACTAACCCTGACAGACTTTGCTCTTCTCAGCAACACAATATGCAGAGACAGCTCCAAAGGACTCATGATGGAGAGGGCTATCTACATCCACAGAAAGAACTA
>CM053625.1:173801367-173898358 GCA_028646595.1 Phalanger gymnotis | reverse complement strand
TTAATTCAATGCCAAGTTATACATGGAAGTTATATGGGATTCCATGCCTTCTTGGGGAGGGGGGGGGGAAGGAGGGAAGAAAATCTGGAACTCAAAATTATGTAGAACTGTTTGTTGCAAACTAAAAATAAAAAAATTAATTAAAACAAAACAAAACAAAAATTAAAAAAATTAAAAAAAAAGATCTGCTTTCTCTGTTCTTACAGAGTGAGGAAGTAAAGGTAAGGAGCAAAAATGTGAAGGACAAATGTCAAGATGAAAAACAAATTCAATACTGCTTTCTCAACTCTGTGATCCTTATTGCTATACAATATCCAAGTGTACAATAATGCACAGCGATAACTTCTTCAGGGTCTCACCTATATGTACTGGGTGACCCATCAGATGAACTATGGTGTATGATACTTTTATCAACAACATGAATAAAGGTGTGGAGGGAAAAATTATCAAATTTTCTGACAACACAGCTGGAAAGGATGGCTAACAGGTTGGATGGCTGTTTAACTAGATGATCTCTAGGGTAATTTTCATTTCTAAGAGTTTGTGAGCTTATTGGTTTCCTACAAAGAGGGATAATCTTTAGGGAAAAAGTCTGTTTCCCATGAATGATAAAAATTGGCACCTTGAAATTAAACTGCTTGGTCATCAAAAATGCTATCGCCTTAAAACACCCTAAATCCTAACTAGATTTCCCAAAGGATAAGTCTTATCATTAAAAGTGAGGACTCTCTGAATTGTTTTAAACAGTGGCCTGGTGTGCATGGCACTGCCCATGCTTTCCCATCAGGGAAACAAATTATGTCTATTTCTGTTCCCAAACTGCCGAACTAAGTGTAGCATGTGCATAGTGCCTCTCACAGTGCTTGGCAAATAGCAGGCACTTAGTAAATACTTTGGTATTGATTGATATGTGAACCAGCTGAGAATCCTTTCAAGGATCCTTGTGACCTGCTTCATAATCTGACTATAAGATCAAGGTCAGAACTTCCATGTAAATCCTCTGTTGGACTGGCAGATGAAATATGGAATGCAGTACTAAGGTTACATGGCCTCAGTGGCTTATGTTGTGAATTCTCCATTTCTACCATGTAATTCTTCTTAGGAACTCCAGGTACAGCACAGTACAGTACAGTAGAGAAACGGTCAGGGACAACTGTTTTCTCACTGAGTAAGACAGATGTGAAATAGGTGATATTTTGAAAGAAAAGTGATGAATCTGGCTGACCTTTTCTGACATCAAGCTATAGTTAATTTTAAAATGTGTGAATGATTTCTATTTTTTGAAATATAGTTATGAGTTAGATAGAATGACCTGAAATTTTCCTAAGGGTTGTCTTGTTAATTTCAGGCTCAACATATCCAAAATAGAAATTGTCTATAATGGCAAAACTAAGTAGTCTTACAGTCAACCTAAGGCTTGAAATCATTTTCGACTCATCCCTTTTCTCCATATACAGTCATCAACTTCATTGGGGGGGGGGGGGTTCAAATTATCTTTTGAACTCTTCCCTGTCTTTTCATTCCCACTGTCCTATTTAGATTCTTATCTAAGCCTCACAATTGCATTATTGTAATAGTTCTCTATTTGAGCTCTGTGATCCTAATCTTTCCACCTTTCCAAAATACCCTAAATATTGCTGCCAAACTAATTTTCTTGAAAAGTCCTTTCTTGAAAAACCTTCAATTGCTCCCTATTTTCTGTTACACCGACTTTTCCACTGGTAAAATGAGGATAATAACATACTACTCAACCCATAAAGTTCTCAAAAAAGTGCTCTGTTTACCAGAACAATGTATATAAATGTGAATTATTATTATTTTAAAAAACTTCCCCATTTTTGGTTTCTAAGGTCCTTCATAAACTGATCCTATTATATCAATCAATTAGTCAATAAGTATTAAATGTCTCCTATGTGCTAGGTTCTGTGCTAGGCTGTGGGTGGTACCTAGAGGGTGATATACATAGAATGAATGAAATAATCTTTACTTACAAGATGTTTACATTCAAATGGGGGAAGAAAAGAGATGCATATGGTTATATGTGTGTGTATATATGTGTGGGAGGGGAGGAATTATTCAATAAGGCTAGAAAGATAAGTTGGGACAAGGTTATAAAGGGCTTTAAAAGCTAATCAGAGAAATTTATATTTGATGCTAGAGGCAAAAGGGAGCAGTTGGAGTTTATTGAGTATGTGAGTGGTATGGTCAACTCTGTGTTTAAGGAAAATGACTCACTTTAGCATCAGTATGGAGGATGGACTGACGTGGGAAGAGACTTGGGGCAAGGAGACTAATTAGGAGGCCACTGAACTATGTGAGGAGAGTGAAGGGGTGGGATGCAAGAGTTGCTGAGAAAGAAAAAGAGTAAGATTTTGCAAATAACTCAATTTATGGAATGAAGGACAATGAGTAGTTAAGGATACCACTAAGTTTATGAACCTGGAAGACCAGAATCGTGGTGATGCCTTTGACAGAAAGAAGGAAGTAAAGCTATTCACCAATACTTTCTGTTATATATATATCAATCAATTAATCCACAGCCATTCTTTAAGCACCTATGTACTGGGGATTATGAAGACAAAACAAATGAAACAGCATTCCTCATAGCATTCCCTTTAACGGCAATGCCTTCTCTTTTCCCTTCTGCCTATTTGAATCCTAAGCATCTTCCAAGGTAGCGTTTGAAGTTGTGCCTGACTGCTTTAGCACTCACTAATCTCCCTGTCCTCTGAACTCCTACAGCATTCATCCTCTGTAACACATGATTAGGCTCTTAGATACTCTGTTACCGTTCATCATTGTCTCATGTGTGTTAGTTTTGTGTTCTCATTTGTATTGTAAACTCTGAAGGATGGAACTATGTTTTACACGTAGGATCCCAGGCTCCTTTAATTGGAAGATCATTTAATCTGACCTTTTACCTAGTACAAGATGTTTTTTCCTTCCCATCTGTTTAGTGCAGTGCCAAGTACATAGTAGCATCTCAATAAATACTTTTTGAAAATTATTTAAAATTTGATTTTTAATTATATGAATAACATGAGAACTATAATAAATGAACATTCTAAATAATAAATATTTGTTGAAATGAATTACCTGAATTGATTTTGACAGTAATATTTTAAAACTTTTGATCAAGTAATTAATAGAGAGAGTATGGTGTAATGGATAGAAAGCTGCCCTCTGAGTCAGGAAGACCTTAGTTTGAATACTGCCACTGATATATGCTGTCAATGAAATTCTAGATAGACTACTTAACCTCTCTGACAATTTTCTGGGATTCAGGTTACAGAGAAGATGCCAATCTGTACTCAAAATTTCTGATTATCGATTAAGCCTGGAATTTTTGGTAAGTTGAGGCAGTAACCACTGCTCTGCAGGGAATTTCTTGGAACTCTTGACATCAAATACTAAGAACCGCTGACAAAAGAAGATGCTCGTGTGCAAAAAATTGTAGGGGAATTTTCTATTATTAAGAATGTAATACCCAATTGATAAATTGTCATAGGATACGAACAGGCAGTTTTCAGATGAATTAAAGCTATCTATAGTCATATGAAAAAATGCTCTAAATCACTATTGATTAGAGAAATACAAATCAAAACGACTCTGAGGTACCACATCACACCTATCAGATTGGCTAACATGACAAAACAGGAAAAAGATAAGTGTTGGAGAAGACGTGGGAAGACTGGAACACTAATGCATTGTTGGTGGAGTTGTGAACTGATCCAACCATTCTGGAGAGCAATTTCGAACTATGTCCAAAGGACTATAAAACAGTGCATACTTTTTGACCCAGCAATACCACTTCTAAGTCTGTATCCCAAAGAGATCATAAAAATGGGAAAAGGATCCATACAGACAAAAATATTTATAGCAGCTCTCTTTGTGGTGGCCAAGACCTGGAAATTGAGGGGATACCCATCAACTAGGGAATGGCTGAATGAGTTATGGTACATGAATATAATGGAATACTATTGTGCTATAAGAAATGATGAACAAGTAGACTTTGGAAAAACCTGTAAAGACTTATATGAACTGATGGTGAGTGAAGGGAGCAGAACCAGGAGAACATTGTACACAGTAACAGCCACATCATACGATGACTACCTTTCTTAGCAATTCAAGGATCTAAGACAACTCCAAAAGACTCATGATGGAAAATGCTGTCCACATCCAGAGAAAGAACTAGGGAGTCTGAATGCAGATTGAAGCATACTATTTGCTTTTTTTTTGGTTTTATTTCTTCTTTCTCATGGTTCCTCCCATTGGTCCTAATTCTTCTTTACAATATGACTAATGTGAAAATATGTTTAATATGAATGTATATGTAGTCCTATATCAGATTGCATGCTGTCTTGGAGAAGGAGAAGGGAGAGAAAATTTAAAACTGAAAAGCTTATGGAAGTGAATACTGAAAACTAAAAATAAATTAATAAAAAATAACAAAAGAGACCCAAATTCCACTCCAGACTTGTACCAAAAAAAAAAAAAAAAAGAATATAAGTTCCCTGAAGGTAGAGATTGTTTCATTCTTTGCATTTATATCTCCTGTGCCTAGCACATTTCTTGGCACATAATGGCACTTAATAAATGTGATGCAATTATAGATACTATCTATCTAGGTACTATCATAGAAGGCATTTTACATACCACTGTGCTATTTTATTTTCAATAATCACATAGGCACATTTGAATGGATAAGTTCTGATATGTCTCTAAAAACAAAGATCCCAGATTGAAATCAGAGGCCATGTAGTCCAATAGCATTAATTTACATTCATACTTCTTGGCTTACAGATTAAACAAACAGCAATCAATTACATAAAAATCACCATCAAATAATTTAAACCAAGTTATTTCATAAAATTAAAGCACAATGGAAAAGAAGATGAAGATAAGCCCTTTAGAATAGAAAGGGTTTAGCTAGGGAAAAGTCCAGGTGGTATGAGTAGTAACTGCAAACTTTCAGTCCTAAGGACCTGAATAAAAAGCCAAAAACTAAACCAATTTTAATATCCTGTTCAAGGATCTTTGAGAGAAAAATGGTAGAATCCTTGCTTGAAGGGGGAAAAAAGGTTCCACAACCCCTTCCTGAAGGGAATGTCTCTTAATAACCTTCATTAACTTCTGTTTAGTTGCCTGAGAGTTGTCTCTCATCCAAAAAAAAGTTGAACACTGCCCCAATAGAGTATGTGTTTATTTAAGCTTGCTGGAAAAACATTCCTATCATTTCAAGAATGACTAAATATTTTTCATTCACATACTTGGCATTCCAGACTATGTTTTCCCGCCTCTGTTGATTAAATGAAAATTAGCAGCCCAAGTCTGAACTTTGAGATTCACTTACTGAGGACATGTACTTAGCAGGGAAATTATGAGACTCACAGTAATAATTCCTTTATAGGCATGGGATGTGGAAACTAGAGGAAGTAAACAACAAACTACACCCTTCCACATACACTTCATTAGGCTTGGTCTTTAGCAGCTAGTACTGGACTTCATAAAATCAGAGGGAGAATTTTCTCAAGGGAGCTAAAATGCTCCAGAGAATTCATCTCTGACCAACTCTAGGTTTGGCCATACCAGAGATTTAGAATTTAGGGCAATGTCAAATAATCTAGAATAGGCTAGAACAGTGATCTTATGAGGAATCAAGTAGTAACCACTATAGTCTTTACATGGAGAGATATATGGGGGGCACAGAATAATCAAGTTATCTATCATTAAAACTTCTCTGTGATACTATACCACTTTCCCAAACTTCATATCAATTTCTGCTTAAATACAAATCACTATTCACATATAATTACCACAAGCATATATGGAAACCAGAGCCAAGCAACTGAAATGGGTATAGAACAATTTTGTCACATCATTGTCAAAACCACAAGTCTATAATCCAAAAGTTTCAGCAGAGAAAGCCTCATCCTCACATCCTATATGTATGTGCGCACACACACACACACACACACACACACACACACACACACACACGTTCTCTTCAAAGTTACTCTATGTAACCAGAGAAAAGTAATCCATGAAAAGTTTCCAAGGTCTAAGTTAAAGCCTTTCCCCACATGGTCATTTACTATGCATTTGTTACTTCATATACAGCCTTATTTGGACAAACAACCAAAAAAAAAGACTGATTCTGTGCTTTAGTTACCTTTTATGGAATTGGAGAAATGGAACTAGTTTCCAGTATACTTAAGAGTTAAGGGAGGAAAACAAATACTATGAATATTTTATTATTGGTGCCTTACTAATAATAGTAGTATGTCCAGCACTGCCATAGCATACATAGATTTAGTTTTGACCCTTGTCCTCTACTGGGGCATTAAAAATTTGTGACACTGTAGTTTCTTTTGACATCATTGACCCCTTGGGGTCAGCAAAACTATGCAGGACTCTTCTGCATACAAGAAGCAGCTTAATCATTTGGGACCCTGCTCACTAGGCCAGAAATACACACACACACACACACACACATTTTTATTTTTGTATCAAGGAATTCCTACCCAGATATATAGGCCTGGGTACAGGTTTTTTTGGCAGTCTAGAATAAACCTCACTCTTGATTCAAACAAGGACATCAACACTGATGGGGATAAAATACTGAGCAAGGATTTTTTTCACTATACTCTTAAAAGGGCTTGACTGATCCCTTAAAATTGAGATGGCGGCATGGGGAGAGCTGTATGAGTAGCAGCTCCCAGAAAACCTAAGTTTTTGAGAAGTACATTATAGCATCATGAAGCATCTTAACACAAAGACTTTACCACATCCAATCAGAACAACACATTCCTAAAAAGTAAAACAAAACAAAACAAAAACCTACACACTAACAAACTCTCCAAAGGTGATTGTGATCATTAATCCCTGTAGATACAAATCTGACCAAAAAGGGGGGGGGGGATAGTAAAGATGAGAAAATAGCCTCTAGTCATAAAAAATATAAAGTATTCTTACTTAATGAGATTCTGGATACCTCAGATTTATCTGCTACCGGTAGAATGGCCAAAAAAGTAAGCAATTGCATGAGGTTACTCAGTTGTATGGCCAATGCAATATTCACAGCACCAACGGCAGCTACAAATATGCCAGTGCAGTTATGAATCACAAAACATAACAGACTCTATATAGAAGATAGAACCAAAACATTTATTCAGACACCAGAAGGCCAAATCCCAACACCAGTAAACCGAATCCATCGCAGCAATGAAGAAGTTAACACACATTATCACGGAAGGGCACAACTCCATCCCACAAACACTCACCATCCTAGCTGTCTGCTTGCCTTCATCCTCTCTCCCACCGCTCTAACTTCTCTGACCAATTTCCCGCTCCACCCTTCCTGTTTCCCCGCCCCCCCCCCTTCGGCAAGCTTCTCCTACTATATGTGACTTAGGTTTTCATGTGATTTAAGCAGGTCACATGGGCCTATTAATGGATGGGAAGATCTTCAAATTAAGCAAAAATGCATTACAATACACCAGTGTGAAATGCTAACTTGGTAAGGAATTGTTAGACTGGACTACATGGCATTTAGGATTATTTCCAGTACAAGATCTATGATCCCATCATCCTGGGCATACTAAAAACCTTTAGAAGCCAGTCTTACCCTGCTAAGGAAGTACTGAACTGATATTCTCATGTACTGGAAATCAATCAAGTGTTTTTATGGACCTGCTACAATGGACCGTACAGCAATACTGATGACTCCAGCATTCTGGCATTGTCTTCAGTGACACTTAGATCAAGATACCATGGAGTCCTACTACCCTATGGGGTGCCACCCTTTTCTTCTACCAGCAAGCTCCAGAGAGTGGCTCACTGCCATTCCCTACACATTTTTTCTGTTGCTACCATCGTATCTGTTTCCCGAGTTTTCCATGATCCAACCTGTGATATCTGAACTTAGGCTACATAGATGAGAGGACATAGCTATGTTTCATATTCTCCCTTCCTCTGCTCCCTGGGAATGGAACTTTAACTTTTTCAAATGTTTAATGCAGGAATCTAAAACAAAGGGGAAGTTGACAAGCTTACAATGGTTTAAAAACTGAATCCTGATCTAGGGAAATAAAACTCATTCTGTAGAGCACCTTCTTCCTTCCTGACTACCCCTCTCCTGCCAGATCTTGTCCTCAGATGCTTCTTGAGTTCCTGTTCAATCTAACTAGTGGCTTTAACACACACACACGCACACACACACACACTCCTGCAGATCTCTTTGTACAGGAAAGCAGGACCTTTGGGAAGCTGCCTTTCTCCTACAATTCCCCACAACACTGAGCCCCTCACCCCACATATTTTAGACTCATATTGTGAGCTTTAGACCTATGAGCCTTTATATTAGGCTCACAGATCTGGAGTCTGAGGACTCTTCTACCCTTTCCTTCCAAATGAAAACATCTCTTTTCAGCCTTTCAATTACTCTTCCTCCTCAGACTTCAGCATTCTGTCTGCCTCAATGTCCTTCTGGTGATCTCAGTGCTTCTGATCTTAGAAATTCTTTCTATTTCATCCTTGATCTATTCTTTTTGCAAACATTTGGCTTATATCCTAAAGCAAAATTCCTAGACCCTGAGAGCTGGCTCTGTTTTGAGTGGTTACATTGCTTTCTACATTTATTGCCTCAGATTGGCATAAGCCCTACAATCTTGCAAGCAGGGACAAAGTCTGACTGTCTGGTCATTGAAACTGATTTTCCTCTCATACTTATGATTTCTGGTTCTGATCTCATGGCCCTTTATTGCATGTAACTTGTCTGTCGTTAACTGAGCTGAGAAGGGAGACTTTCCTTCAGGTCAAAAGATAACAATCATGCAAATAACCAACAAGCATTTATGTGCCAGTCATGGAGCTAGGTGCCAGGTATATAAAGATAAAACAGCCCTTGCCCTAGAGGAACTTACATTCAATCGGGACAGACAACATTTACATATATAAGTACCAACAAAAGACAGACAAAATAAATACATTGTCATTTAGGGAGGAGAAACTAGGAGTAAAGGGGTATCAGGAAAGGTTTCATGTAGATGGTGGCCCTTGAATTGAGCTTTAAAGTGACACGAGACCTATGTCCTTGCTCTCAGCTTTTGGTTCTCTCCATTTTGCAGATCTCGACATGGTCCATATGGTGCATGCACCATGCCCTTTCAACAAACAGTTTGATTTCACAAACATTAACGATCTACAGTATTCCAGGGAAGTGGTTCCTCATTTCTATAATAGGCAACTTACATTAAGGGAGCCTTCTCCTCACCTATGGGAGCAGGGCAAGGCAGGAAAAGAGACCTTTCTCCCCTAGAAAGTCATCAAAAAATGCAATGGCAAACTATTTGTCTGCACACAAGAATCCCCGGAGTGTCCTAAGGCTGTTAGTTAATATGTATATGAAACAAATGGGCAAAACTGTCCCACACCACTGGTTCCTTTACCAGCAGGGCTTGGAAAATACCTATATCTGCTTCATTTAAAAGCCCAAAGAAGTAATGTCTGTTATTCGCTATCTGTCTAAAACCTGATCTTGAAAAGTCCATGGGACTCAGACTCAGTCTTGATAAGATAATAGTGACTGTGACTGAAGGCTCCTTCAAGCAGAACCTATTAGTACCGTATCACATAGCCTCTGCTAGAGTACAGAATTTGTAACAGTGCAAAATGAAATAAATACTTCCTCACGTAGATCTCTCACTGAATGTGAATTCTGAGGAAGCCCACATTTCCCACTACACTGTGAGAAAACCAGAGTTTTCTTGAAAAGTCATTTGCACATGAAAGTACCATAACACCTTCTATTTTTGATTGCCACCTAGGGCTACTACATGGAAGCTGTGGAATGCAATAGAATCCAATTCACAGAAAGAGCAACAAATCAAGATCGTATCACCCCAATGCTACATTCCAACACTTCCCTTCAATCCAACAAAATGGGAAATTAAAAACGCATGCCATTCCCCCCAAGCCCTAAGTGACAAAGCTCTCAGATCTGGGAAAAAATAAAAAAAAAAACTCCAAACATCCCAGTAATGATAGCTGACGTTTTGTTATATGAAGTAGTTTACATATGTTATCCCATTTGGGCCTCACAAAAACCATATCAGATATATAAATACATGTAATTTTTATTCTCATTTAACAAATGGAGAAACTGGGGACTCACCTCAGAGAGATTAAGTTACTTGACCATGGTTCCAATGGCGAGTATATGAGAAGCAGCATTCAAACCCACTTCTCTCCCAACTCCAAATCCAGAATGCTTCCCACATTATGCTGCCTCCTGTTTGTTCAATTTCTACTTTATATTCTAGCTTATATCTACAATACCACTCATGTGGCACTAAGAGATGGAGTAGAGGCAGTGCTGGGCCTGGAGTTCAGCTCTGGCCTTAGACACTTACTAGCTGTGTGACTCAGGAAAAGTCACTTAACCACTGTTTGTCTCAGTTTCCTCAACTGTAAAATGAAGATCAAAACAGCACCTGCTTCCCAGGGTAGTCGTGGGGATCTAATGAGATAATATGTGTAGAGCACTTAGCACACTGCCTGACACACAGTAGGTATTATATAAATGCTAATTATTATTCCCAAATTAAATATGTTAAAAATTAGAGGGAAGAACTTTTTTGGTTGACAGCCAAGGGCTAAGCCATGAAACTTAAAATGAGCTGAGACATCAAGAGAGGATGAAAACTGTATGTATTGAATTACTTTCATCAAAAAACTTTGTGCATGTCACATGCATATTCTACTAAAAATTCTCCCAAAGGGTCCCTTATGTTTATTTAACTATTCAATAAAGAGCTCCTTAGTAGAAATGGCCTCCTACCTGCTGCGGCTCCTCTTGACATACAGTATTTGTTAGGGCATTATTACCTATAATTTCACAATAACTTGCTATTTAGAGCAAATGATTATGAATCCATCATTATAATAAAAATGGTATTTTACATGGGATAAGGTACTACATTGACAAAGGATGTCTATGCACAAAATCTTATAAAAATAAGGGTATAAAATAGCAACACAGGAAAACTAAAGGAGATATTGCTATCTTTTGGTGAGCTGAAGAGATTAAATGAAGAGCTTCAATCCTTGAACCGCAGAATTCTGGGGTAAAAAATGCAGGAAAGTGAACTGCACTGCAGTTGAGAAATCATATTTAGGAGTCATGAGACCATGGTACCTACTTTTATGTCTCTACATAGCCATTTCAGTTCATGACAACAAACGATGTATGCTCCTAGACCAGGGATATTTAACCAACCAAAAATTCAACAGTATTTATTAAGCAGGGACAATTTGTACAAGCTTAGTTTTTTGTTTGTTTTTTTAATGAGTTTGGTTTTAAATGTCCATATAAATAGCTATAGATGCTTGGGTATGCCCTTCTAAGCATGGCATTCTTAACTTGAGATCTGTGTGCTTTTAAAAAAAATCAAAATCTGATAACATGTTTCAATGTAATTTCATTTCATTTTTAATCCTGTGAATTTTATTTTATGTATTTAAATACACTGTTGTGAGAACAGTTCCTCTATAGCCTCTTTTGTCAGACTGCCAAAGGTGTCCATGACACATAAAACAGTTAAGAATTCTTATTCTATGTGCAATCCAAAGAAGCTTAAAATAGCTAGACCATCAGTTCTAAATTATGGAACATGTTTCAAAAGATAAGTTCATAACTCCAAGCAATTCACATTAGAATTCTAGTGACTTCTATGGCTATCACCCTTTAGTTGACCAGAGGTCCAAAACAGAGGTCAAGGTACTTCAGCCTGAAAAGGTAGTACTACAGATAAGCCTGAATTCAGAGCCTTTTGCATCTTTGGTATGTGTAACCAAGAAGGCAGGAATTCATCCAATAAGAGGTTTTGTTATAGATAAGTCCATTTCCTTACATATGCTTCGTTAATCTTAAGCAGACATATATTACATGCAAACGTTCTACCTCTCCTTAATGGAAAATAATACATATGCTCTAAATAATTCCCAGAAAAAATTTTACAGCTATCAGAAAATAAATTTTTCTTAAAAATCGTAATGAACAAATTAAAAGAGGACAGGAGAGAAAAAGAAACAAAATAAAATAATACAATTTATTTTAGGTTAGGTCCTCTAATCTGCACACCTGAATGGGGTATTGACACTAACTTTGTATGACTTAATCATGAGAGTACTTAAGAGTCCATCTAAAGAACACTTATGTACTTGTGAATTGAGTGTGTTGTCAAGTAACAGTCCAGAATTTTTTTAAGATCCTAAAAGAAAAAAAAAGTTCTCTTCAGTAATAGGCCAGGTATTACTAAAAGAATTCTGTGCTATCATTTAAAAGGATAAATAAAAATAAAGCACAGGTTGTTAATATACAGTATTGATGATATATGAAGTAAACACAGAAAGTACCTAAAACCAAAAGCCTTTCCTCATCAAACTTCAGTGGGGTCTTTTCCTATGACTTTGGACCTTGATTAAGCCCTGAGTGATTCTATGTAAGAGGATGTGTTAACAGTTGCTATGCAATTGCTCCCAGAGTATTTTGTCATGTGCATTAAATATAACTAGATATTATATTTGTTCTCTGCCCTCCTCCCTAAAGTGGACCACTCCCTGTACACTGAAATATTGCTTTTTCTTTTCCTTTCCTATATTGTGTCCTCTCTTTTGTTGCAGCTGAAGTCATTTGCACATCATAGTTAGACATATTGTGAATGATTTCAGTAATGATCTTTTCAAAGGCAGATTCTGTTTTCTTGAGTTTCATCAGCTCAGCACTATAATTAATTAGAGGCTAACATTAAACTTTAATGGATAAATTGCTATGTGGTTCATATGAAACCCACTATTCATCTGAATACAAGACAAGTGGTGAACAAACTCACATTATCCCTTAATTCTTTTTAATGCCAATCTTAAAGTCATAGAAAATGGGATCTTATGAGGACTCCCACCAAGAATTCTGCCATATACAATATAAAAGGCTCTAAAAGCCAATCTATCCTCTATTTGGGCTGCATGGTGATTTTGTTTTTCTAATGCATAGGTCTAACCACGTCGCCCTACTGCTCAATAAGCTTCAGTAATTTTTAAGATCAAATATAAGCTCCTATGTTGCACATTCAAAGCTCTTCAACATCTAACCCCCACATGCCTTTCCAATCTTCTCACATTTTCTCCTCTCCATGCACGCTAGGATACAGGTATGCTGGTCTACTAACAGTTTCTTGACCTAAGTTTCCATATCCATCTGTGTGCCTTCACAATGGATTACACCCCCCCCCCCAACTTGGAATGTTCTGTACCATCCCTGCTGCCTCTTCAACTTCCCTAGCTTCCTTCAACACACAGCTCAAGTCCTGCCTTCTGCAGGAGGTCTCTCCTGGTCACCCTCAGCCATTAGAGGCTTTCCTTTTCAGAATGTCTCCTATCTATTCTGCATATCTTAGACACACCTAGTCATGTACATGTTGTCTCCCTCATGAGAATATATACTCCTTAATGGAAGTGTCTGTTTTTGCCTTTCTTTGTCTCCCCAGCATTTAGCCCAATAGTTGGCAAATAGTAAGTGTTTAACACGGGAGGTCTGTTGACTGAGGAAGAAATGATTCTGAGTTACATTAGCCTGAAAATGGGGCTATAGAAAGGTGCTCAGAATTGAGGTAGAAGAAGTAAATCTGTGGCTGCCCTAACATTTTCTAAAATAAACTTTTCTCTTCTTATTAATAGAGGAGAAACGGTTCTAAATACACAATCAGAATTGTGAGAGTATGGTTGCTATATGTATTTTCTTCTCATATAAGAATGTAAGATCCTTGAAGTCAAGGACTATCTTTACTTTTGTTTTTATATCTTTAGTGCTTAGCCTACAGTTTGGCACACAGTAAGCATTTAATGAATGGGTTTTTTTTTCATTCATTCAACAATTTAAATGGAGACTGGCAGGAGAAAGAACTTTTTGTTTTCTCACAGGCACTTGTTTCATGTCAGTTATTAAACTCTAACCTCCTTTCCAAGCCCTAATTTTTAATTCCTTCTCTGCTTATCCAGATGCATGAATGAGTGCAAGACACCAATCTCCAAAGCACTTTGCCCATTCTACTTCCCTTTAGGTGACAAAAGGAGTCTTCTTTCTGGCTGTATCCCTCTGCCTCTGACCTCTCTTAGAATCCAGGGCTAAGGAGGGATCTCTTTTGTAGCTATATGTAGCTTCTATCACTGAAATATTATTTCAAGATTAATAGATTCGATACATTTTTTTCACTAATCAATCAGGTCATGGATTTTAATTCCAGGAGTGGCTACTGGGGAGGCCACTGGAGAGTCTATCCATCATTTCTCATAGCATGCAGTTTTGTTATCATTTTATGCAACTCCAACACTTACTTAATGTCTCACTGACATTTATTTTCAAGTATAGGAGGTGTGTGTGTGTGCGTAATTTGTAGAAAATTAGCCTAAAATCTACAAGTTATGGAATGTAGCAGCTGGTCTGTTTCAAAGTTAGTTGTAAGGAAGACAAGGTTTTAACAGAACCACAGATACCCAGCGCTTAAGTATACTAAGTGATATTTAAGACCCTTGGTAGGTACAACCCCTTAAAGTCATGGTTCCTAAATTATTTTAGTATTAAAATAAATTTCAGCAAAAAAATGTTTCCATAAATCCATCACCATCATGATTATCGTCATCAGAGCTAACCAAGAGCACTTTAAAGTTTGAAAATCAGTTTTATATCTGGTCTCTCTTTAGATCTCCATAACACCCCTATGAGACAGGTTCTAAAAGCATTATTAGCCCTTTTTTCAGGTGAGGTCACCGAAGCTAAGGAAGATCAACTATCTTGGGATAAAAAGAGGGGAGGAGTCAGGGAAATTCTGGAGCAAAAAAGAAGAAATTAAGCCTGTTCTCATACTGAAAGATTATTTCCCATATGAGTATTTTTAATGTATATATAATGTTTTATTCACCATTTTAGAGCAGTGGTTCTTAACTTGGGAGTCTCCAGACCCTTGAGAGATAAATGGATCAATTTCAGAGAAGTCTGTAAACTTGGATGTGAAAAGAATTGTATCTTTTATTTTCACTGACCTCTAACTGAGATTTCCTTCAATTACAAATACAGGCAACACACATTATTCTGAGAGAAGGTCCATAGGCTTTACCATACTGCCAATGGAGTCCAGTAAAAGGTTGAACACACTACATATTGTGAGTACAGTAAAAGGTTAAGAGGGAAAATCTTGCTAGCACTGAAATTCCTTCACAAACCAAATATCTTGGAACACCAGGAATCCATGGGACATATTTGAGAAAATGCTGCCTCTGAGAGGTTAAGTCAACCAGGTGACCTCTGGTTTGTAAGCCTAGGTTTGACTTCTCAGTTCCCTTTTCTCTCTAAAGCTATGATCTTAAGACATGAGGAGGACTAGAGACTTTCTGTAAGGCATATGCTATTGAAATGTAATGTAATTCTGAAATGATTTGTTAGCATCTTAATTAGCACAAAATTTCATAAGATACACCACCTTAAACATGGATTGATTTTTATCCTTTTAAAGTTCATTTTGCTTTACAGACAAACTCTCTCTTCAACCTACCAGCATGACTTCAAGAAATCTATGTATGTGTAAAATCTCACACTTAGAAAGGAAACTAGGTGTTGCCAGAACAAGAGTTTAAGATATATTTTCCAAGGGGTGACTGGGTTAAAGAGAGGAACAGAAGGACGTGGGTCTTTTTACAACTGGAAATGATGTCCAACTGAGGCAAATTAAGCAATAACTCTCTTTCTTGGGGTCCAAGGTGGGAAGAGTGCCTCTGTGGGCTTTGAAATTCCTTCTCAAAGCTGGCAAAAGTACATCTCCCTTCCTATGATCTCAAATGTGATGTATGGAACACAGTTATAGTTATGAATTATTATCTTATCTCTTCTCATTCTCCTCCCTGATATGCTTCTGACTCTTCCAGACTTCACCATCAAGACTCAACTGCCTTCTAACCCTGCATCTTCCCTTGGTGCTGGGGGCCTTCTCACCCCAGAACATTCTTCGGCTATGCTGGCCCCTTTCTCATCAATGAGTTCCTTCTAGGTCCTCTATTTGGAAAAGGGCCCAGGCTAGCCATGCTTCATTCTCTTCTCTGCTGTGTTTCTCATTCAAGTCCCATTTATGTCTTGTCTTCCTCATGGGTATGTGAGCTCCTTCAGGGAAAGGATTATTTTTCTTTTTTGCCTCTATTTGGATCCCTAGCACTTAGCACAGTGTCTAACATATATTAAGCATTTCAAAAATACTTATTGCTTTGTAAGGAACACAGTTACAGGTGACATAAAGACTATATTTCTTTATCTTTCTGCCTTGCTTTTGGGTGTGAATTAGACTTAAATTGATTTGAAGCCCAAAATTTACTTATTTACATCATGAAATCCCAAGGTAAGCAGGTTTACAAGAGTACAATAAAGACCAAACTGTTTTAAGGGCTTATTTAATATCATTTGTAGCACTGTTTAAGTTGATTTATTTTGACTGTCTAAATGAGGCCAATTTACAACCAGCAAAAGCATGAAATGAATGTCATGCAAGAAGAAAATAAAACCATATACAAAAACCCAGGGGCAGAAGTGTAAAGGCCTCTTATCTAGGATGGCCAGGTGGTAAGAAGACCTTTCCCTCCCATCCCCTCTCCTCTTCCTGTTTCATCCCAGAACCCATCCAGGATTCCTGAAAGCTCACATAGCTTGGTTGAGATGGGAGTCACCACTTCAGTATTTTTCCCAGAGAAAACACTACACAATTTCCTGAAGGCAATGAAATTATTCTCTCCTTGTATTTGGTTCTAGACCCAAACAACTGTCCATTTATAGCAGGGAGGGATGGCTCTTGTCCTCCTATCCTATTGAGAATAGAGATCACTAAGTCCTGGTAAATTGATTATCTCCAAATTTGGAATCTCACCAGGCCTTACCATGTGCTCTGTTACTATATCCTAAAGTTCTCTAGGCCTCACCCCTTTGCCTTGCCCCTCCACCCTGCAGACCCCCATCTGACCTGCTGAGCTAGCCCAAAGACACCTGAGACTTGACAAGTTTCTACTGGAGAAGTACCCTTAGGATTTCTAGGACTTTTCATCCATTCTGTAGCTATACTTTCTTTCATGTGATGCTGTGCCCAATTAGAACGTGAGCTCCTTGACAGCACTTTATTAGTTGTATCCCCAGGACTTAGCACATAGTTCTTGGCAAAAAATAAGTGCTTAATAAATGCTTTTTTATCCATCAACGCATCCATCCACCCATCCATCTACCTATCCATCCATCTACCTATCCATCCATCCATCCATCCATCCATCCATCCATCCATCCATCTATCCATCCAGGCCTTTAGAGAGAAACTGTATAGAATCTGCAGTTTACCTTCACACACTGGACAACATTCTCCAGGCACTTTAACGGGGTTCATGCAGCTTTGTCCACAGGCCGTTGCAACACAATGTGGTTCTCCATTAATACACTGGCAGAATGTGCAGTCATCTTCTCTCCAGCGGTCTCCATGTGCTCGGATCTGACCACTAGCAAAGCAGCCAGCAGGATTGTTAAAGGGATACACTGGATCTAAATCGAAGCATGAGTTCTGAGTGAGATCAAGGGTAATTCTAAATGTAGTTTGTTTGTACCTAGAGATAGCTTTTTTTAGGCAGCAAAATCTAGTCAATTGGAGTGCTTTACAAATGTGCTGAGCAGGAGTCCAAAGTTGTATGAGTCTCTTAATGGTTGCTGTGTAGGCAGCCATTGTGACAAATTCATGTCCCCTCATCATGACACAGTATTAAGAGTAAGAGATCTATGGCACAAAAAACAAAGCAGCAAGGTTCTATTAAAATTCTGGAAAACACTGGTGGTTGAACCGTGGATTGGCAAACAGAATCAGGGATCCATTTTTAATTTGTCAATGATCTTTGAATTGGCAGTTTAGCTCTTTGTTCTGCCTCAATTTTACCATCTGTAAAATGGAAATAATCATGTTTCCCCAACTACCTTACAGATGTATTATTACTTCTAGGACTGTAAGAAATGTATCTCTCTGATGCTTTTAAGTACATTAGGAAAGGTGCAAGATAACAAGAAGAGACACGATGGTCTCTTCCTATGGTGTAGTTTATTATGCTTCATGCTCAGACATACCACGGGTCAATGCATGTGCCTTGGAGGAAAGGCTGTGAGCCTCAGCTATTTTTCTCCCCTTCAGCCGGGCAGCCAAGCAGCAGCCAAGGTTGGGGGACAGAAGTAGCCAAGGACAGTAACTGTAAAAAAAAAAAAGCTTTCTGAAGTTATTTGATGAGAACATTAACACTGCATGCAAAATCTCCAAGTACTCTCATCAGGAGAGTTCCTGGATCAAGAAGGTAAGATTTTATTTTCCTCTCCTCAGAGAAACTTAAAAACTTGATTCAACCCAGCTTCAATCAATTACTTGTATGCTGGGGAAAGGAGTTCTGACAGTGGAGAGCAAGATGTGCTGCTATGCTGATGAGATCAATACAAGTTGTAAGGATGTAAAGCTAACAGCGTTTTGCTTTTTTTTAAAAAAGTAATCTTCGCAGAAGAAGGGAGTCGACCCTGAGATGACTTAGGCTTCCTAGATCTCCTTTTAAAAATACTGCATGACACTTCATAATCATTCAGAGACTAGTCTTGAATTTCAGGAAGTGAAACAAAACAGGATCTGAGCCCAGACAATTCATTTGGATTGTTATGCAGGAATTCCTATCTATGTTTTGACATGATCAACCTGTTCATAGTTTTACAGACTGTTGTGGAATGAGGACAGTTTAAAAAAAAGGGGAATAAATTGGGAAGTTAAAATTCTGATCGGATGTTTCTATCCCCAGGGATTTGTTTGAACTGAACTATCTTCCTCCTATATTGGACAAAACAATTTTTAACAAGGTAAGACAGAGACATTTGTTGTTGTTCAGTCATGTCTGATTCTTCGTGACCTCATTATGGAGTTTTCTCGGCAAAGATACTGGAACGGTTTGCCATTTCCTCTTCTAGGGGATTAAGGCAAACTGAGATTAAGTGACTTGCTCAGGGTCACACAGCTGGTAAGTGTCTGAGGCTGGATTTGAACTCAGGTCTTCCTGATTCCAGGCCTAACACTCTATCTATTGAGCCACCAAGGCTGCCTCCAAGATAGAGATCTTTACCTGTTGTAAACTGTATTTTTTCTAAGGGTATGAATTTAACTTTCAAAGAACAAGGGAACAACTTTTAATTTGTGACTTTTCACTGTTTTCAGCATTAAATTCTTCATGCTATGGTTTAAAAAAATACAAAAAAGTGCTGAGTAAGCAGCACAGCATAGCGGAACAAGAACTGGCTATGGAGTTAGAAAGACCTACAGTCCTGGCTCTGGCACATACTAGCTGGAACCCCAGCTAAGTCACTTCCCAGGGTGCTGTACTCTGCAAAGGAAGAAGAAGGTTCCTCACTAGGGGTACCCTACACTCATGAAGTCACAGGTACGGAGAATGATTTTATATTGAGATACATCTTTATTTTGTATCCCCATTTACACACACATACACACAAACAACACACATACACATTTACACACACATGTTATATATCGATGTCAATATCTGATACAGAAGAGGTGGGAATAATGATGTCTCACACACACCTGGATACAGAGGATCAAATATATACGTATCTATGCATGTGTGTATTTTGCAGGGTATGTCCTCTCACTGAAGGAGCTGAGCTGAGAAAGGCAAAAACAGCAGGTGTTTTGGCTCCGGGTCTGGTGTTCCTATCATATCAGGGTTATAATATTTTTCCTCTTTGGGGAAAGGGAGCACAAGGTAGTCCAGAGAAAGAGAGAGCACAGGGTACTTTGCTTCCTGTCCTGGATCCGCTACTCGCTGGTTTTCTTTAAAACTAGACTTGTTTTTAAGAGAGATTGATTTTCAAGTATGTTCCTGCTCTAAAATTCTGTCTATGAATTTCATTGTCAAGTGGTATGGGTGAGAGACGAATGGAAATGAGCTCAGGCTGAAATTTGCCTCTCTGCTTCTGATTCTGCCCTGCGTTACCACGACGGCTCTCTTAGTAACATTGCTATTGTGGTTTCTTTCAGTCCTGTCCGACTCTTCGTGACCTCATTTGAGATTTTCTTGCCAGAGATACTGGAGCGCTCTAGCTATTTCCTTCTTCAGATCATTTTACAGATGAAGAAATTGAGGCTAACAGGGTTAAGCAATTTGCCCAGGGTCACAAAGATACTAAGTGTCTGAAGACCAGATTTGAACTACAGTTTTCCTGACTCCAGGCCTGGTAGTCTATGCACCATGCCACCTAGCTGCCTCTCTTAGTAATACTCCCCCCCCCCCACCCCGCAATGGGATGTATATAGGAAGGTTATAAAGTGATAAGAGATGGAAAAACAGAACAAAATATGAAAGAAAAATGGGTCCTGGAAGTAGGTGGCAGAGTGGATAAAGTGTTGGGCCGAGAGTCAGGAGGACCTGAGTTCAATTCCAGATTTAGATAATAGTTGTGTTACCCATGGCAAATCACTTAACTATTTCTTCATCTGTAAAATGGGGATAACAGCACCTATGTCCCAGGATTGTTATGAGGATAAAATGAGATGATATTTGTAAAGTGCTTAGCACAGTGCCTAGCCCATAATAGGTACTTAATAAATGCATGTCACCTTCCTCCTTTCCTTCCATATTTTCATGGATCTAGATGAGGGTCAGGTGAGCATTACAATCATGGGATTCTTGGCTAGGTTTCTGAATCATTAAAAATGCTTCACCTTTCTGTACTTAACTGAGCAGATTTTATTAGTCCTAAATTATTATTAGAGAAATTACCTTCACAAACAGGACAGCATTCTCCTTCTGGCTCATAGTATCTATCACAGTTCAGCTCACCACACTGAGCAGAGAAACAAATAGAAACACCTCCCTGGCATCTGCAGAATTGACAATTGTCCATTCGAAACATGTCTCCATCGTAGTACTCCACACTGTTAAAAACGCAAGCTGGTTTCGTTTCTAGGAGTTTAAAAAAAAAAGGTCCATTCAAAGGGAATTTGGCATAAGATATTTTCAAATACCTTTTTGATTTTTGTATGGGAGTACTTTGATAAAAAATTAATATAACCAAGGAAGTATTCTTTATTAAATTTAAAAAATCAAAGTGGATCAATAATCTTTTCCTTACTAGATCCTAAAACTTCCTTTAATGAAGTTTTCAGTGATTTTTCTTAACCAAGTGAAGGAGCCTTTTACTCTGAATTCATCCTACCTGACATGCCTCACCAAAAAACACCTTCTCTTCCTCTTTTATCCAAACAGAAATTATTTTGCCCTAATTTTTCTTGTGAGTCTAATCTTTCCATCTTCATATCCTTCTCTCCCACAGTATTCTCTCCTTAGCTCTCTCTTTTAAAAAATAGAATAAAAAAATTATAAAATCTTAGAGTTGGCAAGGACCTCAGAGGTCATCTAGTTCATCTTGTGCCTAAATACCCCCACTCCCCAGCATGACATCTCTACAAATAGTCATCCAGCTTTCACATGAAGACATCCAAACAATGGGGATCTCAGTGCATCCTATTCCACTTAAGGACAACACTAACTGTGAGGAAGTTTTTCCTTACATGAAACTGAAAATGTCTCTGATCTCTAGCTTCCTCCCACAAATTCTCATTCTGCCTTCTGCGGCCAAGCAAAACAAGCTTGATCCTTCTTCCACATAACAGCCCTTCCAGTACTTGAAGACAGTTATCCCTATTCATATGAAGTCTTCCCCTTTCCAGGTTAAACAGCTTTAGTCCCTTGTACCAGTCTTCTCACAGCATGGTTCTGATCACTGGATTTGCCCTTCTCTGCACATGGCCCAGATTGTCTCAGTTCCTGTCTCTAACACATCAATGCTCAGAACTGAACACAATAGAAATGAACTCTGCTAGTAGTATCTGTACAGTTAGAACTGGAATCTCAGTATAAGTTTATTTCTCTAATCCTAGAGCTCTTCCTTAGATTCTATTTAAACAAATTACTTCAAATGATGAAGACAGCAAGGTCATCTTATTGACTGTCCTTTGTTCAATAATATGGCCTTGGGAAGTCTCTGCATTATGCTCTACAACCATTTCAGTTCCTCTTCCAAAGGCCCACAGGATCTCCAATTGCTACAAACAGCATTTAAAACTATTTTACATTTACAGAACAACTACTTTCAAAGTGTTTTCTCGAACTACAAAAATTTCTGAGATAAAGTTGAAGGAAACACCTCCCCTTTAAAAGGTTATTCATTTGTTCTTATTTCCTAATGCCTTATTAGAAAGGAAAAACAAAGGCGAAGGTGGCAGTGCTTTGGGAAGGCCTGAAGCAGGACACAGAACAAATGCATTCTTTGGCTTGCTGGTCACCTGTCAATTTGTTGGGCTCTACTTTGTTAAAGACTAAAGATTTTGGTCAAGATGTTTTATATGTGATTTGTTTTGTATGGTGATTTTAATTGTTTTTTGTTGATGATTACTAATTTTATAGTAAAATTTTTCTCTTTTTAAAATGATTTCTTACATCTTAAAATGCTTCTCTTTTTTTTAGTGATGAAATGACCAGCTAGGCTACATGTCCCTAGAGATAGAAACCATTGTGTTTTCATAATTTGAATACCTGAATTTTTTGCAAGAAAAACAAAATGTTATTTCTAACAAAATATTGGATTAAATTGTGTTCGAATTGCAGAAAAAAATTTCAGAATGCAATTTTAAAACTATCATTTCAGTTATATAAACCAAGCAACATCAACCACTTAGACTTTTTGATCAAATTGGGCTATCATACAGGTGAACAACAATACTCTTGATGAATCATCTAAAAGGTAGGGGAAGACTCTTGGTTATTAATAAAGCAGTTCTAGGCATACTAGGTATTATAATAGAATGTACATAAGCTTAAGTGGTAGAATGTAACAGAAGATACAATTCTTTCTGGCTAGAGTATAGGTAATAAAAGGAAAGAATTAGCAGAGATGTAGTTGAGAGACAATGTCAACATAGGTCTAAAAAATACACACCCACAAAAATTCCTTTATGTGAAAAATCACAGTAAATTATGAAATATGCATTAGATGGCAGACTGTATTTGAGGCTACTGTTCTAGGACAGGACATAATAAAAAGATTAACATGAGTCTTTGAGAAGCAATTATTAATTACTTCAATGATCACTGTGGTTGAAGAGGCAAGCTCTTAGCATAGTACTATGACTATAGTTAGCTCCAAGAGGAAGGTCTAAATGGACCAGTACGATAGAGGTGTTAAAAGGAAGCTGTGAATGACAAGATTTGTACCCAATAATGCATTGCACTGTAAAAGTGTCTTCTCAGTAATTTAGCGTGTGTTTTCTGCCTCTTAACTAGACTGTACATTCCTTAAGAGCTATAACTTGTGTGTTTTATTACTTTTGTATTTCACCGCTCCTAGGTGCAAGGCTTTATACAAAGGACTTAAACACTGCTAACTGACAAAGTATACAGATCGATGGATGGTGAGTAGGATGGATAGTAAAGAACTTTAGTCCAATTTAACTCTACCCAATTAAAAAGATATTTGTTAAATGTCTACTAAATTCAAAGCACTTTGCTAGGTATTAGGAACTTCAAACCACAGGTTTAAAAACCTGTGGTATCAGTGACTATACCACAATTATTTGGTTCTAGAAATATCTATGAAATAGAAGTTCATACAATATTATGATATATTGAAACAGAGGAGGAAAATGGTCCCTTTTATGCTCTTCTTCAATTTCTCAGTGAGATAAGACTGCTGAAATTGCTTCTGGCTTTGGTTTCATTGGGTATGAGCTGCAAACCTATTAGTAAATGAATGGTCATCCAAAAAAAAATCCACGTGTGAACAGGAAAATTTCATTACTCTGAATTTTAACAATTCCCTTAAAGTTTTTGGCTTGTGAACATCGGGCACATGATCATTATGGGTAACAAGGAACGCAACAACACTGCAATAGTCTAAAGGTACATGTCATATGTACATTAAGGTACAAAGGGACAGAAGAAGACAGAAAGGAAATTAACAGGACAGTGTACTGGTAGGCATTCAAGTAAATACTTACCAAATTTAGTATTTGTTTGAAAGCACCAGAATCCCCATAGCATGAGAAATTAGTCTGCTGACCCTAGGAGCATCACTAAATGTTGATCTATGAATAATATTATGCACATAGTAGACTCTTGAGAGATGTTTGGTTCGATGATGAAGAATTTTGACAGTGCAGTTTGCATTAACAGGGATCAAGGGAGAACAAAGAATTCCCAGCAGGTTGACTGGTACCGTGTACTAAAAAGGTACTGGGGCAAATGTAAAAGGCAGTTGTACGTGAAGAATATTTTCACACACCAGCACAGTAAGTGCCCTTTTAAGGAAGGTGGTGAATCTGTGGCATTATACTCTTCTAGCTTCATTCATAAGTGAATGTCTAACAAACAAGAGCAACAAGGCACAGGGATAAATGAAATGAGTTGAGCATTTTCCCATTAAGGATGGATTCCTGCAGTACTGTACCAAGAAGCTATCCCCAGACTTGTTCCATAAAGCAATATAACTTGCCTTCACAGGCCCTCTTCTCTTTCTGTTCCTCATCTTCATAAAGAAGGAAAGAGTCCCCGTAATAATATATGTATATAATTATATACAATCATATTTATATACAATTTTATAAAACAAATGTGCACCTATACAATTTATATGTATCTATATGGTCTATATGACTATAAAACCTATATATGGGATGGCCCCTCCCAGAACTACCCAAGCCGACCATGTCTTTATTTCTCACCAGGCTATACTCCAGATTCTCTGCCGTGCCTCAGAAACCTCTACATTCTGGAAGATCACTTCAGCCCTGGAATTCACACCTTGGAAGCATCCTCCACTCCTGCAGCCTCTCTCTCTCTGTTAGGATGACCCCTCCTGGAACCTCCATTTAAAGGACCAGGCCAGCCATGTCTTCATTTCTCATCAGGCTACTTGATAGACTTCACCATTTTCCAGTGTCTAGTACCTTTATGTCCTCCCACACCCCGTCAGCTCCCTTTTATGTGTTGTGTTTCCTTGTTGGAGGGCAGAGGCTGTCATTCTTTCTGCTTTGTATATATGTATTCCCAGCACTTAACACTGTGCCTGGCACACAGTAAACACTTACTAAATACTATTGTCTGACTTGTTGATACAGACATATATGTAGTTTCTTTTTTTCTTTCTCAGTGATTCTTCCATACCTTACCCCCACTTCAGAACAACCTATGAAACAGTAAGATTCTTGGTAATCTACCTTTTTTAAGTCTCCCAAGTAGGATAATGATAAAACACTAATAGCAGTTCACATAGCACTTTGAGGTTTGCAAAGTAAAATACATAATATTATTTCATTTGAGTCTCTCAATGACAATATAAGGTTGAAAATCATCAAGATACTTACTACCACACACAGTATCTGTGATGATTAACTTTGATAGACTTGGCTCTTCTCAGCAATACAAGGTTCAAAGACAGCTCCAAAAGACTCATGATAGAAAAAGCTATCCACATCCAGAGAAAGAATTATGAAATCTGAATGCAGATTGAGGCAAACTATTTGCTCTCTTTTTTTCCCTTCTTTTTTGGTTTTGTTTCTTCTTTCTCATGATTCATTCCATTGGTTATAATTCTTTTTTTACAATTTGACTACTGTGAAAATAAATTTAATGTAAAAGTATATGTAGAACCTTTATTGGATTATATGCCATCTTGGGGGGAAGGAGAGAAAATTTGGAACTCAAAAACTTGTTGAACTGAGTGTTGTAAACTAAAAATAAAAAATAAATTAAAAAATAAGTGTCTATTAGAACCCCCAGTTCCTTGGAAAACACAGCTCTGGTGCTACTCACCTTATTAAAAAAAGATACCTACTACCAGGGTAATGGCAAAAAAGAGAAAGGCAACAGAACTGGAACTTGCAACTAACAGTCATACTAAGTCCTATTATTATAGTCAAAAGTTTATGTGATAACAAAAGCCTGAGAAAATAGGTATGATCAGAAGTTCAAGGTTATGGCTACAGATGCTATGTTAGTAAGGTAGAACAAAATCCTGAAAAACCTAATGAGAAAATATAAGCTTCTAGAGGAAAGAAAGAAAATGAGGGAAAGCCATTCCTTCTAAATTAGTAGGAGCATGAATAAACTTTGTTGCTACAGGTGATGTGTTAAGTAATGGGATTTTAGCATTCAAAGGCATGACTCAATACTAGCAGACTATATTATGTAAGAGTCTTTTCTGGAGGAAAACAGGAAAAGTTGGGGGGCAGGGAAAGGATGGGGAGACTTTGTGACTCAGAAGAGAACATTCATCTAACAAAAATCTAACTTGAGGAGTGCAGTAGAATGGAAACTCCATGAGGGCAGGGACATTTTTCCTTTGTCTTTGTATCACCTGGGAAAGGTGCTTAATACACAACAGGTGCTTAATAAATGCCTGCTGAACGGAATTAAATGGAGCTAAGTATTTATTTACGAAAAATGCCATGATCTGCTTATTATAATCTGGCTGTTTTCAAGACCATCAAAAAGAAAATAACGAATGAAGAGTTGTGTCATTTATGCACCAGGGTCCAACCTTTCTCCCCACCCCCTTTCAGCTTTATCCTACTACCTAATGGTAATGACAAGTCCTTTAGGGAAGGTGCTCATACTTCTCTAAATCTTCTACAGCAGAGGTATCAAACATGGGGCACCTTCCTGAGTGCCATGGAAGATGGCCAAAATGTAATTGGAAAATACTTAACAAAATAAAGATACAATAGAACACAGCAGAAAATGCTAGTATCTGTTTTCTAAGTCAACATTTGGCCCACAACGATTTTTATGTACAGCTCAGTGGCCTCTGTTTCTATTTCAGTTTGATACCATTGTTTAAGTGACCAGTAGAGAAGCACACAAGGGACAGAATACCTACCTTTTAAAGACACCTATGTAGTCACCAGCTAAAGGTAATTACAAAACAAAAACTTGAATACATATATTTTCCCTAGTCCAGAAAGCCTCTGGATAGCCATATTCTTGTGGCCAATATTGAGAAAAAATTTCTTTTACAATAACTCATATATTTGTCCCAATTCTTTCCCATCTCTCTTGTATGAAAATATATAATTAGTTTAAATATTAACAGATAATGCTGCCTAGAATTAATCTGTATTTGGCATTACTACTTTATCTCTCTGATGAGGTGTGTTGTAGTTTTTGCCTCCTCACATCTAAGGAGAGGCAAATCAAGTTAAGTCAAGACTTTTATTAAGCACTTAATATGTATGAGGCATTATGAAGCATGGCATAATGGAGAGAGGGGTGCCCAGAAGTCAAGAAGATCTGGGTTCAACTCCTACCTCTTACACATACTAGCTATGTAGCCGGGGCAAATCACTTAACCTTTCTGAGTCAAAAGTCACTCTCAAAGAATATAATTCTCAGATGAGTTGTTGATTTGCATCTGTGGAAGGGAGTTTCCGAAACAAAACTTTCTCATGCTGATGAAATCACAAACAAAACAAAAGTCCCTAAATCCAATAAATATCATATTTTCCAACCCTGGATCTTGACTCTCATACAACAGGCACCATTTTTTACAAAACATGAGAAAAAGGGATGGTCTATTTTTGAAGAAATCTTGCATGATAAGGCAGTGTAGTGTAGGAGACAGTAATGAATTTAGAATTATGAGGACCTGGATTCAACTTCTGCATCTGGTACTAGATGTGTGATATGGACAAGTCACTTAAAATCTCTGAGCCTCAATTTCATCATTTGTAAAATGAGAGGTTTGGACTAGATGACTTCCAAAGGCCCTTCCAGCTCTAAATCTATGATTCTAAGAATTATTTTCCTAGCTCTCCAAATTTCAATGGAAGCAGAGAGCACACTATGAAAAAAAAATGCTAAAGGAAAAAAATGCCCTCCTTAAACCAGGAGCAGGTCAAATACACCAAGCTTATGCCTTTTCTGGTTCAAGTGCCTGAAGCACTAGTCCTATTCTTATTTGTATACATTATCCACTGACAACCATGGGAACTATGTGGATGTTTTAATGAAGGAAAAATATGGTCATAGATTCCAAGACTTTTTTCCTTGAAATCTGTGAAATTAAAATTGTGAAACACAGCAGAGAATGACTGTAACATGTCATACAGTACATTTCAAAATTTTTGTTTCTGATTGACAAAAGGTGATTTTCCCCTAACTCGCATTATCCTTCAGAAATATTTTAACCATGTCTTCCTCCTAATTTACTAACAGTGTCCTTTTAAGGCTATTCCTTAGTTTCATAAAAGTCTGACATGGACAGGCTTAATTCTCCGTCCTCATCTTACAAAAAAAAATCATAGTAGTCTCCATGAACAATATAAACTCCACATACCATTAACACATTCAAAGACATCACAGCATTTTCCAGGAGTTCCGTCTCCACGAGAGACTATGCGGGGGATGGATCCCACCTCACACATAGGGAAACCACATAAGCCAGAAAGACATTCGCATCTGAAACCAAAGAAAAAGGAGGGGAAATCCCATGAATAAACAAAAACAATGAGTTTGGGGTACTGAAAGTAGCCATGGGCTGGCTAAATCAGCCCTTATGTCAACTCTGAACAGTGACGCCACATTTATCTTGCATTGTGGTGAATAAGGTATTCCACATCAGTGGATGCAGGTATGTGAGCTTGTCCCATTAAGTACCCGTGGGTTAAAAAAAAAGAGGAAAAGGAAAAAAAACCCCTTTTAACCATTTTGGTTGGGAATCTTTTGCAAAATGCTGTAAGTACATCACCAACTTCTTAAACTGAGTTAATGCTGAACTTCATCTAGCTTTTTACTTTTTTTTTTTTGGATGATTCAGGATCATGGCTATAAACATGCACTACATGATAACATAATGTGACTTCAGAAGGGCTACTGATGTACTTAGTTGTAGTTGTCTCTATATTGAAAGGTCCTCCACTGTTATACATTGAGAATTAAAAAAAAATAATTCATATGTATATAGTGCTTTAAAGCTAACAAAGTCTTCTGACAACCCAGTGAGGTAGATACTGAAAGTATTCTTATTCCCATCTTGTGGCTGAGAGGACTGAAGCTCAACGTTAAGTGACTTGCCAACAAAACCACACATGTAATTAGGGTCAGAGCTAGGATTTCAACCCAGATCTCCTGACTCCAAATCTAGTCTTCCCTTATGCCCCACTGCTTACCTTCTATCCATTCCCTTGCCACTGCCAATATACCTGCTTTTGCTAATCCAATTTTGAAACATTTGGGAAATCATAAAACCAAGATTTTCAACGCTATGCCATAAGTAATAGTAAACAAACTTTGAGGACCTGGGGAACTTTCCTCAGGGTAAAATGTATTAACTTTATGGGATGTGTAACTATTTTGGCTGCCCAGGGGGCTTTTTTGTTGTTTTTCTTTATTTCTAATTTCTTAGTTACTTTCTAGGTAGTTAAGGTCTAAATAAATAATCTCCCTGCAAGTTCCACAGTTTGTCAGCCCATAGGTAAATGAGGTGATATTGCATGTGCATGTGTATATGTATGTTTAAAGAACTGAAGGTACAACCTAGCATCCTTCATGACTCTTGCTTTCAATTCCTACCTTGTAGCTAAACATTAATTAAGCATATAACAAAATCAGTAAGTATCCAATAAGTTAGTTAACAAAGAAAAGTACACTTTCTGACACAATGTCTCAAGCACCTAAACCCATTCTATGGCATGTGAAGATCAGGGAGTGTCACAGAATCTTGGAATTGGAAGGAAACTTAGAAGCTACCTCACCCATTCCATACTTGAACTAGTATCCCTTTAACGACAATACTCCACAAGATTAAACTTTTTTTGAAGACTCTCAGTGTAATGGAGCCTGCTACCTCCCAAGACAGTACTAGGGATTGCTTTTATTATTTAAAAAATAATTTTTATTTATTTAAAATTTAAAATTTTAATTATTTAAAAAAAATAGTTTTCTTTACAATAAGCCTAGATTTAACCTCTCTACAATTTCTATCCTATGGTCTCATTTTTGCTCTCTGGGGCAAAAAGAATAAGTCTAATACCTCTTCTATATGACAGTCCTTTAAACACTTGAAGATAAGAAATGTACTTGACCTTTCCTTCAGACTAAATATGGAAATTCCTTTAAGATTCTGGACACACTGCCTTTTTACTGATACTTCAAGTTTTTTATTCTTCTATCAACACTCTCACATTCTCTACATAAGAGGCAAATCACCAAACAGCACCAACTAATTTAATAAAAAAATTTGGTTTAAAAGATCACAGATTCATAGAACCTTTAAGTAGAAGGGGTTCATCTAATTCTACCTACACTGGAAAACAATCAGCACTGTGACCAACCCACCAAGTGGCATCCACGCCCTTGTCTGAAGATTTCCTTGTCTTCAGGGAGGAGGAAGCCTATTTTGCTCTGGGCAGCTCAAATTGCTAGGGCATATCCCCTTGAATCAAGACTAATATCTCTTTAGAAGTCTCTTTGCAATTTCTATGCATTGCTCCTCGTGCCTATTGGTGCCAGCTTCCACAAGATATCCTTTCAAATACTGGGGGCTGATTCTCAGGACTCTCTACTTTGTCCTTTCTCTATGCTAAATATTCCAGTTCCTTTAATTATTATATGGCATGAACTTGAAGCTCTTCACCATCCTGGTTACTCTGCTTTGTGCTTCCTTAATATTCTTCCTAAAATGCGCCATCCAGAATTGAACACAACACTAGAGATGTGATTTAGCCAGGGCAGAGTACAGCTGACTAGCACCTACTAAATCTTGACGGCCATGCCTTTCTTAATGTAGCCAAAAAAAGTATTAGCTTACTTGGCTGCCATATCACAGTTTACTGACATAGAGACTGCAGTTCACAAAGACCCTCAGAACTCTTTGAGTTGAACTTCTACATAGTCATGTGGCCCCAGTCTTATATTTGCAAAATTTATTTTTTATTCCATTTTTGATGACTTTTAATTTATTCTTGTACAGACTACTTTGTTCTAGAAAGTTAAAAATTTTTAAATCTTGATTCTGTCATTCAAAGTATGGGCTATTCTTCCTGGCTTTATGTCATTTGTGAATTTGTTAAGCATGCCCTCTATGCCATTACCCAGGTCACACACAAAAACATTAAACAGCACAAGGCCAAGAACAAATTCTTGGGGAACTTGATTAGAGATTTCTTTCCAAACTGACATGGAACCACTCATGACTATTCTTTGGGATTGGTCATTTAACCAGTTCTGAATATACATAATTGTACAATCATTTAGTGCATAACCTCTTCATTCTGTTCACAAGAATAGTATGAAAGTCTTTGTCAAATGCTTTGCACTACTTCCATTTAAATTAATTTTAAAATGCAAACTATTAATTGCTCAGTCAAAAGGATGTTAAAAAGTTTGGATTATACCAGTAATGAATGAGTGTATCTGCTATCCCACAATCCCACCAGTGCTGAATTTCATTATTTTTATTTTTTGCCAATTTGATGTGTGTGAAGTAGTATCTCAAAGTTGTTTCAATTTGCATTAATGACAATAATAACAACCATAACAACAGTAATTATTATCCCAAAGAATAGATGCTAGTGTGAAACAGCATGCAAGGAATGACTCCTGGTCTTTTAATTTTAAATGAGAACTTGTATTTCCATTTTGCCAGAAAAAAGTCAAGCTACTAATATTGTCATTATTCAGATGATTACCAATCAGTATTTCACATTAAAATAATTACATAATGTAATCACATCTGCATCCAGGAGGGAACTGATTAGGGTGTAACTCATTTTTATAAGTAATGCATTCAGTTCAGTGGATATATGAAAGCTTAGATGCCTTGATAACCTGAATCCTAGCAATCATCCAAGCCTCTCCATCTGCCTGACTATGGTGACTATTTTTCAGCTGTGGTGAGTAGAGAAGTATATGTTCTTCCCTTTACTATTCTTCCACAATATTTTCCCCCTTTGGAGAATTTATAAATAGCCCCAGGTAGGCAAAGAGGTTCAAAATAAGGTTTGGTTTTTAAAGCCATCTTCACAGCCGATATTCATGCATTCAACAAATATCTACTAAATAACTTCTATCGACAAAGTACTGTGGCATGAAGTATCAAATACAGTTCTATTTTAAGAATCTTACCAGGAGACAGAACACTATTAAACATAATGATGGGTAGTGCGTAAGTGTTGTAAAAGCAAAGAAAGGGCTATAGGAATTCAGAAGAAGAGCTTGCTCACTTTCAGTTGTGGTATCAGAGAAGTCTTAGGGAAGAGGTGGTAGTGGGTACAGAAAGTAGGAAGGTTATTCTAGAAAGAAGGGAACAGCATGAATTAAATGAAATGTACTCAGGACACAAATTAGTCTAGTTTGTCTGGAGCAGAGAGCTAGTAAAGGGTGACTTGGCTCCTCTCAGCAATGCAAGGTTCAAAGACAGCTCCAAAATTCTCATGATGGAAAAAGCTATGCACATCCAGAGAAAGAATTATGGAGTCTAGATTGAGGCAAACTATTTGCTCTCATTTTTTTCCTTCTTTTTTGGTTCTGTTTCTTGTTTCTCATGATTCATTCCATTAGTTATAATTCTTCTTTACAACTGAACTTAATAAGTTCAATGTTAAGGTATATGTAGAATCTACATTGGATTAAATACCATCTTGGAGGGTAGAGGGAAGGAGAGGAAGGGAAAGAAAATTTGGAGCCCAAAAACTTGTGGAACTGAGTGTTGTAAACTAAAAATAAAAAGTAAATTTATTAAATTAAAAAAAAAAGGTAATGGGGGAAATCAGACTGAAAAGGAAGGCTGGGATGTGATAATGAAGATCCTGGAAGGCTAAGATTGAGTCTGGACTTTATTTCGTGGGCAGTGGGAAGGCACTGAAGGACTCTGAGGGAAGGAATGACAATCAGACTTGTGTATCGAGATTAATCTGTTATCAATATATTCCTGATCATTAATGTGTAGTATGGCATCTAGGTGGCAATGAATAGAGTGCCAGGCCTAGAGTCAGGAGGACCTGAGTTAAAATCTGGCCTCAGACATTTATTAGTTGTGTGACCCTGGGCAAGTCATTTAACCCTTTTTGCTTCAGTTTCTTCATCTGTAAAATGAACTGGGAAAGGAAATAACAAAATAACAAACCACTCTAGTATCTTTGCCAAGAAAACCCCAAATTGGGTCACAAAGAGTCAAACATGACTGAAACGGCTGAAAGACAACAATAAAAGTATATAGTATATAAATCAGAGATTAGATAATGCTTTATATTCATCCGCTTATATTAATCCTAGTCTTAGACTGGGACCTTCTAGAGGTCAGAGACTGGTTTTCTTCATAGAGTACCCAGCATAAAACCATATTGAGTTTGGTACTTAATTTTTTGGTGATAATGATAAAGTATCTATGAATATGCACTCAAAAGAACTTGTTGGAGTCAAGATTACTGGGCTACTGGGTGGTGAAAATGCTGCTACTCTACTACTATTATTTGACCACAAATTGCCATTATTTGACCACAAATATCTCTCTGAGTTTATCTTCCACTATTTTAGTTCAACAGCAAACACCTAGTAAGTGCCTGTCGTGTGCAAGGAATCATGTTTATTGCCAGAGATTTAAAGGCCAACTCCTCCACCACCCTCCAAAACAAAAGGAATCCCCACCCTCAAGGATCTTACAAAAAACTCACTTCATATTTAGGGTTAAAACGAGTCCAGCTGATAGAATCACAGATTTTAAAGTTACAAGGGCACTCCAAGAAATCATCTGGTTTAGCTTTTTGCCTTTGGGCAAATAAGAAATTATTATTTCCATTTTACATAAATTAGATTTCTAGTGTAAGTGTCTGGTATCCCATAGTGTTGTAGAGGCTCATGGGTTCACAAAGACAATGTTAGTGGAATGTAAACTCTGGCAAATCTTACATCAAGCTAGAAAAGCTTTGAGTATGGAGCTGATAACGCATTTTCTGTCATCCAAGAGACTTCTCACTACAGGAGGTGCCCACCAATAAATGCTTTTTTTAAACTCAGACAAAGCCACTCACAGAATCTGAATAGTGACAGCTGAAAGCATTGTAATCTGTGTCAGTGGAGGGAATACTGACATCAATCCTTGACATACCAAGGTAAATAAATCAGAACACTGGTCACTCCTCCAAAATCTGCCTGTATCTAAGGTAGAGGATTCTATATAACACATCAAATGTCAAGAAAAAAATAACTTATATTTGTCTGCCTACAGTATTTCTCAAAGAAACAAGGACTTGATGGATCTGTGATTTCAGTGTGGTTACTACTCTCCACTGATAAGATTCACAATCCATTCACACCTTCTCATCCTTTAAGATTTCTATTAATCTCCTTCCAAAAATCCTCCATAGAAAATCTACTCAATGCCCTGGAAAAGTTCCATTGGGTATTTCAGTGTTTCTTGCATACTAGGCAAAAAAAAGAATGAAGTTATCTCATTTGTGCTACATGACAGGCCCAACTCCCTTTCAAGTCATAAATATCCCTGAAGATGTTTTATGCTACTTCTTGCTTTTAAATGATTGTTGGTAATATGCTTCATCCTTAGCTCTGGGTCATTTACAATTTGGATTTTTCTGTGATCATGGTGTTCCATGAGTCCCAAGCACATAGTGTTACTGGGAGAATACTGGTTTTGATAAAGATCTACTTGTATCGCAAGAAGCAGCTTGGGAACGCTGAAGGTACTCCATGTAATCCAACCAACTTTCTTCAGCCTTCCTCTTCTCTAGTTATAAGCCCAGCTTACTGTCTGTCTTAAGTGAAATGTCCAAAATACACAAACTGGTAAACTCATCCATTTACAGATGCATGACATAATTGAGGTCTGTGATGTCAATCTCAAAAAGAAATGGGTTCTTGAAGGTAGCATATTGACTTAGAAAACCTCAAATTAACACTATCTATGTTGCATTTTTATTTATTTTCTTAAACATTTCCCAACTATATTTTAATCTGATTCAGGCTACACTGGGAATTTTGCAGGCCTGCTGAAGAAGAGGTGAATTTGACACCTATGTGTTCTTCATTTAACTTTTCCCATGTGGGTTATGATGCCAACTTATTTGAGTAACCATAAATTTTAATAAAGAAGCCCTGTGGCATTCTAGGCAGCCCAATGCATCAGGTTCAAGATCACCCATAAACCTAAGCATATAGAGGATTTCACCATTTGTAGGTCCTCAGTGGCAAAGAGAAAATATTTGATGAGGATGCATTTGTTTTATGCCTTGTTTGATATTAAAATCCAGAAGATCATTAAATATCATTATCTCTGTGGCAGTATCTATCAAAGGTCTTGCTTAATATCAACAGAGTAAAGGGAAATCCTTATTTGGTGTGAGTCTTAAAGACAAGGCTGCATATTGTTTTAAGTTAAATATTTTTTTAAAAAATAAATAATAAAAAGAGGTACTTTAAAATGCTTAATATCTTTCAGTCATCTGTGTGACTGTAAACGTGTAGTTTCTTGTAGGGACACATCTACAAAAACCTTCCTATTTTTTTCTCTTATTTTCATCGGGGACACCTTTGATCATAAAAATACCATTTTCACAAAGACGTTTTAGAGATGAAAGATTAGACGCATATGGTGTGGTAGTTATTGATGTCTTATTAGCTTTTCTGAAAAACAATACAGTTTTTTTATCTTTTCTACTTTTTATTATTTTACTTGAGATGTCTTGAAAATTAATCCCTTAGTGCCTTTAAAATGATGTCTCATGCCAACCTTTCAACATAGGTCTTTCCCCTTCTACTGTTTCTTGCTAATCGGTCACATAATACTGTTCATAATTTTCTATCACATTATGTTTTACAAATAAGCTTGTATTCAAAACTAATATTGCCCTTGGCTACCATATTTTTCCACTTTGTGGATGTTTGCTGGCAGTTTCTAGACTCTTGACATCTCTGTTGAGGTGATTGTTTTTTATATTGGTTAAAATTCTCTAAGTAATACTGACAATCAATTTATTTACTTTTATCTATTTCCCATTTTTCATAGGTCAGGTTAAAGTAGATGTAATTTCATTTAGGATCTTTTCAACTATAGTCTTTATGAAAATTTAGTATTAATTTTTACTTTCACTCTAACTAATCAGTGTGACACAAGGACAACTATTTCAGAAATTATTCTCACATCAGCAACCCGTCATTTCCTACATGTAAAGGTATAGTCAATTTTTTTTGTGCTGTTTAGTACTTTCCAGGACTCATGTCTTTTGACTCTCTTCTTGGCGTGACTCTTCATGAAGACACTGGAACTCTGATCAATCCAATGACCGATTCTGAGTTGGCAGAGAGGTTGTGGACTACTGGTGTAGAATCAGGCACATACATGTTGTGTGATATGGCCAATGAGTTGGTTTCTTTTGCTTAACTACACTTCTTTGTTACAAGGAAGAGTTTCATGGGGAGGAAGGGTAAGTAGAGATGGTGGTGAGTCCTGGGAAGTGAGAGCAATGTTTTAAAAATTCATGAATGCTAACAGAAACATGAAAACACTAATCAATAAATCTTTGGCCTTTTTTCATTTCTTAACTCTGAACTATATTTTCCAAAATGCTTTTGTTGTTTTCTAATTGTACTCATTTTCCCATGGAACTCTCTGAATAGCTCAATATCTGTATGTATATATCTATATCTATCTATCTACATGCACACACCCACACACATAGTTCTGTTTTGGAGTTTTTAATTTCATTGTATACTGATGCATAAGCCGTTACTATTTTCACAGTAGTAATTTTGCCTGTACTTATCAGAAGAACAGCCAGGAAAGATGATCAAGAGTTTCTTGTTCCTTTTGGGCACATGATTAAGTGAATTCTACCTATTCTCTAAATGTTTCTCAAAGAAGAACTGTTGTTATTCTTCCGTTTACAAATAGCTTTTAGATCTCTTTTGGCTTTATTTATATGGATAACGTCAATATGGACATGGTTCGGTTCTTCCAGTAGCATTGCAGTCCTTGGGTATAGATTTCATAATCAGAGGGGATATTTAAAAGGTATATAATTTTGTCAGTGTGGATTCTCCTTTTTCAGACAGACCACAAACCTCCCATAATTAAACACAGGGTCTTCATAAGTTGATATGGCCAAAAAAAGTCATTGTCCTACAATCTAGTCTGTACTCAGTTATGTGCCTAGAAAGGGAATACCTATCATGGCGCCAAGGCTACCCATCATGATACCAACAGTTAAATTAATGTTTGTAGACATTCTAGGGTAGTGCAGTAGATAAGAGTACTGGGTTTGGAGTCAGAAACATCCAACTTCAAATCTAGCCTTAGAACTCTTAGTTGTGTGATCCTGGGCAGGGCACTTAACCCTGTATTCTTCAATTTCTTCATCTGTAAAATGAACTGAAGAAGGGAATGGCAAACCACTCCATTATCTTTGCCAAGAAAACCTCAAAAGGGGCAGAGTTGGACGCAACTGAAAATGACTAAACAACAACAGAGGTTCTAAGAACTGTAAGATCCTTAGTGCCCTTTATCCATTTTCTGCTACTTTACCACCATCACTGTGAAAGTAGAAAGCAACTAGCTACACAGGATGGATGGCCATTTTGTACTGATGTCTTATGTTGCATTGCATTTTGTGTTGTATTTTGACGGCACGTAGTAGGACACATACACCTTTCTCTCTGTTTTCTCCTCCATGTTGAAACAACCAATTTATTGTAACTACAACAAATATAAAACAACACCAAATGCTGATATCAATTCAATGCCTGAGAGTAAATAAGCATCAAATATTTCTCCAGGAAGTCTGAGTGTTCACACATCTAAAGGGAAATCACCAAGTCAAATAATCTAGTTGTACAAAGGAGTTAATCTCAACTAGGTAAGGGCTTTTCTTCAGGAGGAAAGTAGGTTTTCTTCTCTTTAGTTCAGATCTAATTAAAACACGTAGCATTTATGGTTATTTTGCTTTTAAATTATAAGCCCCGAAGATAGGTACATATTTAATGACAGCATTAGGAAAAGCTTTATAGATTGTTTTGCTCTTGGGCTAAAATTGGTATGCTATAGGGGTTGAGGTGGAGCCCAGTGATCATTTTCTCCTCACTTCTGAGAGAGGGGAGCTTCAAAATCCCTTGAAGACTTTTTCTGAAAGTGTTTTACAAACAAAATGAAATCCTGATGCCATGTTTTGAATTTACTTTCATCTAACTCATATCTTATGTACTATGTTCTTGAATTTAATTCATTTCACCTTAAGAAAAGTGTGAGCCCCTTATCTGATAAGTCAGGTTTTATTTTCCCAGTTAAAACACAGAATCAAACAATGACTTGGATTTCAGAAATAGACAGACCCTGATAATAAAATGTTTTAAAAATTACAAATCTTTGTGGCCTAGAAACAGATACACCACTAACTGAATATTATACTTTAAATTTGATGTAGGGGTAAGCATGGGGATTAGATCTGAGATTTCATTGGTATTGTGAACTCCAGGGTAATAGAGTCCCTATATAAACAAATAGTCACAGAGCAATTTAAGCTGGCTAGCTTGGTAAGATATGCTACAAGGCAAATTAAATTCCTAGCATAGTGTTATGTGCACATGGGTCTGTAATAAATACTATTTGATGATCCCAAGAACTTAAAAATATACTACCTCAAAGAAGAAAGGAAGGACTGTCCTTTGCGTACAGAGATGAACTGTCAACCCACCATCAGGAGACTCTGTGCTTTGAGTTATTTTTTCCACTTGTGGTGATAAATTTGTTCTGAGCCATAGCTCCCCCACCCAGGAGCTCACATTTGTATCATAGCTGGCTGGGGTAAGAGATATAGCCTGGCACTACTTTAGAAAACAAAGCTTAACCTTCCCTAGTGCAAGTAAATTAACAAATAGAACCCTCACAGTAACCTGAGTATAATTGTTGTGACATATCCAAAAGGAATGTGATAAATGTGGCAGGGGGAAAGGAAACTATAATGAGTCCTTGGGAAGAAAAAGTACTATATAACTCTAAGGTATTACTGTGGTGATTAGAGGTATAACTGACTATTATGCTTATCTGATTTCCAAAGTCATGGTCTGAAAAGCAACTAATTAAGATTTTTCTGTTTAATTGATACTTTTCTTGAATTTGCTTTACACTTATTATTATTTTTTCTTCTCTTGTCCAAGAGATCCAACATCATGGTAACTGTAAAATATTTACCCAGTTCACCCAGGGTAAAGGTGTAGTTAGATAAGTTTAGGCCAAACCAAGAATTACACAGGACCTGGGTTCAAATGTTACATCTCACAATTATTAGCTAAATGGCCATGGGCAAGTCACTTAAACTTTGTGGGCCTCAGTTTCCTCATTGGTAAAATGAGGATAATACTGTAGTGCTTAATTCACAAGATTGTTATAAGAATTGAATGAGGTTGTTTATATTAAGTACTTTGCAAACCATAAAGCATAGTCAAACTATATTCACCTGACCCTTTTGAAGGGCAGCAAAGACTGCTTAATGGACTAGGCACCATTCCACTGCCCTTCATTAGACATGGAGTATGTAAGGCTAAGCTTCAAGGTATGAATTCCAGTACTGGAATTCTAGTGCCTCTCCCTACCTAATTACCAGCACCTGTCCACACAAAATAGTACATTTGTAATCCACTGTCTATAATTCCATTACCATGGCATTAGTTTAGTTCCAACTTCACGAATTTTATCAGTAGAGAAAGAAGATGCAAAATCAGGATTAGGGTGTAAGCATCCTCCAAATTTACAAGGATGTCTTCACCTTGAAAAAGCCAAGTGAAGGTATTTAGATATAATATAGTGTAATGATAGAAATTCTTGACCTTCAATATTGTCATGGTATTCAGCTCTCATGTTTTCTTCAAGATACACTGGGTAATCCCTCTATACAGTTTTGAGCTATTATCATATCACAGGTTCAGGAATGAGGTTTTTTTTTTCTCCGAATGAAGGTCATGAAGGAACACAAGAGGAAAAAAGGTAAGTATTACACGGATCAAAAGCAGTAAGTATGTGTAAATGTAAGCGTATATATGTACATACATATATACGTATATATTCAAATTCTTCTATCCATTCGCCTTTGAATTAGGAACAGGAAATATACAATTGTCTGCAACAAATTATTTTTTGCTTAAACTTTCAAGTGAAGATAAAGTGTAAAATGAAGAGTTAAGAGAGATAGATATATAAGTAGATAAAGAGAGATACAAAGAAAGACAAAAATGAAGAAGTCAGAGACACACAGACAAAAAGAGAGATAAAGGTATATGCAAAGTGTGTATATATAGAAAGAAGCACAACACTAAAAAACACAAAAGAGACAATGAGATAAGATACATAGAGACATACAGACGAGTGTGCCATACACAGTCACAGAAAAACTGACAGACACATTGAGGGATAGACTTTTCATGGAGTAAATCTTCATCTGTTGTCCTTTTAGGATCATTTTTGCAATTACAAATTTAAATGACTTATTAATTTCTTCATACTGAGATTCTATATAGGATCTTCTCTTAGTTCTGGTTAATGATTTAACCTGTTTACTCAGTATTTCCTTTATGTGTTTTTCTATTTAATCTATTCAGAATTTTTAAAAGAAAAAAGTAGAAAAGCTAAGTGCTTAACCATAACTTTGTTTGTATCTTCCCTTGTGAATCCCCCCTCCTTCTTTCCCCACCACTACCTAAATTATATCCATTTCCCAATGCCTTGTGGTTCCTGGAACTTTCTTAAGTTTCTCTTTTCTTCTTCCTATTCAAGAGTTTCATATCCTCAGGAGTTAGTCCAATTGAGTCCCCTCTTCCACAGAAGAGGAGTTTTGTACCTACAGAGCAGTTATTTTCCTTGACTCTTGAAGATCAATTTCCTCAGAGATAAAGAATAAGGAACTAAACCTTGATTGAGTGGTACAGAGGGTATGGCTTTACTATAAGCTAAAGTCCTAGCCTGGGGCTATTTAATTATTATTAAGAATAGCTAGGACTAGGAAGGAACAGTATGAAGAACTAAGAAGCAGAGTTAAGAAGGAGTAAGGAATATAGTCTTTCTCAATAACATTTGAAATCATAGGATCTTAAGAGCTGGAAGTTTCACCCTAACAAATAAGGAAACTGAGACCTAGAGAAGTCACGTGTTGCCCAAATTCACACAACAAATTATTGTCATGACTAGGAGCAGAACCCAGGACTCTTGACTACTGGTCTAGTGCTCATTTCACCACCCATAGAGCCTTGAAAATAGGTTCCTATATTAGCAGTTTTAGAGAAGATTGTATCCTCCTTTATACATTATACATACTGGGTGTTGGACACAACAACACCCCCCCCCCCCACATACACACAGAGGCAAAATCTAAACTGCAAGATCCCTGGGGATTTTTGCCATCCGGAAGTTTGAGAAACTGAGTTACCAAGGAGCTAAGAAAAAGTTTCCAAAATTTTTCTACTGTTTAATTTTTTTTAAAAAATATTTTGGGAGTTTCAGGGTGGTGACTCACAAAGCATGAAAGATAAGTGTTTGGGAAAGAGATCCTGGAAGAGAATGAGACTGCTTCGTCAGAGATAGATTGGAGCCAGGAAAAGGCTTGGGAACTTGGCTTAGAGCTGTGCATTCTATACAAGAGAAATCACATTTTAAGTTTCTGAAAATGGTAAATACTCAGTTTATTTCTACCTGCAAATAATTGGACTGAATTTTCTTTTCCTGCCCTTTACTAAAATATGCATTTTTAGACAGAAATAAAAGATGGAACCTTTTGGTCCAAGTAAGTGAGAATAATTCTTATTGGGAAGATAACACAAACTGTTTAATTATTGTGGGTGAGGAGCAGGGAGGTTCCATTGTTACTAGTGTTTGGTGCTGTTCCTAGAGCATTCTAGGAGAGTACTGGGGCCTGAAGTGATCTAGTGACGGTTCAGAGGTAAGAAGGCCTGGCACGGCAGCAAGAGGGCACAGGATGATATCCTGCTAAAGGCATAAGAATGAGTTGTGGCCAGCCCAGCAGATCAATATACTTCACATCTGGATTGGATGCTGCTTTTGATACTGCCTTGATATCTGTGTGAGAACATTGCTGAAAAAAACTAGAGCTTGCCTAGAAATCCATTACGCAACATGAATATCTTTGACTAAGGACAGAAAGCAGCTGAGTACAGGGCCTATCTCTGTATGTAACGGAACCTCCATTAAATTAGGTAACATCTACTGGAATATAATTGACTTAATTTTAAAGGAAACATGAAGTGAATTTAATAAATTCAAATCTTTGGAAATAAGGTGTTTTTTCAGCAAGTGAATGGACATCTGATTGTGTTCATAATTTCCAAAGAAGAATATTCCCTTGTAAGGGGAAAAAAAAATTCTTGGTCTGTAGAATACAAATGGGGACATTTGTTCACTTTCATGAAAAATAAACTAGGTAATCTACCATGATGAAGTCTTCACAGAAGTGAAGAGTTGCTTATTTGAATCTCATATCTTTCATAACCCTAAAGGCTAAAGTGATTACAGGACTAAATCATAAATTCAACCAATATTTATTAAGTACCTACTATGTATAAGACATTGTGGTCATTCCTGAACACACAAAGATGAAAGATAGCGTAAGAACCTTCCATTGAGAAGCCTACAACCCCATTAGGAGACATGTACAAGTTTGCAGGTAAGTACAATACAAAATATATACTGATTAAGGAAAACAAAAGATCCACACAAACTGTTCATGAATATTTTAAAAGAAAAAAACTGTAGTGGAGGTGATGAGATGGAGTTGGGGGAGTGGTGTGAAGGCTTCATGTAAGAGGTGTTGCTTCAACTGGGCTTTGAAGAAACAGAATTTTAATAGCCTGAGAAAGGGAAAAAGCACGTTATAGAGATGGGGGTGGCTTGTACAACTGTATAAATGTTGGAAACAGCAAAGTGAAATTAGGTAAGAGCTAGCAAGGCAGTGTGGTGGAATGCAGATCATGTAAAGGAGAGTGTAAGATTAGAAAGGTAGGCTAGAATCAGATTGTGGAGGTCTAAACGCAGAATAAGAGAATACAACTAGGAGATTTTTGAATAGGAGAGTGACATGGCCAGACCTTAGAGCATTTGGCACATAGTAAGCACCTGATAAATGCTTTTTTCATTTATTCATTCATCACTGCATTAGGAAGATTATTAGGAAGAAGCTTTGTAAAAGATGCATTAGATAGCAGACATTGTCAGGCTGAAAGCCTAACTAGGCAGCTATTACAATAGGCCAGGTGAGAGGTGATAAGGTGATATGGTAATAAGAGGTGATACTCTTTAACCAGAGTAGAAGGCCTATAAGTGAATGAAAAAATTATTAAAAGTACATGCTGTACGTCAAGCACTCTGCTATGTCCTGCAGGTAGAAAGAGAAAACCAAAACAATCCCTGTTCTCCAAGAGATCACCTTCAAACTGGGAGAAACAACACATAAAGGAGGGTTCAACTACAAGCAAATTCCAGGAGTCCATGGGGTGAACTGGTATGTCAGATGGCAATTTCCAATGGGCCAGAGGGCACAGAGGCAGGAAGATGATAAGGAGACAGATATTGAAAGACACTAGGCAGAATCAAGAACATTTGCCAAGCTGTGGAAGGAAGGAGGATATGTAAGGAGAGGAAAGAGTTCCAGATTACTACAGGCTTTGTGTTAGTGCAGCTGGGAGGAGGGCAACAAAATCAACAGAAATAGAGAATTCAAAGAAATGCAGACCTAGGGAGTAAGACAATGAATTTGCTTTTAGACATAGTGAATTTGAGGTTCTATCAGGATGTATAGGTGGAGGTTCCCAACGGACAGTGCAACTAGAGGAAGTCAGGGGAAAGAATGGGGCTGGATATATAGATTTATGGAGGATGAACCAGTAAAGAAAACTGATAAAAAACAGGTAGAAAGAGAACCTGGAGAAAGTAATGTCATGTAAACTAAGATTCAGAAATCAAATTACAAGGGGTCGAGGTCTAAATGAATGATTAGCAAGACAGAGGACTAAATGAGTATAGGTGTTTAGCAGTTTCTAGGAGTTTAGCAGTTATGGGAAGAAAATCAGCTTGAAGGGATAGTGAAGGGAGGGGGGATATCTGTACACGCTTGTTTGGAGGAGGGAAGGAATTGGCAGTCTTGGAAAGGGAGAAGGTATGACTGGTGGGCCCAGCTCCTGGATGAAACTAGATGTGGAGAGATGTTGTAGAGGCAGAATTGACAAGACTTGAGAAATTATTAGATAAGAGTGAAGTAAAGGAAAGAGCTGAAGATGACTCTGAATGAGTTAGCCCAGAATTCACCTCATCTTCTTTGGATACACTGAACCTACGCTTAAATTAAGACTCTCCACCCAAATTCCTCTAGACCAAAATCCTCAAGGCCATCCTAAAATCAAATAAATTTAGAGAGAGAGCTATTTTGCCTCTGTAAATTCTTTAATGTCAATCTACCAGTAAATTGAACACTGTTTGAAAAAGTAAGTTCAATGACTGTTTCTGCATATCACAGACTGCCTATTATGGCAGGGAGTGATAATTCATTTGCTTTGTGCTTATATCAAGCAGCTTAATAAACATCTGTTGAATTGGGTTACCCCCAAGTTACATGTTTGATAGCTTATAAACTACTTAAAATGTTCATCCAACTCTCTTACCAAAAATATAAAAAGTTATTTTTACCAAATTGGTAGGTATCAGAAAATGAGAATAGCATCAGTGATATCAAAAGAGAGCAAGATATGAGCACTAGGTTTTTACTGCTTGGTAATTTTATTCTGGCAGCTAAATGTTAGCTGTCCAGTTTGGATCTAAAAGGTCAGTTGAAAAAGTACAGAAACTATGTTGAGCTATGTCAAGGTCTTTTTGGCATGAGGCATATTGGGAGGAAGGCTTATGTCTGAGACGAGGCTTAGTTTGCTCATTAGGAAGACTTCCTTAACCCTGATCCAGGGAATAGCTTCTCCTCTTTCCCCCATTTATTTATTTATAATATTTATATTTTTGTTATTCTGAACCTGACAAATGCCAGTAAAGATTAATAATTCCATATACAAAGAAGAATGGAAAAGAGAACTGTATATGAAGCCACAAATCTCTTACAGCTTATCTTTTAAAGAGTATCTTAAACAAGCCAGTTTCAAAGCTGATCTGCTTCTCTGTGTCTCCCTTTAAACCCAGGAAATTACTTCTTGAAAAAGAGCACATTTAGAATGAATATTGACTATCATGGAGACTTGGGTTAGAAAACATGGATCAAATGCTAGAATCTTAAATGCAGAGACTGGGTTAGGTCCAGCTTCAAATTGTGCCTGCTTTATCCATTTCTTACAGAAGGCACCAGATCTCAACAGGGAAGTTTCCTACACGTGTATTGTGTAAGTTTTGTGTGTTTGTATGTGTATGTTGTTTTTTTTTTAATTGTTTTGTTTGGGGAGGAATATTTTGTGCTTGGGTATGGACAAGGGAAAATTAAATTCTTCAGTGTAGCCACAAAATTTCTGAAGTAAAGTTTTGGTTTATTTTTTAGTTCAATTTTTAAAATTCTTAACATGTAAGTGGTGCTCAAAGGTTCCCAAATCCTATGTTTGGTTCTGGAATAACTCATCAACTAGTAAGAGAAGGCAGAAGTAGAAAGCAGCTGCTCTGGAAGGGTGATGCTTATCTTTTGCTGCCTGAGGGTCTAGAGCCTCTATGCCACAAAGGCATGCATCCTCTGAGTTCTAGAAATTTAGGAATTGAAATTTATGGAATCAGAAAATTAAATTCCAAAAACATTCCTTTGAAAGAGACTGCTGGATTTGGAGTCAGAGGACCCATATTCAAATTCTGGCTCTCCCATTTATGACCTGTGTGACCTAAGGTAAACTGTCTCTCAGCTGTCTGGAGTTCAAACGTGATCTCAGATACTCATTAGCTGTGTGACCCTACACAAGTCACTTAACCTCTATTTGCCTCAATTTCCTCATTTGTAAAAAAAAAAGGAAGGGAGATAAGAGGGGATAATAATAGTACCTATTTGAGAGGGTTGTTATGAGGATTGAATGAGATAATAAATGTAAAGTGCTTGGCACAATGCCTGGCATATAGTAAGCACTATATAAACATCAGATATTATTATCTCTCTCTCTGGGTCTCATTATCTTCATCTGTAAAACGAGGGTTTGGACAAGATGACCTCTGACATCCTCTCCAACTCCAAATCTAACATCCAGTGAAATGCAGAAATAGACAACACACGCACGTGTATACATTCTGACTTAGACTATAAAGGAATCTTTGGTATTACAAAATGTCAATACCAAATCTTTTACATTTAGAGGCATTATTATCTTTCTTACAATTAAAGAATAGCATTTGGGAACAATATTCAAAGATTAAAATGATTTATGGCAGTTTTTCTTGGACACATAAATGATGGTGCTGAGTCGGTAAAACTGCAAGACTCTGAGGTATACCTTCCAATAATAATAATAATAATGATAGTAATAATAATAGCCAGCATTTATATAGTGCTTTAAAGTTTGCAACGTGCTTTACAAATATCATCTCATTTGATTCTCACCACAACCCTATGAGGTACATATTATTATCCCCATTTTACGGATGAGGAAACTGAGGCAGATAAAAGTTAAGTGATTTCTCCAGGGTCAAAAAGCTAGTAAGTATCTGAGGCTGGATCTGAACCCAGATCTTCCTGACACCAAGTCTAATAATCTATCCACTGTGCCATCTAGCTGCCTATGTATGCACATTTTTCATTTTCTCCTCTTCCTCAATAATTAGGACTAATTTCCTATATAACGTGCAGACTCATACTCTCCAACTCCTATTTCCTTTCTACTAGACTTCATTATAGGTTACTATTGAACATCACATGGTGTCTTAGTGCTCAGCAGAAGACAAATATGGGAAAAATAATCATATAGTGGCTGAATGCCTAGGAATTCAAGGAAGAGGTTGTAATGATTTGGTATTTAAGATGGATGCTTAAAGTTGGCTGAGACATAGCAGGGAGAAGAGGCATTAAAAGAAAGTAGAAATGAGCTTTGTACTACTAAGAAAAAATAAGGAAGGGGAAAGGAAAGAAGAAATAGAAATCTAGAGGGACCATAGAGAGATCTAGAGGTGTCATAAGGCAGGAACGGAAAGAGTTGCTGTTATATGGGCTGGAGGCTCCAAAATATATAGACTAGGTAGCTAATCACAAAATCACAGGACCAGGAGGGACCTCAAAAGGTGAGCTACAATTTCTACAATGAGAATTTGATCTACAGTATATCTGTAAGATGGAGCAAATGAGTGGGGCAGAATTTCTTTTTCTTTTTTTTTTGCAGCCTTCAAGAAAATATTCCTACAAATTTCCTTGTTGGCCAATCATCATCTATAGTTTAAACACATTTCTCTATTTTCTAATTTTAGGGAAAAGTTCCTTTTTTCTAATCTCTTAATTGGTAGTTCACATTAATATACAGGGTACCTCCACAATCATAGTGAATTTTTAAGCTATTAAAACCTAAAAATGTGCTAAGACTTTGAGACAACATGAATCATAATTATGGCTACAAAGTATTTAAAATACAGTTACTCATATGATCCTCACAAAAATGCTGTGAAGAGGCATTAAGATATAAAGCAGAGGTGTCAAACTCCTGGGGCCAAGAGGCCTGAACAGATTAAAATCTAAATAGGAAATGTTTAATAAAATAAATAAAAATATAATACGACACAGATAATGTTAATTTGTGATTTTCCTATGTCAATATGCAGGCCTCACGAATCAGTTTCTATTTGACTTTGACACCGCTGGTGTAGTGGATACAGCTCAGGACAAGGAAGAAGGAAGACCTAGGTTCAAATCTTGCCTAAGATACTTATTGGGTATGTGACTCCAGGCAAATCATTTAACTAATTCGTGCCACATTTTTCTCATCTGTAAAATCAGAGGGTTGAACTCACTGATGTCTAGATTGAGCTCTAAAACTATGATCCTAAGTAGTCATTGCAAGTATTATTATCACCATCTTACAGATGAGGAAACTAAAGTTAACAGAGGTTAAGGGACTTGTCTAGGATCATGTAGTAAGTCCTGAGGCCAGAATTTAGACGTGTCTGGTCCTAAAGGTCCTTCGCACTCCTTCTGCACTTTTTCATTTAATTGTTTAGTTCAAGGTTTTCTGATCCAAAGTTCAGTGCTCTTTCAGTGATATGGCACTGTCTTAATGAGGCAATTTGGTTACTTTCTGCAGGGCTCTAAGTTTTTACACTATCCTAATCATGTATTTCACAGAGGCTTAAACAATGCCAAGTGAAAAGGATTCTAGATCTAATTGTATAGTTATATATATACATATATGTACATATATGTATATATACACACACATATGTATATATACACAAACACATGTAATATACATAATATATTCACATATCACACTCATAATATATTCAAATATAGATCTTTTTGTGTTGCTATCTAACTCACACTCAGTATCATTTTTTTTTTTGTGGGGAAAGGAGGGGGAGTCCAGATCATTTCACTGGTTATAGGAAACTCTGGGTATAGAAACTCCCTCAATCAATGCAGACTGGCAACTCCTCTGTTAACTAATAGTCTTAAGCGAGCTGCCTAGGGTACTGAGAAATGACTTTCCAAGGCCACAAGGCAAATGCATGTTGAAGGCAGCCATGGAATCATTTGCTTTACTTAATTTTTCTTTGTTAAAAGGGAGGGTCTAATTTCTAGTTGTATAGTCGGTGGTAGGGAGTTGGGAATGTGTTCAGAAATGACTACGATGTTACAAAAGGCATTAATAAAACTTACTTAAAATATGTGTATATTTTATACAATTTATAACATATGTGTGAGTTGTCTAAATTAAAGAGTCAGGGGTGTAGCCTATTAAGCTTTATCCTACTAATTTTCATTTCTCCATGCCACTTTGAATTCTTATCTTGATGCCAAACTATAAGCCTATCTACTAATCGTGCAAAATCTAGCAAAATATGCTGAATTAACCTGAATATTAATAGGGTCATGTAGTAGGGTGGTGGCAAGATGTAGTAGAAAGACCATGACACTGACAGTGAGAAAACAGGGTCTGTACTCAGCATCCCTCACTGATTTGCTTTATGATATTGGGCAAGTCATATTCCCTCTATGGCCTTAGTTTCTTAAACTATAAAAATAAGAAGTTTGAAATGAGTGATTTGTATAATAATTATTATGATTATAATAAAAAATAGTTGTGAGCATTTATACAGGGCCTACTATGTGCTAGGCACTGGGCTAAGTACTTTACAAATAGCACATCTGATTTTCACCACAACCCCAGGAGGCAGGTGCTTTTATCCCCATTTTCAGACAGGGAAACTGAAGCAAACAGAGGTTTAATGACTTGTCCAGGATCACATAGCTAGCAAGTGTCTAAGGCTGGATTTGAACTCAGGTGTGAATCCAGTGCCACAGTTCTATCTACTGTGCCACCTAGATGACTGTGTCTTCCACCTCTGAGAGTCTACGACAATTTATGAGAATGTCCATACTATTTTTCCCCTTCCTTTATTCAGTAAAGGTCTACTGAGTGCCTAAAAAATACAAAGAACTGCACTAGGCATAGAGGGGAAAATTGGAGAGACAACACTCACATGTGCAAACGCTACCACCTCCTACAACTGCACAGAAGAGCTAATTTGTAATGCAATGCAGTATATGAATAAGTGACCAAATGAATAGTATGAATGAAAAGTACTTTAAGAATTAATCCAAAAGCAGCAGGCTAAATGTATGCTACGGTAGTGGAGGAAAATCTCTATGAAGGCATATAAAGGAAAGTGGGAAGTGATAATGGGCCTGAAAGACAAATGAAGGTCTGAATGTCAGAAGGTGAAAGTATGGCCTATTTTGGGGACAGTTAAGACCGACTGATTAAAATGGTTCTGGCCAAGGAATAGTGGAAGATAAGGCTTTGTTTGGGAGACTGGGAATACATCAATCAACAAGTATTTATTGAGCCCTTCCCTACTGTGTGCCAGGTAGAGTGCTAGGTGCTGGGGAAATATGTTCAAAGAATGAAGCAATCCCCATTCTCAAATGAATGAACTTAACACTTAATAGGGAAAACAATCAGCAAATGTGAACATATACAGCATAAATATAAAGCTAATAAATACAAATACGTGCCAAGTAGTTACTGGTGGGAGAAGAGAAATCGGGAAAGGCTCCATGCAGAAGGGCTTTTAGAGACAAGGAGAAGAATTTAGACTGTCTATAGAAACAGATTACTATTTCAATCAAATTATTAATGAAAATATTGATTTGACATTAGAGAAAAATACCCCAAAATAGCAATAATCTGCACATAGCTTAGAAATGATCTGAATATTTTCATTTCACTTTTCTAATGACAGAAAAATTAGGTAAAGCCCAAGATGCCTTCTTCAGTGCTTTAAAAATCTGCGAGCCTCCTACCTGTGTTATCTCCCCCTATTAGAATGAGTTCTGTGAGAGCAGAGACTGTGTACCCCTAGTGTTTAGTACAGCGCCTTGTAATAGTATTTATTAAATACTTTTTTCTTCCTTCCTTCCTTCCCTCTTTCCTTCCTTCATTTTTATTCCTTTCATTCATCATTCATTCACTTCCTTGACATGAGTACTTTATTTAATGACAAAGATCTCAGGCCCTCTATACCCTAAGAAGATAGTTCTCATGTGTTGATTTAAAAAAAAGAAAATTCTTCATATGGCTGTATACCTTCTGGTGATAAATCGATCTGCCCTGACTTTTGCTGGGCCAGTCCTCAGACAACTGACATACAAGCTGTCACCAGGGCTGAATGTGAAGGCTCTGAACTCTCTAGCTTGGGAGAACTTGTCAGAACTTGTGCTTAGCTAGCCCAGCATTATCTAATCGAAGGTAAGCATCTATGACAGCATAAGATGTAACAGGAAGTAGCTCCTGCTTACATATTTAAATTTGCCAAACAAGGAAATGTAGGCCCTTGACTGTTCCAAAGACAGGAAACTGAGGATGCTAGGAGAGCTAGCCCCTCTCTCTTCAATTAGTTGATAGTGGGATTGTAGCCAAATTCTTTGTTTTTCTCTGTTGGTTTCAGTTTCTCATTTTTGTCATTTTTAACTCCAAACATCCTCCAACATTATGCAAGACAGAATTTATTTAAGCACAATAAATAAGTAAATAAGTAAAAAGGAGTCCAGCATTTCTACCTTATGGGATCATGGAGCCTGGTTCACCTGACAAAATGGTCAACTAGACAGTATTTAAATCTGTCAGGGTTCTCAGTACTTAACAGTACTTCACAAAGTGATGCATTCCATTGTTGTATAACCCTTTGTTAAAAAATTTCTTAGAACGAGCCTTAATATGCCTGCTGTTATTAAAACGTCATGCAGTTTCTCTCTTTCTGTCCAAGAATGGTTGTGTGCATTCATTTAAAAAGCTGTAATACAAGAACTCAGAACCTGCAATATCTCAGAAAGGAACCAAGAGCTAGACAGAGTTGGCTATTTAAGTCATGGTGAAGGGGCAGCAAGAGCACTGGCTTGGAAGTCAGAGGACCTGGGTTCAGATCTTGCCTCTAAAGCTAACTTCCTGTGTGATCCTGGTTGGGCAAGCCAATGAACTTCTACGGGCCTCAATTTCTTCAACTGGAAAATGATACACTGGATAGTCTCTGAGGTCCCAGCCAACTCTAGAGCTATGATCTCTTAATGATCCCTTAGCAGCACTTCCACTGAGCTCATCATTATTTAGCACCAAACAATTCTAAGTGCATTATTTTAAAAGTGAGCAAAGGCATTTGTACACATTATCATGCTACATACACACACAGCCACGGAATTATTTGCCTTCAATGTTCTCTGTCTCCTAAAGTACAGCTATTCCTGTATTAGGGCCCCATGAAGATTAATGAGTTAATAACTTTAAAGCACTCGGATCTGGCTCTGAAGGAAGATGGTATGTAAATACAAAATAATAGTAACGTCTCAGAAATTTCTCCATGGAAACATGACAATATTAGGCTTTCTACCGAAAAGAGAACACATGCTTAAAATTGCAGTCTTGATGGTGCTAACATTGAAGAAGACAAGGGTGAAAACTTGATAAAAGAAAAGACAAACGAACCTTGTTGGAAGAGTACAGCAGCCATCAGCTGTCAGTCTAACTTGAGTTTCATAACTATCCAGCGGGCAAACAACCTGTTGAATGGAAGGGCATTCCACTGTGCTGCAGTCCACACTGAAAACTGAAAGGGGGATAAACAGAGAGGCACCATTTACTGAGATTTTTATTCTTGTTATCAAGTCCTGAAATGGAGCACTGGACAGATCTCCAACCTTCTTTCACCAACCAGAATCGTGTCTAGCAACCCCATTCTTATACTGGCATTTGTCAACACTACAAAACCTCGATATATTTTCAGTACTTGCAGAAAGAAGAAAGGATGGGGGACAAGGCTAAATCAAGAAAGAAGATGAAGACAGGGCAGGTCAGGAGAGAGGCTTAAAAACTAAGGATAAATATGTGGAAGGCGATGCAGAATCAGTGGTGGGTTTGGATGAAGCCTAATCCACAGGGTGGGCAAAAGACTGTTTCAACCGAGAAATTAACCTGATAATTTTTAAAAAGTAGGTTAGGGGTTGGGAGATTTAGATAGAGGTGGTCATAACAGGCCAGAGGTGAACATAGCACAAACATAGGATTTTGCCACAAGAGCGAAAATTTTAGAGATGTTATGAAGGGAGAAGCAGTAGGGTATGGCAACTAATTTGATGTCTGGAAAGAAAGCGAATGAAGATTAAAAGATGATTTAGAGGGGTGCTGCAGATAAAAGGGAGAGAGGGCGATGCCTTCAACAGAGAGCAAATTTGGGACTACACAATTCATTATGTAAATCCTGGCATCTTGGTGCATGGGTTAATCTTAAATGACTGTTAAATCTGTGATGATGAATCATGTTTAATGATTTAAGCATTTTGTTTTCTCAAATGAGAGTAGCTCTGCAAATATAGTCTTTGAACTCCTCAGGAAAGATGAGGAAATGGTGGATAACTACAGTACTAATAACACCACCACCAAACATATATGGAGTGACCTCATGCAAATGGACCCTATACTAAGCACGCTGCAGAAACAAGAAGATATAGTCCTCTTCAAGGAGCTGACATGCTGAAGTATTAGTCAACCCGAGTTTTCTAATTTGCAGGTCAAAAGTCAGCTTCACACCCAAAATTTGAGATCTTCTGTGAGCTTACATGGGAATGGGAAAACTTTTCATTATCAAAGGAGTGGTGGCAGATTTTCTTCCCTCTGCAGATGTGGATGGAGGGTGTATTATAAGGGAGAACTTTGCTGAGGCAAAGACAAGTGCATACCTGGTTTGCATTCATAGAGGTCACAACACTCTCCTGGCTTCCCTGATGCTTTTGACACTAATATGTTCAGGTATCCTGGCTGACAGACTTTCCTCAGACAGCCTGCAGGGTTGCACACGCAACGGCTTGGCAATGGGCAGCATTCACCAGGAGGAGCATAACCCTCGATGAGAATAGAATCTTCAGGGCAGCGTGGAGAAAACTGTACTTCACAGCGAGCCTTGGAGCAATCTGGCTTCTCTTCTGAATAGAAGAAAGAAAATTTAGCACATGCCCTGGGGCAAGTGTAATAGCAGCCTCTTCATAAGAAGCACAATTCTTCCATATATATTTAGAAATGGGGGGTGGAGGGTGGGGAGAGCATGGATAAAAGAAATCCACAGATAATCCAAAAGACTCAATTTAACAAGCTTGATTAGCTGTATCTTATTCACCAAATCTTGCACTAGAGTAGCCAAGGAGGTGCAAAATGGTGAGATCTGAGTCCCTTATCTTTTCATCTCCCTACTCAGCCTCTAGTAGAAATGCTAGTCGTAGTAAAAGGGTTTAAAAAAAAAGGAAGCAATGGGAGAGAAGAGAAAGTAATGGCATTGAGAATCTAACAGTTTGACATTCAGTCTTTGATTAACTGAAAGTTGTCTCTGTATTTGCAAGAAGAGTTCAAAAGGTTGTTCTTTGAGAAAAATATATTAGCACCAAACTAGGACTTACTCAAGAAATCATAAGTATTTCAGGGGCTTGAAGACTAGGGGGAGAAGGCATGAAGAATGAAAGGGAAGGATTCTAGCAGCCCTGTAATAAAGGGATGGAGATAAACTTTGCAATAACCTCCCCAAATCATTTCGAATTCCCAACCCCATTATCAAGCCAATAAAGAACTCTACTTTGATATGTAGCTATTGGAATATCAGATATAATCTATCTTCCCTTTTCTCCAAATCCTTCTGTTTGAACTATCCCTATACCTCCATTTTATAGATAAAAAAACTAATGTACCCCCTAAAAATGTGACTTGTTTCCCAAAATAGACTATACAATAAGCAGATCTTATTTAAGTTTGTATCTTCTGTAGCACCTATCACATTTTCTTATAGCTACTTCATAAGTTGTTGAATGTCAATCTGTAGAATTTTGGTTAACAAAGTTCAGGTTTCCAGAGTCTCAGAATCCACTGTTTAGCATGTCTGACATGTAATTTCTAGGAATTCAAGCCTTTTAGGAAATTAAATAGATTTAAGTTCCACCCACTCTGTGGGTAACATAATGAATGTTTGATGAGAACACTTATAAAAATGATGATGTGGTTGCAAGAAACATTTTAATGCTAAATCCATGAACCTCATAATAATGCAAAGTACAGAATGTTATAAATGAAAGGAACTTTTCATTTAGTCTAATCTCTTTCATTTACAGATGAAGAAACTAAGGTCCAGAGAGGTTAATTAAGTACCTTGACTCGCATCACAGATCTAAGTTATTGTTTGAGCCAAGACTAAAATATATGACATATGTATGTATATAAATATAAAATAACACAATATAGCAATAATAATAGCAACTTAAATTTACATTGCTCTTTAAAGTTTACAAAGCTTTTTTTCCTCACAATAACGCTGTAAGGTAGGTAGCAGAAGTTTTATTATTACTCCTATTTTAAAGACAGGGCAACTGAGCCTCAAAGCTTTACTGGAACAGCAATCCAGAACTGAAGGTTATGGAGTACAATTCTTTCACTCTAAAGGAAACTGAGGCCAGAAGAGGTTAAGTGACTTCTCTAGGTCACAGAGTTCCTAATAAATGTCAAAGCTGGGATACAAACTCAATTCCTACGACTCTAAGTCCAGCACTCTTTACACTGCATTTTCAGAAGTATCATGGTTAATAATACTACCTGGACTAATATTCAAACCCATGATTTAGAGCTGGCACCAAAACAATAAATGAGTCCAATCTTCTCTTTTCACAGATGAGGAAAGTGAAACCCAGAGAAGAGAAGTGATCTTTCCAAAACCAAAATAGGAAATAACAGTCAACATTTGAACACAGATCTTCTGACTCTATAGCCAGAGTTCTTCCCATTATATTCCCATTAAATGCTTCCAATACATTGCCAAAACACATCCTGTTTCATTCTTTAACTACTGCCTAACCTTTTATTCACTTTTACTCCTGCAACTTCCATCTCAATGACCTCTTAACTCCTTAATTAATACAGTTAATTATAAAAAAATATGCATCTACAACATGAGGCATTTCACATTTACTAATTCAAGAAGAGAAAAGAGTAATTTTTGTGCAGTGGGGGATATTTTAGTAAGATGAAAGTAGAATACTTCATGCTGCTGGAGGCCACATGAAGATACAAGGAACCCAAGAGGTATGGGACAGGGTCCAGGAGGTCTTATTTAGCAAGAGTCCTAACCTTTGATCTCATCACCCTCCCCTGTTCATTACAAATATAACTGATCTTGTTTTCCTTCTGGAAGTAAAATGCTACTCTCTAGCATCTCTGTCTGCCTTATCATCAGAACTCTTGCTTCTTTTTGATTATGATTACTCCCTGTGGAACCTATATTCAGCAGGCAGAAGAAACCAGAATAAAGCCCATGGCCTCTTCCCTAGGGTCAGAGTTCCTGAGGTCAGAGATGGTTTAATCCAGAGGTTCCCAACCTTATTTGGCCCACCACCCTCTTTTCAAAAAAAAAAAAAAAGAATTACTCAGTGCCGCCCCCCGGAAATCTTTCTTTAAACCTTTAACTTTTTTTAAGTTTGCATCATTTCAAAAAGAATTTTTTAATGACACATCTTAAATTTAATAATTTATTATAAATCTGTGGTGTTTTCTCTGCATTGAAATTTTGATGATGCAATATTACATCACGTAACTGTATAGTGTCAGATTATAAACAAGTCATTGCACGCACATATTCCTGCTGCTGCATGCTGGACCTCCTGACAATGCTTGCCTGCTAACACCTGCTTGTTAAGACCTGTTGGGGCACTTGACCACTGATCAGTTATAACTTGCATTTTGTGTGTTTATTTGAAAAATGATAAAATCACTTCAACTTTAACTCTGTTACACGACAGATGAAACATGTACAAATGATTTTTCAAATTTTTTTTATCTTCTTTCCTTATGCTTCCACTGATCCCTTATTTTTATTCAACACTCCCCAATTGCACCCAAGACTACTACTGCCCTCTCTATATTGTTCCAGTGCCTGCATGGAGTGGTATCACCCACTTGGGGAACCTCTGGTTTAATCTTTTATATTTCTAGTCCCTTACATAGTGTCAGGCACATTGTGGGCACTTAGTAAATGCTTGTTGACTGATCAGTTACTCCTCCTGAATCCTTTATCATCTTGCTTTTAGACCGTGCCTACCTGACTAGACATTTCATGCCTGGACATTTCATGCCTACCTGCCTCAGTGGACTTCACTGAACTTGACCTTTTATCAGTCTATCCCTGTGGAATCAGCCATGTATCTCTTATTTCTTAAGACTTCTGGGGACCTGTTAGGATATATGGGTGAATGCCAAGGCAACCAGTAATCTCCTTGCTGAGACTATATTAGTCTGTTTTTCATACATCTCCCAAGAACTGACCTCAGAGCTGAGTGTAAAGTAAGTAAAGAACTCCATTTAGATCACTCAATGTAATTTAAAATAAATCAAAAAGTTGTAGAGGAGAATGGTAATCTTGACTATAAGGAGTACCCGTCATACCTGAATACAGAAAAATCTTTTAACACACAACTTTGCTTTTAAGATAATTGCACAGCTATAGGATTTATCATTAATAAAAATTTGATGATGTTAATTATATATAACTTTGATTATCTACTCATCTTTACTTATAATTAACTTATTCCATATAACAATTAATACATACTAGTTCTGCATACACATTTAACATTCATAATCATAGCTTTTATTCAAGAAAAGTATGAGATTCAGCTAATTACTTTGTTCCTTATAGAGATAGAAAAACGGTTATCTCTGGACCTTGGTTTTGCAGATTCTGCTTCAAGAATTTTATTCACCTTTTCAAAACTGCCTCTTCCAGCTGGGTACAATGCTACCAGGTGGTCAGTTAAAGCGTTGCAGTCACACGGTCTGAGTGTAAGGCACATGCTTTCCTCTAATTTTTAAGATGGTGACTCGGCTCAAGATCAGCATGAATCACGGAATTTCAAGGTGGAAAGCAAGAGAGTATTTCATCTTTTTCACAGCCTCTTCTCCCTTCTATTTCCCCTAGCTCACTTTTACATATGCGAGAACTGATGCAAAGAGAGGTTAAGTCACTTGCCCCAAGTCATGTTTAACTTTGTGATATCCCAGCATGGATCCCAGTATGTCCAGCTATGACAGTTCTCCCTATTTCCAGGCCAGTGCTCTTTATACTATAAAATGTTGTCTTCCTAACAGATGTACAACTAAGAACTTCTGACATTTATGTTAAAAATAAAACTGTTAAATTTAAGCAAGTTTTAAGCAGTCATTAAAGTCAAATCTAATACTTTGGAGCAAACATTTTCAAAGCAAACTCTGACCCTAAAATGCTTATCTTTCTTATTTTAACTGCTATCATTTTCCCCACTTTTAACCTCATACCTGACTTCCAAGAGAGATACTCAGCTCCTGAGAGGCAGCTGATGACACACTGGATAAAGTGTTGGGACTGGCTCAGGAAGACCTGAGTTCAAATTCACCCTCAGGAACTTATTAGCTGTTACTCTGGGCAAATCATAACCTCTGCTTGCCTCAGTTTCCTCAACTGGAAAAAGGGGGGTAGCACCTACCTCACAGAGTTGTTATGAGGATCAAATGAGATAATATTTATAAAAGCATTTGGCACAGGGTAGGTGCTATATAAATGCTTATGCCCTTCCCTTCTACTCCCCTTGTCCCTTTTAATTCAATTACAGTACCTGACTTCATTATTACTGAGCCGGAGTTTCTAATCCATCCCCTCAACCCCAAGCTGTGGGTACTGAAGTTTAGGGAATCATTTCCATCATGATCCTCACTATACAAATGCAAACTATTATTATTGTTGTTGTTAAGTGGAAATGATAGGTAATTTATATAGTACTTTAAGGTTTGCAAAGTACTTTCCAAATATTATCTAATTTAATAATAACTCAGGGGTAATTCACTTAGAACATTTTTACTCTTTCTCATCCCATATCATACACTAACAAAGAAAAATAAAAGAAGAGTCAACTCTGTCTTTCATGAATTACAGGCTTTTCTATTTTTGAAAATATTAATTTCTTTTCTTTTTGAGAAGTTATTTTCAACTTTATTCTCTCTGATATCTGACCTAAATTTGTCAGTAAGAGAATACTCATGTATAAGAGAATATAAGATTCTTACATATAAGGGAACACTACCTATCTGTTTGAATATATTTCTCCTCTTAAAATATGGACATGCGTATTGATGCCTTGTTTGGAGGACATAGGAAGCTCCTAATTGGTTTTCAGAGTTCTCTTAAGATAACTGGTTGACTGGAACTCAGGAGGATGGCCTTTTGCTGGGAGAGCTGCCCCTCTGTGACAGGCTGCTATTGGTCCCTTTTTTGCCTTTTTTCTTGTATCTTTTTTTCCTGAGTATTGCAAATTGAGGTGGAGTGGGGGTAGCGGATTTCCCTCTTTTGCCCTTCAGAAGCAGAAACAAACATTAGAGACTGACATATGATTGTATGCAGCCTGACCAAATGATGCTGAAAAGTGATACTGATGGATCTCCTGCAGAAGCAGAGGCAGACATATGGCTGCCAATTCAAACCAAAGGGGAGCTCATTATCAATGTTCTTGAACCCGAAAGTCTTATGTAAAGGAGAGGGCATTCTGTTCTCTTAGGCAATCTCCAGAATCTAACTGTGTAGACAGACAGAGAAGGGAGATACCCTGGACAGCACTCTTCTTGGGGGTTATCTTGTGGGTGAGTGCAAGTCTGAGGGTTTGGAGATACAATGTCATGTGTGGAAATGTAATAACTTTGATTTCTTTGACATCAAGATCCCAGAATCTAGGATTCTAGTCAGCAAAAGGAAATTCTTAGACAATGTAAACTCTGATGGGTTTTCTCAAGTGTGATCTAAAATTCAAGACTCTCCAATTTGAGAATTCTGATGTAAGACTTCTAGGGAGAGAAAGGGATTTCTTGAACAGTATTCTTTTTGAAGAATCAGCCACTTAGCTCCCATGACTGGAGGGACAGTGAAAGGAATCCATGACCAAGAGATACAAGGAAATTGGCTCCTTCAAGGCTCAAAACACCACCTTCTACAGGAAACCTTTCCCAATCCCCATAATTCTCATGCCTATCTTGTGTTGATTATTTTCAATTTATCATGTGTATAGCTTGTTTGTATATAGCTGTTCACATCTTGTCTCCCCAATTAAACTATGAGCCCCTTGAAAGCAGGATCTGTCTTTGGCCTTGCTTGTATCCTGGTTGCTGAGCATAGTGCCTGGCCCATAACAGGCACTTAATAAATATTTATTGATTGACTGCCACTTCTCTGATAGTCACCATCCCTACTATTACAGTGCTTTGAACAGTGCAGATATAAGGGTAAAAGATACTGCTTGTTCAGCAGCCCTAGCATAGGAATGACTTCTAGGCATAATTTATGTTTCTTTTTTTTTTTTCCATTTTATGTTTCTTTATCTATTAGCTCCTTTGACTCTTTTGCATTTTCTGTGGAGTGAAAGAAAGGCTCTTCTTTACCCTATATCCCACACTGCTGTCCTGAGTGCTCGTATAGGAGCTAAGAACTTCTTTTACCCATAGCTGTGAAACCGAGGAATAAGTTGTACCTATATTACACTTGGAAATTTTTCCAGAGTGAACTCCAGATAGGAGCATAATGAGCCAGAGCAAAAAAGAATCCAATTCAATCCATTTTATCCAATTTAGATTTAGGGGAAGGGTTCTATGCCACAGGTTATATCTTTGGGGGCTCGTTCAAAATAGTTTGAGAGTTGTGGGCTTTTTTTTAGCTTATCTAATTGCATTAATCTTGATAGTAATCCTCAAAGCTGATATACTGGAAATCTTCCTTCTATGGCTAGAAGATTAGATCTTGGGAAACTACCCAAGAGATCAAAATTCCCTTTCCTCTACAGGGTTTAGCAACATTGTCCATATACTCCCCTCTCGGGGCACACAGGTCTACTTTTTTCCCCCAACGTTGTGTCTGTTCATATCCCTCCCCTCTCCCAATCCAATGAGCCAGCCCTGGAAACAAAGAGAAAAAACTGGTTAAGCAAAATCAATTGAGCCTGCCAGCACATACAACATTCCACACTGATAATCCCTGCGTCTCCAATGAATGGAGGGAGGCATATTTCTTCATCTTCTCTGGGTCCAAATTTAGTCATTATAATTGCAAAGAGTTCAGTTTAATTTTATTTAAACAGAATCAGGGGGATAATACAGACAACAATTATAATAATGTAAATGAAAACAATGATGAAATTGTCATGTGCATCTATAGGAAATCTATCAATGCCCTGGCTACTGCCATCTCTTAGACTGGCAAAATCCATTCTCAGGAACCCTCCTTTTGGGTCATGTACAAATACATATCCACTTCTAAATGTTTTTCTGCTGCAAAATGTTTGTCAATTGCTCCTGGGGGGTAGAGAAGAAAAATCCTTCCCCCATCTCGCCAGGAACTTCGGAGGAAAAACACAAGGGAAATGGCAAAAAAGGTGAAGGCGAACAAGTGAAAAAAGCATTCAAAGGGGCCAAGAAAAGTCTGGCAGTCCATTTTATGTCTTGGAGAGGGGCAGTTCTTCCAATACAAGTCAATCCTCCTGAGTCCCAGGTAGCCAATTATCTTGGAGGTAGCACCAGTTAATGAAAATCAAATAAAAAGTGCCAATATGTACATCCATATTTTATGGGGGAAGAAATATGTTCAAAATTGATTGATCATTTTCACCTTACCCATACATAGGATGTCATAATATCTGTACATATATATGTATATAATTTAATTAGGAAACCTCTCAACTAGGTTGCTCTAATAACACCTTGCAATCAACATCATGCAAAAAATAGCCTCACGCAAACTTTAGAGTTATAAAATCACCTAAAACAAAACTGAACAGAAAATAAACTGGTTTTATTGTACAAATAATCTTTCTTAAAGGATTAATCCTTTAGGTACTAAAAAGAGACATCTTATTTAAAACTAAGTTGCGAAGTTACCAGAACTATTTCACACAACAGAGTTTCTGTCAGTTCCATTCACAAAAAACATGAAACTTTGTTAGCTATTCCTATCTGTACTCTTGCTTTCTACATAACAAATTGCAAAGAAATAGGAGGCACTACTGGGTGCTATATGTACACAAAACTTCTCCCCCAAGAGAGAATCCCATGAAAACCCAACTATGTCAGGAAGACAGAATGTGTCTTCCTTCATTTTCCTTATATACGACTTCACTCTTTGTACTCCCCTCAGCATCTGAGCTAAAGTATCTTATGGTTGACTTAAATGCACTTCCCCAATTTTGCTTATCAATCTCTTACAAGTGGTTAATATTTCCATTTTTCAATCCATCTATGATCTCACTGTTGTAGGGATTCCTTCTACCAGTGCAGACTGCAACCCAGACATCGTTTTTCTTCTTGTAAGATTATTGTTGATGGCTTTTCATAAATCCTCCATGGAGAATTTGCCCAGCACACTGGAAGCCTCCCTCTGGTATTTTAAGATTTCATGGGTACTAATGCATCACTAGGGCTTCCATGACTGTTATTCATCTCCTTTCCTACATATCTGGCCCAACTTCTTTTCCAGTTATATATGACAGTGAAGCAGTCATCACAAAACTATAAATAACAGAAATTCTGTATACTTATGGAAAAGGCAAAGCTGGTATATGAGAGTAAACATCCCGCTATAGCATGGCAATTGCTGCTGCCCTAACAGGACAATAATAGTAACTAATATTTATATGGCATGTTAAGGTTTGCAAAGCATCTCACATATATTTCTGATATGATCCTCACTAACTCTATGACCTCTTTGACTGATGAGGAAAGTGGAGCTAAAAGTGTCTGAGGCAGAAACAGGACTAGAATCTTCCTTACTCCAAGTTAAAAGCTCTATTCATTATGCCATCAAACACTCAGAGAGTTGACTTAAGAACAGGGTAAAAGACATTAACCAGGACAACATATTCAGGGCATGTTCATGTACCAAGACCAAGGAGTGAGTAATAATAGATGGCAATCCTGAGGGTTGAAGTGTTATGCACACTAAATACTGAAAGATCCATAAAGGACCCCTCCTTTTTATTGAGGAGATTCTGTGTAGGAATTAGGACTGGCTTATCTAATCTCTCTTAATTCTAATTCCTTTATTTTATTGATTATTTCTAGCTTATCCTACATGAAATGTGTTTATATATAGTTGTTTTCATATTGTCTCCCCCATTAGACTGTGAACTCCTTGGGAGCAGGGAGTATAATTTACCTTTTCTTTGTATCTCTATCCGTTAGCACAGTGCCTAACAGTGCTTAATGTTATCTGACTGACTGAATGACACATAAGTAAGAAGGGTGATCTCTAATGTCTGAGGGAGCACTCAATTCAGTTCAACAAAGATTTAAGTGCCTACTATGTATCAGATATTATGCTAGCTTCTAAAAATTAAAGCAAACGAAAACAAAAAAGTCCTGGCCCTCATATTCTACCTGGGGAATATAATATGAACACAAATAAGTAGAGTATATGGTAAATCAAGGAGATAGAGAGCATTTACAATGTGAGGAGGAGAAATCAAGGTAGGTTTCGTGAAGAAGATGGCATCTGAGGTGTCCACGTGAATTAGTAAGATCAAGGATTCACTGAAAGTGTAACTACTTAACTTACCTAACTGAAAGTGTAACTTCCATAGTGAAGTATAACTGCTTGGAGGTAAGTGGGTCGTTGTTCAGTCAGCGTCCTACTCTTTGGGACCCTGTGGATCATATTGTCAATGTTGTCTCCTTGGCAAAGATACTGGAGTGGTTTGCCATTTCTTTCTCCAGCGGATTAATGGCAAATAGAGGTTAAGCTCAGGATCACATAGCTAGCAAGTGCCTGAGGCTGAATTTGAACTCAGATCTTCCTGACTCCAAGCTAAGTGTTCTAACCACTGACCCATCTATCTGATGCTCTATCCTATACCCCAAAACAACCCCAGAGTTCAGATTGGGACTAATCCCAAGGAATCCATTACAATTTCAACCCAATCTCAAAGACATCAGCCTTGTTGGGACAAAATAAAATAAGTTACTCTGGCATCTAAAGATCACAACCTAACCCCACCCTACCTTTCTATTCTTCATGTATAACATTCTTATCTCTGTGACTTTGCAATGTCTTTCTTCATGTTGGAATGCTGCAGTCCCTTCTCACGTCAACCTCATAGAATCCCTGGCTTCCTTTAAGACTCAAGGGTTACCTTTTTCATGAAGCCTTTCCTGGTCCTTCCCTCCCTGAACTACCTTGTTTAAATTCTGGGCATATTCTGGATATTCTTATATGTGTACATGCTGTTTTCCCTATTACAATGTAAGCTTCTTGGAGGCCTGGTGTGTTGAACTTTTGTCTTTGTTATAAATGGGTGTTTTTAAAATGTTTGATTGGTTGATTAAGGGGATGATGACACTCACTGGGGCTTCCGAGCTGTTTCAAGGGAATTAACTGTAAGAAATCCTAATTTGGTTTAGACCCTAGAATATGAATGTTTGGGGAATGGTTAGGCAGCGGAGGGAAGTGACCTATAAGTTGTGTATTTCCCCATCCTGGCAACATCTGGACTGCTAAATGTGGAGCCAATGAAGGATTCAGTTGAAGAGCTTTGGCAATGTTGGGTAACAAGTCTGTTAGGAAGGATGTAAAGGGTAGCAGGTGTTTTAGTAACTCCTTTAAAGAGGTTGAACTCTTCTCTAAGTAATAATAATACTCCACAACTATGAGCACTTTTAATAACAAAGCAGTTCCCTGTGAGGGGTAGGTGTGCAAACATTACTTCCTCCACTTTACAAATTAAGCAACTAAGGCTCAAAGAGGTTAAATGACTTGCAAGGGTCACTGTTAGGTATGAAGGGCTGGGAGTTCAGTCTGGTTCTCTCTTGATTTCAAGACCAACATCCTCTCTCTACCATACCCTGGAGCCTCTAAAGGAATTTTGTCTTCAATTGCTTAAGGATTAGAAATATAAATAGGGTGGCAAGCATGCAGAAAATACTAATATGTACTCTAAAGGGGAAAAAAGCATTTTTTCTGAATATTACCATTCACTTCTAAAAGCATGGAAACAGTTCTTATACTTTCACATTAGGTATTTTCACATGTGCAGTCTAAGTCGGTGGTAAGATTTTAGATAAAATATTATCTATGAAATTAATTAGCAAAAATAAGACTTGAGGCCCTTTGGGGGTGGGGGGTGGGGCTCATCACCAGGTATCCTCCCTGTGTTATTTGTCCTTTGCCTAGAGTCATTAACAAGCTAGAAAGGAAACTTTTCTGTATTAAACACCATTTTTTCATGGAAAACTTTTATTTTCAACACAGTATTCACATCATCCTTGCTTTTTCAAGCCTAGAGACTCTGACTCCTTTAAAGTTATTCTGTGAATTCTTTTCATTCACATTCCATGATTTTATCGTAACCTTTTTTGGCAAGCTTCATAGTGAAGACTTGTTCCACACATTCATAACCCTGAGGGGGAAAAATTAAGCTTGTTGATACATTCCCAGAAATATTTCATATATTTTATACCTTACAGAAAGACCAGCTGTACTTTCCCAGCACTTCTCTTTAATTTGTTTCTTTATATTGAGCAGCAGAGAAAAATAATGAGGAAGTCCAAACAAAGTCTTTTAAAAAAAAACCTACTTAGGTTAAATTTAAGTATTTATTCAAGGTAGTCTATACTACAGCCAAATATAACAAATAATGAGCTAAATTTTATATATATACATATATATGTATGTATGTATGTATGTTTGGGGTTGGAGCTCTATTAATTCCTCCAACTAAACTAAATTCTTTGCTGTCTGGCTTCCTATTGAAAAAGCAGTTTTTCCAAAAGTGGGATAGAATCTGTTGGCACACAGAAAGTTGGTCATATTCCAGAGTAGCTATGAGATATGTGACCAAGTGCCCAGACCTGTACCTCTAGGTGCAGCATGCAGGATCACTTGGAGGTTTGGGGCAGGCACTGGAGCCAAGCAGTCTTCTATTTTCAACCCAGTTTTCCTAATAGGTTAGGAGAACACCACTAAGAATCTTGCTTAAATTAGGCTTTGTGAAGATCTTGCCTGAAGTAGACAAGAGCACTGAGCGTGAGGAGAAAACGACAACTAGTTTTCATGGAATAACACCATTCCTGAAGAGGGGAGTTACTAGATTCCAAATGTGATTCATTCTCAACTAAAGGAAATCTGAGACTTTTGAGTCATAAGTGGCTGTTAAAATTTTTTCTCCCAAGGCTCTTGTCACACTAGGCAAAACATTATTATATTTCTTCATTCAAGAAACAAGCATCGACAACGCTAGGCACCAGATATACAAAAACAAAGACAAAGTCAAAAACAAAAACAAGACCAAAACGGTCCTCACCCTTGAGACATTCACATTCTGTTAGGAAAGGGCACATTATGTGAACACACAAATACTGAACATATACAAAACACTATGGGGAGGTGGTTCAGACACTTGAGTGGACTGAACAATTTGTTACTGTGGAGATATAGGCCCCAAATCCTATAAAACAATTTGATAATGAAGTAAGGCCAAGAGACAGTTTGGATAACTCACATTTATATAATATATATGGAGCATAAATATATGTCTACATATATGGAGCATAAATACATATCTACATATATATATGTATATATATATATATATATCTGTCTATCTATAGACACAGTGAGGGAGGTAAATAGGCAGGACATCGGAGAAATGGTCTGTAGTTTTGAGAAAACGAGTTCAAATCCAGACTCTGACGCTGACTAGCTGCATGATCTTGTACACATCACTTCACCTGTCTGCCTCAGTTTCCTCAACTGTAAAATGGAGATCACAACAGTACCTACCTCACAGGGCTGTTATGAGAATCAAATGAAATAATATTTGTAAAGCACGTAGCAGTGACTGCCACATAGTAGGCACTATGTAAATGTTTAATCTCTTTTTCCCCTCCCTCATCTATGTAGCTTCCAGGGTTCGTTGTGAAGATCAAATAAAATATTTATAATAACACATTTATGTCAGTGCCATTTTTATATCATTATTACATAGTACTTTAAAGTTTACAAAACATTGTCCTCATAACCACCTAATGAGGTGAGGTAAGTGGTACAGGTATGTTACTATGCCCATCTTACAGATGAGAAAACTGTGGCTCAGACAGATTCAGTTACTTTCCCCTGGTCACAAAGCTGAAAGATATCTAGTACAGGGCCTATGTGTTAGGTACTAAATAAATGCTTGTTGATAGAAGTGTCAAAGGCAGGATTAAAACCCCAGTCTCTTGACTCAAGAGTCCAGATCTCACTCCGCTAAACCATACTGACTCTCTACAAGCTGGGAACTCATTTAAGAAAGAAAAAAATTCTCCTTGCTATGCTACAATTACCTTACTGAAATAAGGGCAGACAGTGGAGAAAGTCTATGGAAGAATAAGCAAAAAAGAGTTATGACTAATGAAAGAAAAACCAAATGGCTTATGTATGTATAGCTTAGCTCAGCAACATCTAAGAGAAATATTCGAATAGAATTAAAATGTCCTAGAAGCAAAAATCCTGAAGAATACCCTAGGGTTGTAAATATTGAAAGGATGCATGCACTGAAAAAAGAAATGGAGGCAGCTAGGTGGTACAATAGATAGAGCACTTGGCCTGGAATCAGGAAAACCAGAATTCAAATCTTTAAATGTCTGATAGAATTCACTTGTAAATCCATCTTGCCCCGGACGTTTTTTCCTATGGAGTTCATTGATGGCTTGCTAAATTTCTTTTTCTGAGATGGGGTTATTTAAGTATTTTATTTCCTCTTCTGTTAGTCTGGGCAATTTATATTTTTGTAAATATTCATCAATTTCCCTAAGATTATCAAATTTATGGGCAAACAAATGGGCAATGTAATTCCTAATTATTTCCTCTTCATTGGAGGTGAATTCACCCTTTTCATTTTTGATACTGGTAATTTGGTTTTCTTTTTTCCCCCTAAGGTCTTTGCCTCTTACCCCAAAAAGATTTTGGGTCCCATTTATTTGAGGGGGGAATGATGGGGTGATAGGACCTGGACCCCTAAATGGAAAAGACCATATTTTTGAAAGCAACCCAGTCCCTGAATTTTCTCATACATTTCAGCAGCCCAGATCACTGGCCTCCACCCAAGACAACTGGCCCACCCCAGCCTACCTAGATCACCTAATTAGTTAACTTGGCACCCTTTCAAGGTGCTCTAGGCCCACCCCAGACTACTTGCATATATGGACCACTCCTTAATCCCATCTAGATCACCTAATTAGCTGACTGGATAGTCCTTTCTCCATTTCACCAACTCCCCTCTTCCCCCCAGACTATTTACCACTCCTTAATCCCATTCAGATTCTTTCACTGTCCTTTTTTTTTTAATATAAACATCAGCCTCACCCCCAGGGCAGGTTCACTAGGAACCTGTCTGCTTCTATTGGCATTACAATAAACTATCTCTTGACTGGAAAAAATAAAAAATAAATCACTGAGAACCTTTGAATGAGTGGTTTCAGCACTGTCAAAGTCAAAAGCCTGGAGCAAGATGGAGAAAGTACTGAGAAGTTAGTGAACAGCAAGAAATGGAGGCAGAAAATATAATTAGCTTTTTCTACATAGGGACAGTTTAATGAGAGATAAGATGGAGAATAGTAACTTGAGGGCATGGCAGGGTCAAGTGAAGATTTCTTGAATGAATGAACAAAAAAGGAATATGATTAGCATAAAAAGAAAAACCACTACATTTTTATTTGTCCAATAATTTTGATATTATGGCAGTGAGGTATATTTTTGGAATGGTTTCCTTTTTAATTAAATACTACATTTTCAGGGGGGTAATTTTTTAAATTAACTTAATTTTAAAATATGCCATGTTTTGTTTTGACACAACAGATACTTCTCAAACAAGCCCCTAAATAAAATACATCTCCCTAAAAGTTAATTTGCTGATTATCAAAAAGGAAGGATGTCTTTTATCAATAAGATCAAATAAGATAATATTTATAAAGTGCTTATTAGCACAGTGCCTGGCACCTAGTAGGTACTTAACATATGTTTATTCCTTCTCTCCTTTTATCTCTGAGACTAATTGCATCTCACTGGCTTTCAAGGTTAATGAGTGTGATCTGGATGAAGATTCAGATGTCTTTGTTAGCGGGAACAGAGTATAGTGAACAGAGAAGTGGCCTTGAAACCAGGAAGACCTTGGTTTAAGTCTTACATTGCATATTTAACATCTACCTGGGACGCTGTACACTACTTAACTTCTCCATGCTATAGGCAATGCTTTAATACTATAGGTAGCAGAGGAAATACTGAGTTAGATTGGTTGAGGAAGTTTCCTCCCTTAGTAGTTCCTTCTATCAATATTATCACAGGTCCCATCCCAAACCCCTATCTGTAATCATTATGGAGATTTTTCTTCACCCTCTGTTTTATTAACTATGCGCCACTTTACACAAGTCTTTCCATGTTTCCTTGAATTTTTCATATTCATTGCTCATGGCACATTACATACTGTAATTTATTTAATCACTCCTTAATTGTTGGGCAAATATTTTGGTTCCAAATCTGTTATCACAAATAATACTATCTTGATTTTTGGACATGTGGATCTTGTCTCTCAATAACCTTCCTGACACAGAAAGACAGAAATGGAAATTCTAGGTTGAGGGGTATAAACAATATATTAACTTGAATCGGTTGACAAGTGTTGTCAATTCTATCTGTGCAACATCTCTCCCATCTGTCTCCTTCCTTCTACCCACTTGGCCAACACTAATTCAGGTACTCATCTCCTCTTGCCTTAACAATTGCAATAACCTAATTGATCTCTCTGCCTCCAACCTCTTCTCTTACCAATTCACTGTTCACACAGCTTGCAAAGTGATGTTACTAAAGTCCAGGTCTGATTATGTCATTCCCTTGGTCAAGAAGGTTTAATGGCTCCCAATTGCCTCTAGGATAAAATATAACCTTCTGGGTTTGGCATTTAAAACCCATCAATATCTGGCTTTAGTCTATGTCTTTCCAGGCTTACTTTATAATACTCTTCATGCACTCTGTATTTCAGCTAAACTTGCTTAACTGACATTTAACTGAGATTGTCTATTTGTCTCTTATGATCATCTTTATCCAGTTTTTAGTTACAAATACAAATGGAGAAATGGATAAGAATAGGATCTGGAGTCCAGGAGACCCAAGCTGGAATCCTCAAATACTTTCATGTTATGTGACTCTGGGCCTCTCTTATCCTCAATTCCCTCATCTATACAATGGGGATAATAATACCACCTGCCTTGTAAGATTGCTGTGATGTTCAAATGACAGTTATATATAAAATGCTTTGTAAATCTAGAAATGTGAGCTATGAGGATGACAATGATTGTTACTCCATTATCCTCATTTCCATTCATGCTTAATTAGTGAATGGTGTCTTTTTATATTTATATCATTTATCTTTTTGACATTTATAGGATTATGAGGTATAATATATTCATTTACAAAGGTTTCATTTTTTGCCAGATTGCTTTCTAGTTTTCCCATGCTTCTTGTTGAATAACAGGTCTCTGCTTTGTTTTTTAAAACAAGGAACAGTAAAAGGAAAGTACAGTCTTACTATCAGTAATGTGCAAATAGCTGCCAAAATCAGGTTCCTTGGGGACGGATTGACCATGTTAATTACTCTCCTGCTCAAAAATGTTCATTGACTCCCTATTGACTGTAGGATTAAATACAAACTCCTCAGCTTAGTATTCACAGCCTTTCTCAATCTGGCTCCAACATACTACCTCTTCAGACTTAACTTCCTATTATTTACCTCTCTATTATTCAGGCTCTCTACAATCTAGCCAAATCAGACTAACATATAGTCCCATTGCATTACATCTTGTCCCTTTGCCTTCACACTGGCTGCACCTTATTCATTCTTCAGTCCCTACCTCTTATACACCTTACCTTCATTCAAAGCTCAGCTCAGTTTCCTACACAAAGTCTTTCCTTATCCTCCTTATCTGTTACGTTTTTTTTTATTCCTCATCAAATTACTTTGTATTTACTTGCTTGCTTATATATACCATCTCCCCCACAGAATGCAGATCTCTGAGGACAGGCACTGTCAAGTTGCTATAGCTATATCCTGAATGTCTGGAACATTATAAATCTAAGGTAAGTTATACAGGAAAAAAATCGTAAACCTAATTTTTGTTCCAAAATTAGGGGTGTCCATCCTTGGAGAGTATACAGTGGCTCCTTGCTCCCCCCTCCTTTTGTTTGCCTTTCTGCTATTTTACTAATTGTGGCTGAGCAATCATAAGTCAGTCTAAAAGTATTTGTTATGAAACTGCTATGTACCAAGCATGGTGTTAAGTACTCAGGACACAAGAAAGATAAAAGATAATCCTTCCTCTTAAGGAGCTTAAAGTCTAATGTGGGATACAACATGTAAATAATTACATACAAACATGATACATACAAAACAAATTGGAGATAATTGACAAAGGGAAGGCACTATCACTAAAAGGCACGGGGAAAAAAGGTTTCTTTATAGGACGTAAGATTTTAGTGGACACTTGAAGAATGTCAAGAAAGTCAGGAAGTGGAGATTAGAAAGGAGAGAATTCCAGGCATGGGGGACAACCAAGAAAAATTCCTGGAGCTGGGAAATAAGAGTGCCTTGTTTGAGGAACAGCAAGAAGGTCAATATCATTGGATTTACAGAGTACATTAGGGTACATTAGAGTATATTTTACACCTTCTGGTGCAAAACAAGAACAGTGAGAAGGTAGGAAGGAACCAGGTTATGGAGAGCTTCAAAAGCCAAAAAGAGGATTTTACATTTGATACCAGAGGCAACATGGAGACACTGGAGTTGACTAAAAAGAGGGTGATACGGTCAGCCTTGTAGTTTAGAAAGGTCAATTCGACAACTGAGTGGAGGGAAAAATGAAGCAGGGAAACCAACCATTAGGCTATTCCACCAGTCCAGGTGTGAAGTAATGAGGGCCTGCATCAATATGGTAGCAATGTCAGAAGAAGAAAAGGGATGTATACAAGAGATATTGTGAATGTAGAAACAACAGAACTTGGCAACTCATTGGATATTGGTAATAAGAGAAAGGAGTTGAAGATAACATCTAGGTTGCAAATGTGGGTGATTGTAAGAAAAGCTGTACCCACCCTCCCCCTCGCCACACATATACAGTCAGAAGGAAGTTAGAAAAAAGTAAGGATTTGGGGGAAAGAAAATGGATTCAATTTTGGACATGCTAGAAGATGTCTACAAGACATCTAGTACAAAATGTCCAACAGGCAGTTATAGTTCTGAGTCTGGAGGTCAGGAGAGAGTCCAGGCTGGACAAATACATGAGAATCAACTGCATAGAAATGATAGTTGAAAGCATGGCAGCTGATGAGATCCCCAAGTGAAACAGCATAGGAGAAGAGAAGTGGAACCAAGACAGAACCTTGGGGGACATTCAAGGTTAATGAGTGTGATCTGGATGAAGATTCAGCAAAAGAGATTAGGAAGGGATGGTCAGACAGTTAAGAAAAGGACCAAGAGAAAGTAGTGTCATGAAAACCTAGAGTATCAAGAAGAGGCTAATAAACAGTGTCAAAGGCTTCAAAGAGGTCAAAAGGGACAAGGATTGAGAAAAGACCATTATTTTTGGAAATTAAGAGATCTTCAGTGACTTTGGAGAGAATAGTTTTGATTGAATGCTGAGACTGAAAGCCAGACTGCAGAGTTAAAAAAGGAATGAGAGAAAAAAAAATGTGGAGACATTGATCATATATAACCTTCTTTGGGAATTTAGCTAGAAAAAGAAGACAAGATACAGGCTAATAGCAGGGATTGGTGGATCAACAGGATTTTTTGAGCATGGGGGAGACTGGGCATGGTTGTGGGTGATAGGAAACTGGGTGGTAGTCTACTGGGAGAGACTGAAGATGACTGAGTAGAGATGACAGAGGGAGACAATATGCTGGATATGACGGGATCAAATCAGATCACTCATGCATGGAGAGGTGTTAACCTTGGCAAAAAAGGCCACTTCTTCATGTGAAAAAGAGGTAAAGGAGGAGAAAGTAGGAGAAGGCACTGCTTTCTCCTTTGAATTCCTGTTGTTTATCAATTTGGTATTTAGTATATGCTGCTTTGGATAGTTAGTTTTTTGTTTTCATATGTATCCTAACCCCTTGACAAACTTATAAATATACTAAGACCACTATCCTCTTTGTTCCACTGGCACCTGGCATAAATACCCTGCAGAAAGCAGGTGCTCAATAAATGATTACTGATGAAAATGAATAGACATCTATTTATTAAGTTTGAATTCCTATTAGCATATCAACAGAACTTTATGCCCATGTTGTGTTTCTTCGTCAATATCCTTCATTTTCTTCATTAAGTCTTTAAAGGAGGCTATGGTTTAAAAAAAAAAAAACAACTTGCAGTTTGTCTGGAGGAAGGAAGGAAGGAAGCAGCTAGAAAAATTCTTCCGCATCAACCAAGGGGCTTCTTGAGCCATATTTCCCTTCTAAATAGTGAGGTAAAACTACCCTTAAGTTACCAATTGACTTAGAGTAAGACAGCATTCCCAAATAACTGCCTCTACAGATTTGAATTGATGTAGTTAATGTACCTGCCTGGGGTGACAAAGTATTTTTCCTTATGGTATAAAATGGCCTCTCCTGGGAGAACCACCACTTCAAAAAATACTTCACTCATATTAAATCATCACAGCATGTCCATGCTTCATGAATTTTTCACTTAGGGCAACATTAGTCTTCTAATTTCTTCCTTTAGCACAACCACAAACAACTTCATTTAACCTGAGTTGGAAAAGCACCTGAACAAGCTTAGTAGTTTTGTTTATCTTACATGTACTTTGCTTATATACTTCATAAACTCTCACTGACTGAAGACTACTAAGAAGAAACTATAAATATCCAAGCTAAGGTAAAGTCATGACTTAGTTTCTGTTCTGAACTACAAGACTAGCAGCAAAAACAAAAATACTACAGTGTATATTTTTCCCAGAAATTTTAATTATAGTAGTCCAAACATTTTTTGTGCTTCAGCTACCAAAATAGAAATGGCATTTACAAAAATAACTTATTAAAGGGAACAATTAGAGTCTTTGTAGACCTTACAAGGAAATTTCATACACACACACACACACACACACACTCTGAACCTATGTCAAGAAGAATGGGATATAAATTGACATTAACTAGTTATGTGATCTTAGGCAAATCACTTAAAATCTCTCTGGGTCTCAGTTTCCCTACTTGTTAAATGAAGCAGGTTGGACTAGATGATTTCTAATGTCCCTTCTAGATCTCACAGCCTGTAATTAATTTTACCTATGAATAGACCTCAGTAGTAAAAAAAAAAAATTGCATGGCTGATCATGACAGCCAAAGTTTTTCATAATATATTATTACAATAAGCATGTGTTTGGAGCAGCATTTTACATTTCAAAAGTACTTCTTATTTAAGAGTCATATGCAAATTTTTTGCATCATAGATTTAGTCACAGGCCTTGGATAACTACCTAAAGAAACTGTGCATGCACCGCCTATTTCTAAGCGCAAAGAGATCTCTTATTCTCAAAAGACATAGAATATAACATTCAGTCTTCTACACACTTTCTAATCTCCAATTTATTATTCTTCCTTTGCCCTTTGCTATATTCTTTGCATCAGCTTATACCCCACCATCTTGATAACTTACCTGGTGCTCCCTCCCTCAACCACAATTTTTCTGGTGACATGACATACATCTCCATCTATTTACCACTGATACCCAGTTTCCTTTAAACTCCTAGACTTCATTTGACGATGCTGGAAAATGTTTTTTTTTTTTTTTAAAGACTGGAGAAGCAAAAACATAGAGGGGATAAGACAGCTATTCTGCTTGAAGGGTGGTCATTTGGAAGAAGAATTTGACTTTTTCTATTTGGTTTAAGAGAGCAGAGATGGGAACAAGGGTAAAAATTGCAGCAAAACAGATTTCGGTTTGTTTAAGGGAAAAAAATAGCATTCAGAATAGAATGAGCAGTCACAGGAAGTGGTGAGTTTCCCTTAACTCAGGGTGCTTAACCAAGGATCTAGAAACTTTTAAAAATATTTTGATCATTGCTTTTTAATGTAATTGGATTTCTTTGGAATCCTACATGTTTTACTTTATACATTTAAAATAATTTTGAGAAGAGATCCATAGGATATTAAGGATCTTGCCTAATATTTTCATTTTACGGAGGAGAGAGTTAAGACTCAGAGACGTTTAATGGCTTATCCATGGTTAACAACCAGCTGGTGGCAGAGATAGGATTAGATACCAGGTCTCCCAATTTCCAATGTGATGCCTTTCTTCTATGCTACACTGCTGGTTCACGGGATTACTGGTTCATAGAACAATAGCTGGAAAAGACCTCAAGTCCTCTTGTCCAAATATCAGATTTTATAGATGAGGAAACTGAGGTCCAGAGACATTAAAGGACTTGCCCAGAGTTACACAGGTAATAAGAGTCAGAGGTTGGTGGAACCAGAAGCCAGGTTTTCTGTAGCCTTTTTTTTTCTCTGTAGCTGACAACAATTCTCTCTTCTTGTCTAGCTGATGTCTATATCCTGCTTATAGCACTTCTGTCACCATAACAACTCAATTTGGAAACAAATCCCTTCTATACTTCAGTAAGATTTTTAAAAGAGAAAGGAGTATAGTTTATAGAGACCTAGAAGCTTGAAAACTTAGCGTGATTATACAGTGTCAGATTTTCTTTATCTCCCTATTCATGACGCTGTCCACCAGGAAGGTGCTGATAGGCCACCATGGTCTCTACAAGTGGCTAATGGTGTATAGTATAAAAAATTTGCCTGATTTTAAGGCATTCAGTAGAATATCAACTAACCTTGAGGCCAATGGCATAGAGCTCTCTCTATAAGCACTGTTTACATTCAGTCAACAAATAACTACTGAGCCCTGCATGAAAGAAGATGGAAATATAGAGCACAATGTTAATGGCCTTAATAGTATAATATAATAATATAATATACAAAGTATGTCTATTATAGTTTATAATTAATGGCATCTTCATACACAAACCACTATTTCTGATACTCTGCAATTCATTTCTTTCCCTACTATATCATTTCCATCAATGATAGTACATTTTTAGACATGTGACTGGAACACACCCTCTTCATTAAAAATGTATTTTATTTTCAATTCTTAGTTCAGAATTTCATTTCAATGTAAAATTGTGCCAATTAGAAATTAATTAAAAGCTAAGTGATTTTATTGTGCTTTACTATGTTATACAAATATATTCTAAACCAAACCCTAAACTTAAAAATTAATATAAATGGAATAAGCCTTGGCTGCCTCTAAAAGCTAATAGCTAATTGCAAGGTTGTAATGAATCCTAGTCAATAGAACTTTTTAAAAAACACCCTTTTAACTACATTTTTGGTCAAAATAATATTACTAGGCAAGGAAATTCTTGTCTAGCAGGTGCTCTACTTTAGACATTATTATTTATATACTTAAATGTAGAGATTTTCTTATTCTCTTAATAGAATCACAGAACTTCATAGCTGGAAGGGATTGCAATGGCTATCTGTTGAAACTAATCTAATGCAAACCACCAAAAAAAACCCTATCATAACACTGGATAAGCAGTCATCCAGCCTTTGCTAAAAGACCTCCAATGAAAAGAACCCCACTAGCTTCCAAGGAAACCCATTGCATTTGGGGGAGTTTTTTTTTCCTAACAAGAAGTTTAATTTTGTCTCTGCAACTTCCACCCTTTAGTTGTATTTCTTCCCTATGTCATCAAGCAGGATAAATCTAATCCCTTTCTTGTGCTTAAATACAACTATCATATTCCTCTGAGCCTTCTATAGTATAAATACTTGCAGTTCTTTCAACTAATAATCATATGGGATGAACTAGAGGGCATTTGCCATCTGGATGCTCTTCGCCTTAAATGTCCTCTTTAAACTATGGAACCCAATACTAAATACAATGTACAACAAAGCTAAAGCCAAATTTCAATAGAAGCATAACCTCCTTATTTCTAGAATTTATACCTATTTTAATGTAGCCCAAAATCACATTGGCTTTTTAGGCTGTCTTACCACACTGCTGACTCCTGTGAGTATATGTATTTTTACTTAAATTCTATATTTTATATGGAAGAAACTACATCTTCTCCATGTCATAGGTCTGGAGTACTCAGTTCTATGAGTTAAGTAAATTGGTTAGCTAATTTAACAATTACTAAGCATCTACCAAGTTTTAATACTAGACTAAGTACTGTAGGTGATACTATGTCATAGTCTTTGTCCTGATGGAACTTACAATCTAGTTGGTGTAACGAGATAAAATTATTGCTGCATTAAAGGTTGAATGAGTGGCATAGACAATAAGGGGGGCAAGTAGGTGGCATCGTGGATAAGACTGCCAGACCTGGAGTCAGGAAGACTCATCTTCCTGAGTTCAAATCTGACCTCAGACACTAACTAGCTGTGTGACCATGGGCAAGTCACAGTTTCCTCATCCTCATCTGAGGTAGAGAAGGAAATGGCAAACCATTCCAGTGTCTTTGCCAAGAAAAACCTAAATGGGGTCACAAAGAGTTGGACATGACTGAACAACAACAACACAGATAATAAGGATGTCAGCAGAATATAAGTTTCTTGAAGATAGGGACTAATTTTGTTTTGCTCTTGTATCTCAGTGCATATAACATTGCCTTCCACTAGCATTTATTTAATAAATATTCATTTAATAGCAGCAGAGACATCTGGGTGGAGCAGTGAATAAAGCACTGGTCCTGGAGGCAGAAAGTCCTGAGTTCAAATCTAGCCTTAGACAGTTGCTAGCTGTGTGACCAGGGGAAGTCACAACCTCCACCTCAGTTTCCTTATCTGTAAAATAAAGATGACAGTACCTACCTTCCAGGGTTGTTGTGAAGATCACACATATAATATTTATAAATGCTTATTACAGTGTCTGCACACATAGTAGGTGCTTAATACATGTTTATTTCCTTCCTTGCTTCCTTCCCATTAAATAAGAACTATGAACTGCAAGGAGAGAGAGCTTATTATGACTGGCATAGTCAAGGAATAAAGGTAGAGAAATTTTAGCTGGGCATTAAAAGGTAAGTAGAATTTGAATAGGTAGGAAAGAAAGAGGAAGGCATATTAGGTAGAGGGGATGATGTAAGCAATGGGGTAGAGGTAAGAATGTGTGTTTGGGAGAGAATAAGTCCAGCTGAAACAAAAGTAGGGTGCTAATGAGAGATAAGGTTAGAAATTAGGTTAGTAAGCATATTCAGACAAAGAAAATATGTATGGCCTATACTGCAACCAATGTAGTACAACCTCAAAATCAGAATATTACTTAGGTTGTCTCATAGGTCTCTGAATATTTAGACAAAGTCATCTTTCTTATACAACATAGGACAAGACCTGTCGTCATCTTGTTGTGGTCCCTGTCCCCCCCACCCACTCTGTGGAATTCCTGATAAGGAAATGCTTCCCAATGCTGACTGACACTCACTGGGAAATTTACAGCCTTGGAAAGTTCCTTTCTAGTGTCAGACACATATGTTTCAGAGGTAGAACTTGAAAGCTAGACCTTCCCAATTCTCAGGCTAGCTCTCTACCAACAGTGCCTCTCGTTATACCAATTGGTGGCTTACATCTATATAGCAACTTACAGTTTCAAAAGCACTTTACACATACCACATTTTTGTATCCTTAAAATGATCCTGAGGTCAACCCCGAATGTAAGTACTATTAGTCCCATTTTACAGCTGAGCTCAGCGAGTTTATCTGACTTGACCAAGGTCACACAGCTAGTAATTCACAGAGATGGGACTTGAACACAAATCCAACTGCAAATCCACTGTGCTTGCCACCAAAAAACACTGTCTCTGAATTATTGTTTACATTAATGGAATATTGACTGGTAGATGGTTAGTTTATGAAAATTAGTAGCCTTTAAAAAGACAACACTACAGCAGGGAATAAAACAATGTCTCAAACAAGAGCAGTAATATAGTGGTTTGAATTTTTTTGAAAAGATAATATATAACTGCTGGTTAATTACAACAGTTTATCACTATTGTGTGGCTCTAGCTCCAGATTTAAATGAGGGAAAAAAAGATATTGTCTTTTGTGGAAAAAATATAAAGTATAGAAATAAGAATTTCAAAGGAAACAGTAGAGGAGACAGACAGAGCTACTATACCATTTACTATCACTAATTAGTATGTGGAAAAAACAAAGTGCACTTACTGAGAGACATAACTGTGACTAGCTTATAATTTGCTTTAGTTAAGTTTTCAACCTAAACTTTAATGCAATCAACCCTCACAATGAGTTTGACAATTATAAATTAATATCAAATGCAATTATCCAATTTCACTTAGGAGCTATGTCACTACTATTCCAGGTGTTCTATTCCTGGAATACTATTCCTGCTTTGGCTAGAAGTTTTGACACCCAGAGGGAGTTCTAGAATATTTTCCTAAATATCGCTTTATAATGTGCTAGATTTTGTATGCTTTTTAAATCAATTGCATAGACTATTTTTTTCTTTTCTTAACTTCCCCCAAATTCTGCATCTTCTTTACCCATACTTCTTGTACCTTAAGTACCTTAGCCCACAGACCAACAAGGGGCCAAATGTAAAAGAAGTGCTGTTAAATAAGGAAAATGACATAAGTAAGGCCATGAAAACCAACAAAAGATTCAAAGAAAAAAAATCAAAATAAATTTACATGCCTTTAGTAAATAAGATATCTCTGCCTAAAATACACAATTAAATTATTTCCACATTTCCCAGAACCTTGTTGACTCTGACCTTAATCCTTATATTCCTCCCATACTGTTCTGTCTGCTACCAACCCTGAAGCATCTTTAAGCAATTCCTGTTTGAATTACATGCCAGCCAGATGAATCACTACACTGTGACAACCCAACCATACCTACAGCTTTCCAAACCCTTACCAAGAAAGCTGATCATCACTCTGGTATTCCTAACTCTATTCTGGCTATCACTAAAATATCACTAATCACTAGACTCTCTCCTGCCCCTATTCCTTTCACTCTTAGGTTAGTAATAATATTCTTTCTTAGTCTCTTACTGCTCAAAAATTCTTTCGTAAAACATGAGAGAACTGATGATCAAAAGTATCTGTCAAAAGTATGCTTAAAAGGTATATGTGCTAGTTTCAAAGAAAAAAAAAGAGGAAATATGGTGAACATGGAAATATGAGAAAGAAGTAATCAGAGAAAACTATATATTGAACTAAATTAGCCCATATTTATTTAGCAAATTTATTACATAATACAAAATATTCATTGGGTGCCTACTATTACTGTGCTAGGTTCTCGTGCTTCAGAGAAAAAAAGGGGCATAGTCCTACCTTCAAAGAGTTTTCTCTATATATAAAATAGTAACAACAACAAGCAACAAATGCCAGACTTTAAATAATAGTTTAAAGCTTACAAAGAACTTCCCATACATAGTCTCATTTGATCTTCACAAAATCACTGTAAGATAACAAATGCTTGTCTGATTGGACTGGACCACAAAAAAGATGAACGAGGTCCTAATACAAGGTGGAAAAATTGATCTTATATGTTATCACTGAGGGCTGGAATATGGTTCTGAACTTATAACTTATTAAAAAGAAAGAGGATTGGTAAAAGAAATTGGTGATACAGCATGGCATATTAAAAAGATACACTAATGTAAAGAAATCCAACCACTGGGGTGGGCTAGGAGGGTTATATGGGGGGAAGAGCAGGAAATAGATGAGGAATCCAGGAAACAGATTACAAGACACAAAACTGACCCAGGACAGTAATGATGGAAGACACTGAAACAGTTCTCTCTGCAAAAAGCAATGGAACTAACAACTCCCTAACTTGACTTAATGTTAATTTCATCCTTCAAAAAATGGAGGAAGCAGAAAAGAGAAATGTTATTATGGACTAGTTCTCAGTAATAGGGAAGAACTGTTTGCTAGGAGGTAGGGAAGAGAAAACAGTGATCACTCCTTCCTACAGTCTGACATAGAGGAGAATAAATCCAGTTATCATGTGACATAGACCCTTGATTTAAGGAGAGCAGTTTTCAAAGGACAAATAGAATCTAATGCACTGAAATTCTACAGAAGTCAGCCCAGGAGGAATAGAGAATCTCAAGAATGCAATTCTTTAGATGAATGAATAGAACAGCAATAATTAGGAGCTTACTATGTACTCTCCTAAATGGTGGGGACACAAATACAAAATTGCAAGACAGTTACTGCCCTCAAGGAATTTACATTCAAACAGATGGAAACAAGATATATAGGGGAGAGGTGGCCAAGGAATGGTGTGTTGATTTGGGAAGTAACATGGATAGTGAGTAGAACCACAGGGGAATTGTTCTTTCTAGAAGCAAGGATAATAATTGGCTTGATCCTGGTTCCTTTAGCAAAGATGGAAAATAGCAGGGGGATGGGGGGAGGATTATGTAAGCAATGGTAGATCAAATGGCAAAAAGATAAGTTATATGATTTGTGAATCATGATCAGGAGCTTGGCTAGATATAGTGGGCTACCTGAATTTTGGGGGCAGCTAGGTGGCACAATGGATAGAGGGCCAGTCCTGGAATCAGGAAGACTTATCTTCTTGGGCTCAAGTTCAGTTTGAGACATTTACTAGCTATGTGACCCTGGACAAGTCACTTAACTCTGCCTCCGTTCTATATGTGTAAAATAAGCAGAAGGAAACAGCAAACTATCCAAATAGCACAGCTCATCCAATGTAGGAATTCCAAACCTGAGTGGATTAAGTTCGTCAGGGTAAGGTCTCTGGAGGTCCAGTGGTCTGGAGGGTGTGTCAAGGTCAGTGGATGGCAAAATATGGTCAGGGAGGATGGCTGGATGGGATGAGGATCGAGGGAAATAATTCCAATGAGGAGTAAAGATGAGAACTATCTGAAGAGCTCAATTAAGAATGCATATGCAAAAAAAATTTAAAAAGAAGAATGCATATACAACTTATCAAACAAGTTAGTTTTTAAAAAAAAGACATGAACATTTGCATACAATAGTCAGAGTCAGTTGATATATTAAGTTTTATTTAAGTGATTTTTTCCCCTTCCCTTTTAAAAAAAATCTTTAAAAAAGATGGTTCACTGGAGAAGAGAGGAAGAAATACATTCAGAATGATGATAGAAAAACAAAAGATATCAAGAAAAAGTTTAAGATTTTAATAAAATAAAATATAACTATGCAGTACAAAAAAGATATGGACAGAAGATGGAAGCCAGGGCAGGTAACAGAGAAGGAAAGTAAAGCGCAGTCCAATGTTCCATAATGTCAGGAATGGTAAGTTTTTTTGTTGTTTTTTTACAGATAAACTGGGGGAAAGAAAAAAAAAGCAACAACTGACTGCTTGGGTGGGGTGGTTAGGACATTGTTAACTGACTGCAGAGAAGACAGAGCTCATTAATTATTATTTATTTCTTTTTTTCTGCTCCAGAAAGAATGATATTTGTATTGGAAAGGAAACAATAAAAATAAATATTAAGGTATAGATGCCCATTGCAAATAAGGAGACAGTAAAAAAAAAAATGCCTCATTGATCATAGAAATGGGGAAAGAACCCACATGTAAAAAATATTTACAGCAGCTCTTTTTGTGGTGGCCAAGAACTGGAAATTGAAGGGATGCTCATCAACTGGGGAATGGCTGAACAAGTTATGGTATATGAATGTAACGAAATACTACTGTGCTATAAGAAACGATAAGCAGGAAGACTTCAGAAAAACCTGAAAAGACTTATATGAACTGATGCTGAGTGAAGTGAACAGAACCAGGAGAACACTGTACATAATAACAGCCACAATGCGTGATGACTGATTTTGATTGACTTAGTTCCTCTCAGCAACGCAAGGACCTAAAACAACTCCAAAAGACTCATGATGGAAAATGCCATCCACATATAGACAAAGAAATATGAAGTCCGAATGCCAATTGAAGCATACTATTTGCTCTCTTTTTTTGTTTTGCTTTGTTTTTTCTTTTTTCATGGTTCCTCCCAGACTTTCTAATTCTTCTATATAACATTACTAATGCGAAAATGTTTAATAAGAATGTATATGTAGAGCCTATATCAGATGGCATGCTGTCTTGGTGAGGGGGGAAGAAGAAGGGGAGGTAGGTGGAGAAAATTTAAAACTTATGGAAATAAATGTTGCAAACTAAAAATAAATAAATCTGTAAAAAACAACAACAACAAAAAAAAATACCTCATTGTCCTTAATCAATTCAAAGCACTTGGTCCAGATGAGCTACATATTCAGGTACTGAAAAAAATTTTTTTTAATTGCTCCATTGTGATATTTGAAAGATTGTGTTAAATGGAAGATGTGGGGGTGGAAAGAGGGAAGTGTCCCAATTTTTAAAAGGGGGGCAGAGATTGAAAACAATCTTCAAACCATAGAAGATTAAATTTGATTTTAGTTTCTGGAAATTTTTTAGAAAAAAAAGAGATGGTTAATATTCATCTAGAAAAGGAAGTCATATAGTACAAGACTTCCATCTATTTGGTTCTGAAAGGTAGAACCAGGAGTAATGGGCAGAAAGTAAGAAGAGGAAAATGACATTTTGATGTCAGGAAAACCATCAAAACAATTAAAGATATTCATAAGATGAAGAGGCTACTTCAGGAGGTAGTGAGTTCTCCTTCATTTGATGTCTTCAAACAGAAATTGTATGACCACTTGTCAGGTATGTTTTAGTGAGGATTCCTTCTGGAATTTAGGTTGGACTAAATGGCTGCTTAAACTCCTTACTCTAAATTTTGGTTCCGTGGTATAGATATTATTATAACCATTTCACAGATGAAGAAATTGAGACTCATTGATATTTAATGACTTGCACTTGATTACAAAGGTAATAAACAATGATGGGATTTGAATCTAGTTTTCTTCTGCTTTCATGCTCACTACTTTTTTGTCTAAAGTAAGCATTCAATGAATCAGTTTTTAAAGAATTAATGAGTTTTTTAAAAAATCACGGGACTGTGTCAATCCTTCTTTTAAAACAGGAAAAGCCAGCGAATATAGAAAGCCATAAAAATAATCCAGCTCAATAATGTGACAATGCCAACTTGAGGTATGCAACAATGCATTAATTGCAACTGAAAGGAACGCCAAGAGCATCAAGTTCAAGAAAACAACTACATAATAAATATATAGGTCTTTCTTTTCCTTTCTTTTCTTTATTTTTATAAAATGCTGCAGCAGAGTGAAGGCAATCAAAATGAATTTTACTATTACATTGTATTTTAATCATATGAATTTTCTACACAAAGAAAAACCTTGAATAGCTACAGTACTTAAGAAGATTGGTAGAGAGTATGTCTCCATTTACAGTTAACTTTATAGATTTTTCAAATATCTTTGCTTATATTATAGTAGTATTAGATGAATAATATATAGTATTTCATGTTTTAAATCATTAAAATATACACTACAGAAAGCTTCAAGTATCCATTTAATCATAAGATGTTGGGGCAGGAAGGATTTTAGAGATCATCCCACCTAACCTCCTTCTTTACGGTACAGATGAGAAAAACTGAAGCTGTATATGTAGCTTTGAGACACTATGGAGAGCTAACACTATCCATTCCTTTTGAAAACTTTTCCATTTCTTTTGATGGAATCACTATTCTTCCAGTCACTCCAGGTTGGTGACCTTGAAGTCATCTTCAACTCTTCCCTCTCCCTCAATCCTTATATCTGATTTGGTCTTATCAATCATACCCTCCACATCCCTCATATCCATTCCCTTCTCTCCACTCCCATAGTCTTTGCTCTAGTAAAGATACATACCTCTTCATTATAACAACTTCCCAAATGGTCTCCCTGCTTCTACCCTCTCCTCTCTCAAATATTTCTCCACACATAGGCAAAATTAATATTCCTAAAATATAAACTGTCACATCTCTATTCACAAATCTTCAATGGATTCTTATTACATCTAGGAAAAATTCAAAATCCTGAGACTGGCACTGGAAACTTTGTACAATGTCTCTCCAACCTATCTTTCCAATCTTACTTTGTATTATTTCCCTTAGTACACTCTCTGTTTCATTTCAACTCATCTTCTGGCTATTCCTCATTCATGATAATCCAAATCTTATTTCCATGCTTTTGAACAAGTGATCACCCATATCTCTAACCTCACCTCTGCTTCATAGAATTCCTAGTGTCTTTGAAAGTGCAATACCAGTGCTACCTCTTACATGAAGTTTTCCCAAATATTCCCAGTTATTAACGCTCTCATATTATTTTGTATTTATTTACTCATACATAACTATAATTTCATCTCCTCAGTGAGTGCATGGCCTATTTTTTTTTTGCATTTGTACATAACACCTAGCACTGTGCCTTGCACATAATGTATACTTTGGAGAGGCAACATGACATGGCAGAAAGAACATTAGATTTTGAGTTAGATGACCTGGGATTCAAATACCACCTCTGTCACATTCTATGTATCTGACCTTTCTGGGCCTCAATTTCCTCATATGTAAAATGAAGGAGCTAAACTAAGATACTTTTAAGCTCTAAATCCTATGATCCCATGAAGAAAAATGAATCATAAATATTGCATATTTTTGAAAATATTTAAGGTATACATACTTAAAAATGAGAACTTCTGTGTAATACTTTTTTTTAGGGGAGGTCAGAGAAAACGTATCTGATGAGGAATTCAAAACAGAGGGTCATAATTCAAAAAGAACTACAAATCACTTAAGTATACAATTGAGATATTATTTTAAAACCTGAAGTTAGTAACAAGATAAATGGATCTATAACACTCCATCTCTATTTTCTTTATTTTGGTCTTGAGCTGTGATTTCTTTGGTGATGAAGCTCTCTCTACCAATGTATACTGGCAACATTCTACAATTATAATCTTATAGAGTTATCTAAGACAATTAGCTATGTCTTGTCCCAGGTCACACAGCCAGAGGTAAATCTTGAACTAAGGCCTTCCCAATTCCAAAGTCAACCATCTAAACCAAAACACCATGCTGCAACTCGAGAGTCATCCTTCATTAATGAGTTTTCACCCTACATTGTCTAAGAGGTATATATTCTTAGGATGTTTAAAAACTCATTTTATGTATGTTTAAAAACTCATTTGAAAATGCAAACAGGCTGGAGAATAGACTGGAGCTTCATTTCAATGCTGCCCTTTGGAGTCTATGTATGCCACAGGTTTTGGCTTAGCAGTGAAGTTAAAAGACAATATGTTATAAAGGAAATCATCATCTGGCAAAGGCTCAGGGGAATGAGGTTCTAGTCTTGGCTCCAACACTGCCTCAGTATGAAGAAACCAGACACTGTCTGAGAACAAACTCTCTCCAGTGTGTGGTCAGGTATTTTAGAAGGTGCCCAGCACTCTGAGACCATTAGAATACCACAACAATGAATAACTTAGTGAGAGGTTGCATGGAACAGCGGACAAAGCCCCGGAATTAGAGTCAGGAAGACCTACATATGAATTCAATCTCAAAAACATGCCTCAATTTCTTCATTGCAAAATGGAAGCTATCACAAAGGTAAACAAGACAACATCTGTAAAGTCCTTTGAAAATGTGAAAGCACTAAATAAATATAAGCTTATAGGTGTTAGTGCCACCAGCATAATATATGCATGTATGTATACACATATGTATATGTAAACACACACACATACACACACATATATGTAGTGCCTAATGCAATTTATCTTTCTGAACTTCAGTTTCCTTTTGTGGAAAAAGATGAGGTTGGACTAGGTGATTCCTAAGGGGCCTTACAGATCTAACAACTTATAAAATCTATGAGAATCAATGATCCAATTATCAAAATGTAGAACGAAGCAGATCCATGTAGGGGTATCCTTGCTGATGCCAGTAATTAAAAAATTCAAATTCATTACATAGAAGAAGAATTAAAGGCTTAATTGATGAGGCCATAAGAGATAAGCCCATAGACATTTACCATCTTAGTTCAAGAATCAATTACCTTTTCCCCTTTAAACCTCACATGGAATCTTGCTTTACACATCCCCAATGTGTGTACTAGGCACTACTAGTGTATCATATGGTCATACACCAGAATGTAAACTCCATGAGGTCAAATTCCATCTCTTACCTAAACTTTATATCTTCCTTAGCAGCCAGTACAGATTCAGTAGCTCAATGTTCTAATAATAATAATAATTGAAATGAATCATGTTGACCCTTACAGTACTGCAAAATGCTAAAGTATTTTTTGAGTCATCATGAAGACTGGAGAGGAAGTGTGTGCAGTGTCCAGGTTACTGGACTTGGAAAATGGTATCACCCAGTTTAATAAGTAACATGTTTTACAGATGGGTCAAAAGTACTCTTAGCTGTTTCTATAAAAATCAAAATGAAACCAAAGAATATTTGCTACCGCTAAGGATATTCAAACTAATGTCCTGGATACTACAGAGGGATTCACAAATGAAGAGTTAAAATTACTTAGAGAATCAGTTCTTAGCCTTTTTTGTATCCTACCCCTTTGTCAATTTAGTGAAGCCTATGATCCTCTTATAGTTTCCAAAGAAATCACAACTTAAGACCAAAACAAAGAAAACAAAAAGTAGAGATGGGTCAATACGGATCTGTTTATTTTGTTATTACCTTCAGGTTTCAGTACAGGATCTCTTTAGTACTCTAGGGATTCAAATAAGAATGTTCTTTTTAAAATTATTAAAAGAAATGCTAAATTTGAGTTGGAGCTTAGTGAAATAAAGAAGTGATATTCCCCCCTCCCAAGTTAAAAGATTTACTAAAATCTTTTACCAAGCCGTCTGTAGGTTAAGAATACTGGATTATAAACAACAAGAACATCTTTGGAATAAGCATATGGCCTCCCACAGTGATTCTGATACTACTACTACTATTACTACTACTGCTGTTGATATTGCTGTTGCTACCACCACCACTACCACCACCACCACCACCACAACTAGCACTATTGTAATTTCAAATATTTAAGTTATAGTACATTTGTTTTAAAGTATTTCATGTTAAAACCCTTGTAGTTTTAATGTTAAATGTATCTTATTTCATGAAAGTCTTCTTTAATGCTTTAATAGATCTGTGGTTTCATCAATCTGGATATTCTAATAGTGCAAATTATAACTCATCTACATCTTCTCATGAGAAAACCCAGCCCAGATGCTCTTTGAACCTTTTTTATTACCTAATGTAATTTCTACTCCCTCACGTAGAACATTTGTAGTTGTAATGTTAGTTAGAGTCCAAATGTGATGGCTTCACTGCTACTGAAAAAGAAAAACATTCTAGCAATTTTTAGGGCTCTATTCCATTTTTCATCTGTTTGCAGTTCTTCCCATTTTAGTCTTAAATGTCCTTGTGAGGATCTGGTTAAGTCTTGTGTCAAAATTTTTGGTGAACATATTTACTCCTCCTCCTTCTTAATCTCCCTATTTCCCCAAACCCCCCAAATATTTCTTGAAAGGCAGCATGGTACGGTGGATACAGAACTAGACTGCGGGCCAAGAAAAACTACATCCAAGCCCGCCTCTAATACATATTGGCTTGAACCTGAGCAAGTCACTTAGGCAACTCTCTAACCCTATAAGGTGCAGAGGAGATACTAGCTTACATTAAGAGAGACATTTCCTCATCTGGAAGTTAGCCATACTAATGAAGCTATAGTTACTGTCCCTAACCTGACTTGTTATTTTATGAAGTAATTCTATTCACAATCTTCCATCATCCTCCACCATATTTTACAAACAAGTTTATATTTTAAAGTGATGTTGTCTTTGACATCTCATTTCATTTGGTGAGAGGTTAACTGTTAGCTGAAGCAGTTTCTAAATTCAGGGTTTACGATGGTCTGATTTAGAGAATCTTATGTTCTTCATAGATTTTCTCTAAATTTTCATTTTGTGTAGCAGACGTTGGTGCATATCTTAAATTTCTTTATGATGATCTTTTGTTTACATTTGTCATAAATTCCAATGCAAGATAACCAAGTGTCTCACGAAATGATGTTGGACGTATAAACTCCAATGATTGCTCTTATTTTCCTCTGTATGGATAATCTTTGTGCCATCCTTCCATTTAGCTGCAACTTCTATATGTCTTCTGGCTTCATTTGTATTGAGAATATTGATTGGCTATGACCTTCTTCCAAAAATAGTGCATCAACTCACTGGTCACTAAACAAAGACCTAACATTTGTAGATGGTCTAAAAATTGTGATTTTTGAATACCCATTTGCTACCACTACTTTGGAATTGAAAGAAGACTACTTTGTCCTTTTATTGGCATATAAATCAACATGAGTATGGTATCAACATGAGTATGGTATCACCATGCCAAAGGATGGCCAGTCTTTTAGTGACAACCCTGTTTGCACTTATACTCTTTGAGAATTCAGAGTCAACACCACCTCAAGAGTAGGACCAATCTGACATTTCAAACAAATGTTATTTGAAACTAAACCTAAAAAAAGGTTTTTTCTTATCCTACTAAAAGTAGGATTCATGAGTAAAAGAAAAAAACTCAATTATTTTAAGCTAATATTAAGTACATATTATGTATAAGGTGCTGTTCTAGGTACCTAGAATATTTTAAAAAAAAGATGTAAAAGATTCTGCTTTCATGGAACTTACTGTGCCTGGAGTACTATGTACATAAATTATTATGATACAAGAGAGTACAAAAAGATATCTGATACGGCAAATAATGCAAATTGGGGATAGAGATATCTCTTTCATCTTTATGGGGTTGTTCAGGAAAAGCTTTATGGAGGAAGCAGTGGCTGAGATGGTGTGTTGATAAGACAGAGTGGGCTCCTTAGCACTTGAGGAGTTTGGCTTTGTTTACTTTGTTTACTTTGAGTGAAAGTACTTTCAGCTGTTAAGTGCTTAAGCCCCAGGCCCAAAGCCCTATCAGGTGTGAAACCTGTGTGGGCATAGATTAATGACTTAAGAGGGGCCAACTCGGGAACCAATGGTCTCTGGTCTCTGGTCTCTGGTCGTTGAGGTGGGGCATGAGAATGCCAGAGGCTTGGCTGCAAGAAGAGGCATGCTAAGTCTCCAACTACAGCTGAAGCTTAAAAAAGCCGAAGCAGGAGACCTGTGTGAACCCAGGAGTGCAAGCAAGGACTTGAGGCCAGTAAATATGATTTGGCTAAACACTATCTTGTTTCTCTGTGGCCTCCTGGTTACTCTTGTGAGGCGGGCCTATTGGGCCTGGGTTTTTTTGGTCAAGATGTAGGAATGAGGGAGGCTGGTTCGCTTTCTACTTAGAGAATCCCTCATACCTTGCAGTTTCGAACCATTCCAACATATATATATATATATATATATATATCTGAGATCATAAATTCGGCCTTCCTACTACAGATGGGCCTTGAAGAAAAGGAGGGAATTCAACAAGCCATTCACCACAAGTATGGAAGATAGCAAGAACAAGAGAACAGAAAGAGTGGAATAAGAATAGAAGATATAAAGTAGTCCAGTTTGCTCAGAATATATGGTACAAGAAGAGAAGTGGAATGAAAATAAGCCTTTGGAAAGGCACAGGAAACCCACAGGAAACAGGTTGTAGAGGGCCCTGAATGATGAGATCAGGAGTTTAATCTTTATTTATCAGGTAATGCATAACAGAATCTCAGGGTTGGAAGTGATGTCAAAGGTCACCTAGTAAATCTCATATCTGAAAACTAGAGCAAGACACTTTGGGCTTATGAATAGGAAAGAAGTGATTACAGTGACATAGTAAGACAATAAATTGGTTTACCAGGTAGAGGAGAGATATATGATTGAGTTGGGGCAGGAAGAACTATCAGAAGGCTAGCTGAGAGGACAAAAGAGATAAATCCTTGAACTAAAGTGGCTGAAGAGTGACAAATGAGTTCAGATGCTAGAGATAACACCAAGATAGGATCGACAGAAAAAGCAAACTAACTGGATATGAGAAAAGAGTCAAATATGAATCTGTGATTATGACTGAATTATAATAAGAAGATCAAGCCTATCCTCAAGAGATATGGAGAGATTGGGGAAGGGGCAGGTTTTAGGAGGAAGTTAAGTTCAGTTTTATAAATGTTGAGTTTGGGATGCCACAGGATATCCAGGCTTATCCCATTCAATAATAATTTACAAATATAAGACTGGAACTCTGAAGAGAATTTGTGGACAGAGATATAAGATTTGAGATGTATTTACATGACGGTAGCAATGAAAGATACGAATACTAAGGGAAAGATTGTAGAAAGAGAAAAGGACCTAGGACAGACATCCATATTTAAGTGATGGGAGAATGAGGAGCCAACAATAGTAGCAGAAGCAAGAGAACCAAGGGAGTGTAGTATCACAGAAGCCAAGAAAGAAAGGAGTATCAACGAGAAAGGGGTAATCTAACGTCAAATGCTGCAGAAAGTTCAGAGACATTAAGGACATAATAAAAAAAATGATGTGATTCAGCAATCAGAAAGTTGAAAGGGATTTTGTAGAGCCCTATTAGAGTAGAATGATGAAGACAGAAGTCAAATGGCCAAAAAAAACCAACAGAGAAGTCTCTACCTAGTAAAAACTCAGAGAAGAAATTTTTAATTTGAATAATGAATGCCTACTACATTAGGCGGATTAATAATAATTTATAGTATTATATTTAATATTAATTATTATTGCTTTAATATCTTTTATTAAACATAGCTAAGTTATAGATGTATATAGATTTACAGCACGCCACCAAATTTCAAGTGTTATCTCATTGTATCAACTAGTTTTTCAGTATCTCAAAGTAAAGGAGGTTAATTAGAAAAAATAACCCAACTGTGTAAAAGTAATATATTCAAGCTTAAGCATAAAAACAAACTATGAAGAATCCTACTGTTGTAACTTTGCTGAGTCAAGACTACAGATTTTCATTTTAGATTTCTCTTTGTGATCTGGATAGGTAGTAGCTGAGAGTTTATGTGAGGTAAATTTTTTGCTATTGCTCAGTCATTTTCAGTCGTGTCTGACACTTTGTGACTTCATTTGGGGTTTTCTTGGCAAAGATATGAGTGGTTTACTTTTCCTTCCCTCCATTCACAGATAAGGAAACCGAGACAAACAGGGTTAAGTGACTTGCCCAGGGTCACACAGCTAGTAAGTGTCTGAGGCCAGAATTGAACTCAGGGAGATGAGTCTTACTAACTCCAGGTTCAGCACTTTATCCACTGTCTCACCTAGATGCTCACAAAAGGCAAATATCAAAATGTCAAAAGACTATGGATACCATAATATTTCTTCCTATTGTATTTTGAGCTCTTTGCTTCCCTAATTCATGGTGTTCTTGTTATATTTAGTAGTGATTCCATTTTTCTCTTTCATTTTATTTTAAACTATATTTCACTGAAAATAAGATGCTCATTCATTTGCAAGAAAAGATTTCAATTCACAAAAAGTATCTACATGGTTCTATCACACATTCAAGTCAGTATAGTCATCACTATCCTTAGTTAAAGCTTCCATTATTTTCACCAGTCTGAAAAATATCACAAATAGAAATATTTTTAAAAGAGGATTACAAGTAGAGAATTGGAAGGGAGAGTGAACATAAAACGGACAGTGAGGGAAAGAACAAAGGTGAAGTCTAACAAGACTGCTGTGAAATAAGAAAGTGAATGAGAATAATGCAACTGAAGAAAAAAATAAGTTACAATAGGACCATGGCTGGGGGTGAAGAAAAGAGAAATAGGAGAAGCTACAAGAGAAATGTGTAAGCTGTAATTGCATTTTCAAGAGAGTGTGGGAGAAAGGCTAGAGGTAAAAAAGTAAAAGCAAAGGAAAGAAAAAGCTATTACTAGAAGTTCCTGGCCATAGAGATTTAGAACAAATATCCCCTAATTTTGTCAAATGTTGCTACCCCAATCAATCAACATTTATTAAGTTCCTACTACATGTTTGGCTTTATAGTGGGTACTTAGAATTCAAAGAAGAACAATGAAACAATTCCTGCCCTCAAGGAACTTATATTCTAACAAGGGGAGACAATATGTACATAGAAGTACATATGAAATATACATCTAAAATAAAGACAATGCAAGTTTAAAATGGAGGGCACATGGGGCAACTAGGTGGAGCAGTGAGTAGAGCACCGGCCCTGGAGTCAGGAGGACCGGAATTCAAATCCAGCTTCAGACACTTGACACACTGACTGTGTCACACTAGCTATATGACCCTGGTCAAGTCACTTAACCCAATTGCCCTGTCTTCCCCCCCTCAAAAAAAATAGAGGGCACTATCACCTAGAAGGATCAGAAGAGTTACAGAAGGTGATACTTAAGTTGAATCTTCAGGGAAATAAGATATTCTAAGGGGCAGAAATGAGAGGGCACATTCCAGGCTTGTACCAAGGCATAAAGATAGAAGATGGGCAGGTGACTGTGAAGAATAGCAAGAAGGCCAGTTTGGATACAGAACAGAAGGCAGGAAACAGTACTATATCATGAGGCAAGAAAGGTAGGTCAGGGCTGGAGTACAAAGGGCTCTAAAAGCCAAACAGGAGTTTATGTTTTATCCTAGAGGCAACAGGGAGGCACAGGAGCATACTGTATATGGGAGTGACAAGAGTATATCTGTACTATCTACCTGTGTGGACTATACATTGGTTTGAGAGAGACTGAAGGCAGGGAGATCCATTAGATGACTATGGAAATAATCCAGTTGAGAGGAAAGGAGGTACAATATGAAGCAGAAATTAAAAACAGAGAAGACTGCCTGGGCACAGTGGAAACAATACTGGATTTGGGGTCAGCAGGATTGGGTTCAAACATTGCCTCTCTCACTTAGCAACTTTGTGTTCATGGGCAAATTATTTAGTCTCTCAGTGCCTCAGTTTTCTTGTAGATGATCTCTAAGGACTTTTTAACTGTGAAAAGTTGTGTGCTAAAACTTCTTTCAAATAAAAAGATGACAAAGCACGTGGGAGAATCATACCAGGAAGGTAGGGCATTAAAAGAGGAAAAAGCCTGGAAACTTTAACTATTAATACTTCAATGATAATGATTTCATCAGGATGGGTACTACTCTACTACAAAAACCAATGACTTCAAGGATAGCCCACTTTGAGAACTGTTGTGGCTGAAAGTTTCATCACTTTACAGCTAACAATGTTGATGAAATCTCCCAAAAGCTACGTAGCTTGGATCTTAGATGACAGACATATGTACATTACATCATCAGGCCCATACTTGAAGCCTTTCCAACTTGCCAAGACTTGCCAGATACTGACCAACATTGTCACTGTCCTTGGAACCCAGAGTTACTTCCAAGCCAAAATAAAACACAAAACTAGGACTTTAGTGGAAGATTCACCACTTATACAAAGGCCTACTCTGATATCTCCCTGTGGCATGAAGGTGATCCTGGGTTCTGTTAGACTATAAAAAGAGAGCACACATTCTGGAAGGGCCCCTGTTGGAAAGACTGATCCAAGTAATAGATCCTAAAGGAGAGGTTAGATACTAGGTAGTTATTTTAAATTTTTTATTTTGTCTACAGCATCTCATCTGAAGTTCAGAGACAATGTTATTTGTATAAGTAGAAGGAGTACTCAAATCATGTATGTATTGAAGTTCTAAAACATCCTCATTTGTTACCAGAGAAGTAGCTGTCTTGTTCCTAGTCCCAGGTATAATGAACTTTATGAAGAATTTTCAAATAAATTCATTAACGACTATTGTCTGACTGATGATGGCTAAGAACCAAGTTTTAAGAATGAATGGGGGGGGGGGGAGGCGGGGAGCCAAGATGGCAGCTAGAAAGCAGGGACTTGCCTAGGGCTCTCCCCCAGGACCCTCCAAACACCTATAAAAATAGCTCTGAACAAATTCTAGACCTGCGGAGCCCACGAAATTGCAAAGGGAAGCAGGGCTCCAGCCCAGGACAGCCTGGATGGTCACTGGGTAAGGTCTATTGCATGGAGCTGGGAGCGGAGTGGAGCAGAGCCCACCATGGGCTGTGCCCAGACCAACCAGACTGGGAGCCAGGTAGAAAAGGCCCTAGAGCCCTGAATCAGTGAGCTGTGGCAGTTACAGACTTCTCAACCCACAAACACCAAAGACAACAGAGAAGGTTAGTGGGAAAAGCTGCAGGGGACAGAGTGAAAGGAGTTCCTGGTTTGGCCATTGCCCCGGGGACAGCAGAGGTAGTGCAGCTACAGAACTACAGCTACAGCTGCTTCTGGCCCCAGGCCCACCTGGTGGGAGGAATTAAGTGGTGGATCACAGTAGGAGTGCACAGCCTGCTTAAGATCTGAGTTGCGGTCAGGGGTGGCGGTTCTTGGGGGAGGAGCAACGCTGGTGTGGCAGAGCTTGCTGTGTAAAAATAGTTCTGAAAACAACAGCGCATAACCCTCAAGCTTGGAACAAAGTACTCTCTACTCTACAAACAGTCATACCCTGATGAAAAATTCAAGGGTCAAGTAGTTGGCTGGGAACATGGCCAGGAAGCGAAAACAAAATCAGATTCAGACTCAGACTTTGGAATCTTTCTTTGGTGACAAGGAAGACCAAAACATACAGCCAGAAGAAGTCAACAAAGTCAAAGAGCCTACATCAAAAGCCTCCGAGAAAAGCATGAACTGGTCTCAGGCCATGGAAGAGCTCAAAAAGCATTTGGAAAAGCAACTTAGAGAAGTAAGAGGAAAACTTGGGAAGAGAAATGAGAATGATGAGAGAAAACCATGAAAAATAAGTCAATGACTTGCTAAAGGAGACCCCCAAAAATACTGAAGAAAACAAAACCTTAAAAAATAGGCTAACTCAAATGGCAAAAGAGCTCCAAAAACCCAAAGATGAGAAGAATGCCTTGAAAGGCAAAATTAGCCAAATGGAAAAGGAGGCCCAAAAGACCACTGAAGAAAATACTACCTTAAAAATCAGATTGGAGCAAGTGGAAGCTAGGGACTTGATGAGAAATCAAGATATCATAAAACAGAACCAAAGGAATGAAAAAATGGAAGACAATGTGAAATATCTCATTGGAAAAACCAGACCTGGAAAACAGATCCAGGAGACGTAATTTAAAAATTATTGGACTACCTGAAAGCCATGATCAAACAAAAAGCCTAAATACCATCTTTTAAGAAATTACCAAGGAGAACTGCCCTGATATTCTAGAGCCAGAAAGTAAAATAGAAATGGAAAGAATCCACTGATCACCTCCTCAAAAAGATCCCCAAAAGAAAACTCCTAGGAGTATTGTCACCAAATTCCAGAGCTCACAGATCATGGAGAAAATACTGCAAGCAGCCAGAAAGAAACACATTTAAGTATTGTGGAAACACAATCAGGATAACACAAGATGTAGCAGCTTCTACATTAAGGGACTGAAGGACTTGGAATATGATATTCCAGAGGTCAATGGAGCTAGGATTAAAACCAAGAATCACCTACCCAGCAAAACTGAGTATCATGCTCTAAGGCAAAATGTGGATTTTCAATAAAATAGAGGACTTTCAAGCTTTCTCAGTGAAAAAACCAGAGCTGAATAGAAAATCTGACTTTCAAACACAAGAATCAAGAGAAGCATGAAAAGGTAATCAAGAAAGAGAAATCATAAGGGACTTACTAAAGTTGAACTGTTTTGTTTACATTCCTACATGGAAAGACGATGTGTATAATTCATGAGACCTCAGTATTACGGTAGCTTAAGGAACTATACATATATATGTCTACACATATATATGTATGTCTACATATATATGTATAGACAGAGGGCATGGGGTGAACTGAATATGAAGGGATGATACCTAAAAAAAATCAAATTAAGGGATGAGAGAGGAATATATTGAGAGAGGGGAAAAGGGAGAGATAGAATGGGGTAAACTATCTCACATAAAAGTGGCAAGAAAAAGCAGTTCTGTAGGAAGGGAAGAGGGGGCAGGTGAGGGGGAATGAGTGAATCTTGCTCTCATCAGATTTGACCTGAGGAAGGAATAACATACACACTCAATTGGGTATCTTACCCCACAGGAAAGGAGGAAGGAGATAAAAAATGGGGG
>CM053625.1:173780515-173801267 GCA_028646595.1 Phalanger gymnotis | reverse complement strand
GGAGAGAATTTGGAACTCAAAGTTTTAAAAGCAGATGTTCAAAAAAAAGTTTTTGCATGGAACTAGGAAATAAGCTATACAGGCAATGGGGCATAGAAATCTATCTTGCCCTACAAGAAAGAAAGGGAAAAGGGGATGGGGGGGGGGAATGGGATGATAGAAGGGAGGGCTGACTGGGGAACGGGGCAATCAGAATACATGCCATGTTGGAGTGGGGGGGAGGGCAGAAATGAGGAGAAAATTTGTAATTCCAACTCTTGTGAAAATTAATGCTGAAAACTAAACTATTAAATAAATAAATAATAATTAAATTGTCAAAAAAAAGAATGAATGCAATATGAAATAGGGCATGGGCCATCACCCCTCATTCTTCTCTAGCTTTTCTTCTGACTCTCCAGACTTTGCCACCATGCCTCAGCTTCCTTCTCTCCCTAGAAGTTCCCCCATTGCCTTCTCACTGTGGAACATCCCTCTGCCCCTGTGGTTCCCTTCCCCCAGTGGTGAATTCTTCATAGGCTTTCCATTTCGAAAAAAGGGCCCAGGACAGCTATCCTTCATTACTATCCCAGCTCTGCTTCTGACTCTCCAGGCTTTACCACCATGTACCTGCATAGGTACCCTCTCTACTTCCTTCCTCCTCTTCCTGCTTTTCACTTCTCTTCTATGTAAGTCTTTGCTTTTAGAACATAAACTCCTTGAAGGCAGATATTGTTGTCGTTTTTTTTTTTTTGCTTGTGCTTGTATGTTCATCACTTAGCATAGTGTCTGTTATACAGTAAGCATTTAATAAATGTTTCTTGATTGGTTTAAATAAGTACAGAGACAAAAAAGAAAAGAGCAAAAGGAAACAAAAATCTTAAAGACAAGGAATTGACGATAACCATGGAAGGAAAAGGAGCCTCAAAGAGGCAGCTCCCTGATGCAGGAGAATCAATCAGTAAATCACAACACTCGAGCCATTTTGACAATATCAAATGATTAACAATTAAAACTGGTTATGAAACATTTTATGATATGCTACTATGGACTACGTATTACATAAGTGCAGCATGGAATACTAGATGTAGAAATATTCCGAAATGCATCTTCTCTTTCCTGAAGGATTTATTTACTCCTTTAGTTCTAAGCTAAAAAATAATACTTGACATCAGAAGAAAGATACTACAACATGATACTTAAAACAGTACGCTTCGGATTCAAGGAAAGAACTTTTTTTCCCACTTGACATGAGATGTCTCCCTTAAAATCAGTGGATTTTAAGACTATAGCTAGGTCCTGACTAGTTCAAATAATGAATCCTGTTAAACAGTCACATATATTTTGTCATGTTATTTGAAGTTAAAATTATGCAATTACGCATACTTCCACTTAACAGTGGAAGCATGTAGTGCAAATCCAAATAATGCAACTAAGTTGCGGGATTTATTATTCCTACCAATCAGGACCTAGCTTTATTTAACAAATTATGTGAGGGTAGTATTGAGAAAATAAAACATGAACTACTATATGACTACTTATTCTGATTAAAGCATTAACAAGAAAAAACATAAAAGTAAATTCTGTAAATACCCAAGTAAGAATTTATTTGGGTAGGATGGAAGTGAACCTCTTCTAACGTGAGAGGATATTGTAACTTTGTGAATAATATGAATAGTTAAGAATTAAGTTAATTTAATCTTAAGATAATAAATTTCTCATCTTGACATGAAACACAATGGATGCAAAGAGATACTAAATATCTTATAAAGGACTACAGCCCCTAATGAAAGTCACTAACCCACAAAAATTACTTCAATACACTGACAATGCCAAGAACATATCACTAAGTCAAGTACCAACAATTTGAAACTAATTAACCACTGGAACATTTCTGACTAGAATTTTAAGTTCAGTTAACTAGTAGTTTTATACATAGAACTCTTGGTCAATTCTAAATAAACACATTCTATCCCCAGACTCTATGTAACAACACCTTAAAAATATATTCTTTAATTAGTGATATCCAAATGTAACTTCATCCAAATGACAATTATTAGGGGTTTCCTATGTGCCGGGTACCATGAGAAACACTGGGATACAAAGACAAAAAAAAATTGCCTTTGCCCTCATGAGACTTACTTTCTATCAGGAGAACAACATGCACACATATAAGTAAATGCAATGCATATACAAGTCAAATACAAGATACTATCAGGAAGCACTAGCGGCTGGGCGAGGGCTGAAAAGGGAGGGATCAGGAATAGTCTCACCTAAGAAGAGGTATTTGGGTTGAGCTTTGAAGGGAGCTGCAGATTCTAAAAGGCCACAGGGACAAGGAAATGTATTTCTGGCACTGGGGAAAAGTGCTGACCTCTCACAGATGCTGTAAGGATAAATCAGGCTAAAAATCAACATTTTACATATTATATGCATGTACATGTGAGTGGGTGTTTGTGTTCAGTAAATATGTGTGTATGTACATAAATACACACATATACATAGTATATGTAGTAAAATTACAATTCCACAAAGCATTAAGAATAATTTTCATTTGTGGCCTTGTGGCTCCCTTTCTTAGTAGAGAATGCCTGAGTTTATTTCTTTTTCTAGACACTCTACTATACTACTACTCTGCTTCTGTGCAGCTGGCAAACAACCACTGGGGGAAAAGTAAGGAAACAATGTAGTGAGTAATCTGGGTCTAAAAGGCAAAAAGCAGATCCTACCCTGATTAAAATTCAAATTTCACAATCCAGTTCTGGTCTTCATATTGCTGTTTAAATTAATATAAGCCCATTGGAGAACACTCTTCATTCCCAAAGGAGTCTCAGAAGTTCTGTGTTACCAAATTCCAGATGCTCCAGCCAAACTGTCCTGACAGCTATGCCCAGAAGTGATATTCCTTCTGCCCTCATCCTGGAGAGGCTCTTCTTCTCCATTTCTTAGAATACATAGCTTCATTCCAGCTCTATGCAAGTACTATTTCCTACATTACAAAGTATATCCTGATCCCCCAGTTGCTAAAGCCCTCAACCTCTTCTCCTCCTTGGAGGCAGGAAGACCTGGGTTCAAGTGTCACTTCTGACACACGTTGGTTGTGTGACCCTGGGCAAGTCATTTAACCTATAAGTGCTCTAGGCAAGTATCTCATACTATAACTTGCCAAAGGGGTGTGGCCTGCATTTGTGGAGTGAGTTTTCTCATCCATGAGTTCCCTATACCAATGAACTTCTGGGTCTGATCCCCGTTCCTATCCCAGCATAGCTGTAGTTACTTACTTGTATTTGTGTTGTTTTCACCCAATCAAATACAAGTTATTTGTGGCCAGTGTCTGTTTTGTTTTTATCTCCGTATCCCCAGCACTTGGCACAGTTTCTGGTGTACAAAAGATGCTTAATAAATGTTTATTGATTATTAGGTCCTTAATATTTGCTGAATGAGGGAATAAAAAAATGAATGATAAGTCTCTGAAAACTATTACACTAGACATAGGAAAATTATGCAATGAAGCAATATAGTTAATAAAAACAAAATAGAAAGGCGGCATGGTACAGTAGGGAACATGAACCAGGAGTAAATTGGCATTGTTTTTAATCTAGGGTTAACAAGTAATATGCAACCTTGGATAAGGTATCTTGTCTTTCCATGTCTGTTTTCTATCTGCAACATGGGGATGGAATGGGGGGTTGGAGCAGGTGATCTCTAAGATACATAGCTATCTTCGAGCTTGGACTATGAGCATATATTCTATTGACTGCTACAGTAATATTTTAGGCCACTGCTTCTGTTACGCATTAGATCACAGATTTAGAGCTGAAATGTACCATAGGGCCATCTAGTTCAACCTTCTCGTTTTATAGGTAACATAAGAATAAGACTTTTGTATTGCATGTAAACATTCTTCTGAGTAGAACTTGGGTGTACAAACTTTACATATCCTTTATTGGGTGACTAGGGAGCTCTGCCTACCTACTCATTCATTATGATAATGATTTCCAAAATCCCAGAGTAAAATCACTAATAAAATCCTATTAATGCCTTCAACAATGCAGTTGACCATATTAGTTGATTGACGGATTATTGAGAAACTCCAAATTCCTTGAATGTCATGGAAACTCAACAATGCTTAGAATTATAAGAATCTTAAAATTGGTGAGTCCAATACCATCATGAAAAACAATTTAATTATGTTCTGTACAGATGAATGTTAAGATTATTTAAAGATAATTTTTAAAAGAAATTGGTTATGGGTTGGGCTCAAGAAAGAAGCTTTTATTCAACAGAAAAAAAGTTTCCCATGAACCAGGGATACTCACAGGAGAAATAGAAAATAACTTTACTTCTGGTCTGGATATGAAATGATTTATTTCTGTAGTTTCAGGGAATCTGTGTGAAGGATTCTTTCTGGTTATATGTAATAAATATGATTCATCTTTCATAATTTAAAAATTTTGTCATCAGCAATACTGTGCATATACAGGCATGAAAAAAGGAATATCCAGGGCCAAAACCAAATCAAGATAAACTTAGCTGAATTTAATCTTAACCAAAATCTAGAAAGTCACCTAAAAAGCTATTACAAATTCTATACATTTTCTTTCTAGAGGTCAATAATCCTAATTGTTACATATATGTTTATTGGAGCAATAATAATTGATGTTTATAAGGATAAACCCAAGCACCACATTCTACATGAAACCTTTCCTGATCCCTTCAGCTGCTAAGTGCCTTCTTTCTCCAAATACTTTATGTGTGTGTGTATATATACATATATATATATATATACACATATACATATATATATATAGAGAGAGAGTCTCTTTATGCTTATGTAAAGAGATTCTTTTCCACCACTAGAATGTAAGATCCTTGAAGTAAGGGACTGTTTTGTTTTTCCTTTGTATCTCCAGTACTTAGCAGGGCACAGCACATAGCAAGTATTTAATAAATGCTTGCTGACTGACTGATTGATGACTGACAAATTCCAAATTCCTTGATTGTCTTCATGGAAACTCAGCAAGGCTTAGAACTATACGGAACCTTAAAATTGCTGAAGGATAATTACGCTATGTCCATACAGCTGAATGTTAAAATTATTTAAAGATGGTTTTAGAAGAAATTGCTTATTTGTAGATGGTAAATTTAATAACTATATTAACTACAATCCATTTGATAATAACCTATTCATGATATAACAAATATTGTTACAATGAATATCTCTTTATAACAATCATAACGAAATTCTGAGCCCCAGCAGATGCCCCACTTATTATCTCAAACATTATTCAATACAATCAAATTCCTATACAATAATAATATAGGCAGTCTTTGGAATTCATTGCAATGAGATTTGACCTGTATTTGGCTCTTTGTTTTGTTTCCATGGGAATGTATGCATGGGCAAAAATGTGCATGAATTTGCTGTGGGCAAACGCTTATATTGTCTCAGCCTAGTCTATCAGTGTAAATGTGTTCAGAAGTAATATACATTTTGCAAACGGAATGAAAATTCTTGTGATCCTAATGACTTAAAAACCTATTTATCTGTAAAACTACATGCAACAGACATGCAGAATAACAAGGCTTTCTTTTCTCTTAATTTTTCTTACCAGAATCAATGCACACTTTTCATAAAGCATGAATAATGGCTACCAGTGATGCCAAAATATTTTTCCCCTGCCTGTCCTTCATCAGGGTTTAGTTGAAATGTCTCTGGCTGCAAACAGAGGCTTGGATCAAAAAACAAACTTCTAAGGAAAAAAATGCTTTCATATTTCAGAAATCCAGTGAATTTTGTTACAGACTTCAAAACTTCAAAAGCAAAAGTGATCACTGGGACTCTATACCCCTATCCCACTCTCTAGTCAGCTTCTTCCTCTTTAAAATTCAATTCAAATCCTGTCTTGCAATATACTGTGCTTAAAAATGATTGATCATAAAATATTTAATATAACAGATATAAAAATGGAAAATAAGAATGTTTCAGAATTCTTGCACTTACAATTCTTGGCTGCCTAATTAATAGAAAGCTTGGTCTCACATCTTCACTGATTCATTCTGTAAAGCTGTAATTCCGGAATTTTTGGTAGTGACAACTATACCTGACTACCATCGTTGAAATACTGCTTGAGGTGAAATAAAAGCTAAAATGAAATAATCTGGTATTTATATACTGTCAGAATCATAAGAATCAACAAGCATTATTAACCATAACTTGGACCTGAGTTTTGGTTCTATCTAGCTCTACCTCTGACAATATAATCTCGAGCAAATTGTACTCCCTTCTCTAGGCTTCAGTTTCATTTGTAAAGTGTTGTTGCTGAGCAATATGCCTTCTAAATTCCCTTCCCCTTCTATTATTCTCCTGGTAGACACAAAAGATATTTTATGATTTGATGCCTCTTGCCTTCCCCAAGCTAAAAATACCACTGAAGAGTTAGAAAGATCTCAGCAAGTAAGAAGCAGCATAGGATTCATAGCCTAAATGTTGAATGACTACAAATACATACATCTTTATATGCATTTATGTAGGTAGGTGTCTAATTTTATACATGATGTACACTTGTAGGGAACTGTGTTTCTTTGTTTTTGGCCCTAACCTCCCTTTGAAACAACAAGCCATTCAATTAGGCTCCACTATAGCGCTGAGAGTAGAAACATATCTCTTTTGGCATCATGACTGTTCCTTACCCACTTCTGTGAAAAGTCTGTGTTGACTGTACTGTGAAAAAAAATAAGAGGAAAGAAAAGCCCTACTGTTGTAACAGTGCCAAAAAGTATAAAGAAACAAACCCAGATGCTAGAATTTGAGGCATTTCCTCTGCTATGTGACTATGTCCTTTAACTGAAGGTCAAAAGAACATTAAAGAGCTTAAATATTTTAAAGCCCCAAGTGAATATTTTCTTGGCCTTTCTCAGCTCATGTGTTCCAGTGCCACACGTTTAACTGACATTTAACATACAGAATTTATTCAGCGTTGTTCGAAGAAAATCCTGGCCTAGCTTTCGAATACTATTTATTTAAATTTCTAATACCATACATTAATATAAATTGGTTTCCCTAACAACCTAGTTTCTTCCACAATAAGTTCTTTCAATAAGTTTATAAAGTCATACTCCAGGCTACTTTATATTCATTTTTTCTTTTTCTAAGATGTATATGTTTTAATTGTTTAACCATTGATCTGGAATCATTCATTTATTTATTTACTAGAATTAAAGTTATAAGAAACTGTGTAATAATTTTTATCTCCATTCTAAAAAGATATTTGACACTATAGTTGACATAAAACACTTGAACATTTTGAAACAGATTTTTGGGGTAATAGAAAATGATTGTTAATCTTATGGAAAATTCAGCAAAATCAATGACATTATGCTAAAGGGAGATATGCTAAGAGGGTCATTTTATACCATTTGGCAATAAGACCAATATTAGTCATGGCTTTTTGTTATAAATTTCATATGAACCCATTATTCTGAAAGCTATCAAACATGTTAATGGGATGCTAACTTCCTAAATCAGTTAAGTGTGGCATCAAACTTTGAAGTGTAAGAGTGAAGGTAATTCCCCCAATTAGTGTAATTAGAAGGCCCACAAGCTTGATTTTATCAAAAATCAAAAGTACAAACTACATACAACAAATCAAAAGATTTGAGAGGAATGAAGTGCTTCAATCATTGGATAAAGCACGATGAGGCAACACAGGAAATATAACTGATTAAAAGAATCAAACCTCTGGGACTATCTATAAAACATCAAGCCAACATGCAATCAGTCTAATAGCTGGCTAGGCTAATTGGTGAAGGAGTTTCAGTCCAGAACACAGGAAGAAATTGCTTAGGAAGAGGTGGAAGTGTCTTTGTCTTTGTTTCTCTGGCCCTGTCTTGCTTTCCAGTCTCTGTCTCATTGTCTCTGTCTCGCTGTCTCTATCTCGCTGTCTCTCCTTCCTGTCAGCTACTCTGTGACTTTAGGAGATCCTTAAGTCTCAGAGGTCCTAAGGTAACCAAAGGTCCACTGGTACAAATTGCTGTAGTCATAGGAGTAACAAGGTGACTGAGCAGTAACCCTGAGATGGACATTCCCTAGGCAGTGACCTTGTGAACATTTCATGGTCTGAAGGGATTACAGTGTGGTAGCAAATCAACCTGTCCATTACGCAGATATGCCAAGCCATGCAAGGAGGCAGTCCATTGGAGTAACTTTTCTATCACGAGCATCCCGCCCTTCAGTAAACTTCAAAAAAACTCAATAAAGGTAAAAAAGGACTTGAAATAACCAGGAGTTGGAAGTTTACCCTTTGGCCAAATGTGTTCTCTAGTCATGCACCCTCCCAAAATCATACTTTAAGTTTGAGCTCACTCTCCCCGAGAGCACCTTGTAGAAGGAGTAGAGAGGGAGAGTACACACCCTGGATGAAGGGAATGTTTTGTACCAATTATCCTTATGAAACCATCTCAGTAAATACCTTTTGCTAAAAGCTAAGTCTTGCTGACTAATCAATGGTAAGCATATCTGTGGGGGCTGGTGAACAACAGTACTAGAAACTGAAACCTCTGAGGATAAGAACCCTGAGAAGAAGAAGAATGAGCCACATTCTAGGGTCCCTAGCCTTTGGGTATCAAGTTGAGAAAGCTAACCCAAGATGTAGTGCTATAGAAATACAAAACTTTTAGAACGGTATCTGTTTGAAAAAGATTTCTGTACTCAATTGCTATATGACTTGATTAAAGGATCATGATTCTAGATGTGCAAGGGACAATCCCTACCGTTTCACTGGGAAACAGAGGTTCAAGGAACCCAAGGCCATAAAGTTAGCAAATGATCATTTGAGTGAATTCATGTCAAAAAGAAGAGATACAGAACAATGAAGCAATACCTATTTTAGCAGCCTAGATTCTGAGAAACTGGGAACCATTTATCTTTCAATGATGAGAGCTCCTAATAAACACAGAATAACTAAAGTGAACTAAACCACTGTGTAAGTGATTTAATTTGGTGTTTTAAATGGCTGAGTCACAAGTCATCACGATTACTAATGAACATGCCCTCTAATCATGAACCAGAGTAGCCAATATTCAGAATATTAGCAAAAAGAAGCGTTTTTCTTTATGGACTTGGCATGCTCAGCTGCACAAGAACGTGGAGAAGTAGTGATTCCTGATCAAGAGAAGTTCAACAGAGGGGTTGGACTTAAAAAAAACCAGGTAATTGTAGTGATAAAGAATAAGTCAGAGGATGAACATAAAGTACAAAAGAGAAGATGACAAAATATCCTAAGGAGTAGCAGTTGAGTTTATTATGGCAGGTGCTTTTCAGAAATATTCTTAAGTAAAGGAAGCAAAACCATAATCAGGAACATCATATTTAAATGTATAAACCCTAAACTGCTAGACAAGTGCGATTTATATTGATTTTTATTATTAATAAAGTACCCTTTGAAATTCTGAATTTAAGGAAATAATGAAAGGAAATAATATAATTGCTTAAGTGACTTCAATCTTACCCTGTATAATATATGTATGTGTCTATACATACATGTACATATATTATGGAGAGAAAGAGATTTTCTCAATACCATTTTAATATTTGAGTATTAGAAATAATCTCTCTCTATACACACACATACACACATACATCATGAGGCTAAGCTGGAAACTCTTTCCTACATATGTGGCAACTGAATCACACAGAAGTGAAATAACTTGCCCAAAGTTACATAAAAACTAAGAGAAATCAGGATTTGAACTCGTATCTGTGGACACCAATGATTGCTGTAGAACTCATTATCTTTCACCAAAACCTATTCCTCTTTTGAACCTCTCTATCACTGTCCAAGGCACCAGCAAACTTTCCATCACCCAGATTCAAAACCTCAGTGTCATCCTCAACTCAACCTATATGGGATAATGGACTGAAAATTGGCTTTGGAATCAGGAAGACTTGGTTAGAGTTTTAAGTTCAGCCTCTGAGAAAGTGGCTGTATGACAGTGGCAACTTCTCTAACTTCTCAGTGCCCAGGTAATCCTTGGTGGAAGGCATTTCCTGACTAGTTCACTACACATATTAAATAAAAGGTTTGGTTACTCCCCTGCCCAGGTTACCTTGTGTAATTTCCTCCCTTTCATAGATATTTTACCATTAAAATGGGAGTTGGGAAAATATTGCTCCAAAAGGAATGCAACTACAACAGTCAGGAATAAAAATTCTCTCTAGTTAGTTTTGTAGCTATCAGTCACCATCGAGCACCTCTAAAAGCTTGATAAAGCAGCTGAAGAGGTACCACAAGTGATTTTACCTAATTGTAGGTTATTTTTGTTTTGATAAATCAGTTCTATGAAGATGTAACTAAAAAACATGATTTTACTTGGAAAAAAAACACAAAGCATTGGGCCAGCAAAATATTAATAAAACTTAATAAGACTTGGCTAAATGCTCAAAGGGTCCACTCTAATTAGCAAGGTTAATCAGAATTTCAAAGGGCACTGATAAACATGTAAACTTAAGAGGATTATACCTGTGTTTTTTCCACACAGGGGCAAAAGTTGCTTTAAATATTACTTATGAGTTGTTTGAAGGTACTCTTGAAGTTACTTATAGTCAGGTCAGATAAAATTAATATTTTTGGAGTTTATTTTACTCCACTAGGAAAAAGAAAGACCTATTTCCTTTCAAGCCAAGAGCAACATTTTACCTCTATTTGATTTTAAAGATTAAAAAAGCTGCTGCCATGATTTCAGATTGCACAAGTATACCTCCATGCCTACAGCTGCAAAAACACCTTCTGAGCTGTAAATATCTCCAAGCTTTACCAAAAAAATTCATGTAACAGAGTGCTTCTTATTGTCTAACAAAAACCAGTAAAAACAATAATTCTAGACAATATGAATGTAAAAAAAACAAAAGAATCTATTACAAAAATATGCTAAAAGTTTTATGTGACTTTAATCACTATTCTTTCTAAACTCAGAGGTTCAGGAATGCTGAACAGTAGTTTTATCTCACGATCCCCCATACAGGGTTACCAAAATCAAAACCAAAAAAAGCAACAATAACACCACATTATCAGTAAGAAGTAACTAGCTTCTGCGATAAAACACCAGCCAAGCCAGTCAAATACCTGCCAACTGGCAGCCCTGCCACCAGAGAACTTAGTACAGTACACTGCAGATGCCCAAAAAACATTTCACGAAATGAAGTAATGAAGAGAAAACTAGCCTTCAAATTAGAGGAGGGAGAAGGAAAGAAGAATACAGAAAGAAACAAAATAAAAAATTAAATATGACACTATCCTTATTTTACTGAGACACAAAGACATTACTTCCTTCTATTTGTTAAGAGGCTCTGGTCTTTATCTACAGACATATGTGTGAGCATTTTAACTATAAGAAAGATAAATTTTTCAACATTATCAAATTCCAGTATTGTTCTTTTGTTACTGGAACAGGAAAAGAGTGGGTACTGATAAGGAGCAAGCACTTTATTTGCTTTTCGGGAAATTAAAAAACAAAACAACAACAACAAAAACTCCTAGTAACTGATAAAAGAATAAAAAAATGCAAGAAAACTAGGAAGTTGTCAGCTAGAAAACAAAACAAAACAAAACAGTACATCCTTGACTTAGAGGAAAATTCTAGATTCTTCCAAAAAAATCAAAAATCAATTCATCTTAGGCTGATGAATGGATTCTTAAATTCTGTTCTCTCTTCCAATTCTAAAGGCACCACTTAGAAATGTAATTTCCTACTGATGCAGAAAGTTTCAAATTAATACAGACAGCTATTCAAAAGCAGGATGTAACCCTCTATGAAAATGCCTTATATGGTTCAAGCCAAATTCCCAGCTTCAGATGAATCAACACTAAATGGATATTTATTCACTCTAGTCAAACAGAACATGCCATGGTTAAAAGAATGATGGCTACAGAGACGTCATTAGGAAATATTTCGATTCTGAAACATAGCAATTCTTGACAATTTATGCTGGGGTGGGGGGTGGGGAGAGTCAGTATGAATTAGTGAGAAATTTTTCATTTCAAGAGGGATGAAATCTTGTAACTTCCAAATATAATAGTACCTCTATTAAAGAAGGATTTTTATAATGTCATACTTCTTTGTCAGTGATATTATTATAAGTGAATCAACCAGTATTTATTAAGCACCTACTATGTATCAGGCACTGTACTAGGTCCTGAGAATATTGTACAAAGATAAAAGTGACAATTTCTGTCATTATAAGCTTATGTTCTATTAGAGGGATACAAGTATATACACAAGTACATACAGACTAAAGATCCAAAAAAGAGCAATGTCATTTGAAGAAGGAAGTAACACCAAAACAACAGCATTGGTTTGTGGCTCAGGAGATCAGTCACGGAATAAATGTTACATATTAACTAAGATACTGTAAAATGTCTGGGAATATACAAAATATACATCTGGCAGCCATATATCTCTAGGATCAGTGTTTAGTACGGATTGGGTTAAGTTTGGAGAAGATAGTAGAAAGATCTTAATCTACGCTTGGAAAGAGAAGAAAGGAAAGGACATCAGAGTGATGATAATTAAGAATGAAAGGAGACAAACTGGAGTAAAGCATGTCGGGCTCCAGGGCCTGGAAGAAACTATTGACAAGGTACACAGGTCCCAAAGCCCACAGCAGCAAGCAGGAATATGCCTCCAGCAGCAATTGGGTTAATTCTAGGCTCACTGCCTAGATCATCCCGTAAGAGGGTCATTCCCTGTGCCTAATCAGTTGGCAAGTCCAACCAATTCCATCTTCGAAATAGCTCTTGCATTTGTCTCCTCTCATACAAATACCACCATAGTGCAGACTGTCTACATGTACTACTAAAATAGCCTCTTAATTGTTATCCTTGCCTCCAATCTCCTTCCTCTCTAACTCATTTTCCACAGATGCCAAATTGATAAGTGGACCTGGAATTAAGAAGACCTGAGTTCAAATTGAGCCTCAGAAACTTATTAAGCTGTGTGACCCTGGGCAAGTCACTTAGTCCATTTGCTTCAGTTTTCTCATCTATAAAAATGAGGATAATTATAGTACCTACTTTCTGGGGTTATAAAGATGATAACATGAAATTATGTTTACAAAATACTTTGCAAACTTTAAAAACACTATATTAAATGCTAGCTTTGTCACTCCTTGTTCAAGATTCTTTGGTGGGCTGCCTATTATGATTAGCAAAAATACAAACTTCTCTGTCTGGCATTGAAAGCCCTATACAATTTGACCCCAACTTATCTTTCCAGATTGTTCTATGTTCCCTCTGATTGGAGGGCTGGAGGGATGAACAATAGACACTTCCAAAAGTCTTCCTTGATAGAGGGCTCACAATCTTTTCCATCAGTAGTTCTGCCTGTCTTGACTCCAGGAAACCCCTTCCCTCGGGGCACTCTCCCCACCTCTATCCCCCTTTCAGCTTCCTTTTGTGCACTGTCTTACCCCAGGAGACTATAAGTTCTTTGAGCAAAGGGACTGTCTCTTTTTCTTATTTTTATCCCCAGTGCTTAGTACATTGCCTGACACACATTAGTCACTTAATAATGTTTATTGACTCTACCTCCTCTATGCCCTTGCACAGGGGTCCCTTTGCCTAGGCTGTTCTCCTTCCTCAGCTTCCTTCAAAACACAGCTCAGCGAACACCATTCTGAAGAGGCCTTTCCCGATTGTCCCATGGTATTTCCACATTCTGCCAAAATCATTTTAGTTTTATTCCATAAATATTTTATATAGCGAAGGTTTACCATAATGGAAAAAGAGCTGGTCTTGGAACCAGGAAGGCCTGAGTTCAGTGGCTGTGTGACTCTTGGGCAGGTCAACTAACGTTTCGATGTTCTAGGCCAGAGGTGTCAAATGCACGCCCTGTAGGCCATATGAGGTCCACAATACTTCTGAGTGCAGCAGAATCAAATTAAAACGTATCTGGGAAATATTTAACAAAATAAATAAAAATGCAATAAAACATAGAAAATGTTAGTATGTGGTTTTCTAAGTCAATATTCACTTACAGGTGCATGTGTACGTGTACAATTTTGTGGCCCCTCTGAACTGTAGCCCCTGGTTCTATCTGAGATTGACTGTACTGTTCTAAGCAATCTGCTAAAACACTATAATCTGCAGAAGACGTCCTCACCTGCTTGGTAGACAAAAGTGTTCCCCACGATCTCCTTCTACTAGTATATCATGAATCCTGTATTTCAAATATACTTATTTGCCCTAAATTCCTTGAGAGCATAGCCTGGTTTCTTTTGGTCTATGTAGCCCAGATTCCTAGAACAGTGATTCTCTGAAACACAGTACCCTAGGGACAGTGATGGGAACTAAGCCTATGATTTTATTGATATGGTGAACTCCCAGGTGAGGAGACTCCCTCTACTGTCCAGATCAACCCTTTCTTTTTTTAACTCAGAGTCTTAGTGAGCTGCCTAGAGTACCAAAAGGCTGGGTTCTGCCCAGAGTCACTTAGCCAATGTGTGATACAAGTAGGCCTTGACCCCCGGGTCTTTCTCCCTTCCCAGTCAGCTCTTTATCCACTTATCCATACTGCCCCTGCACACAGAAGATGCTTGATAAATTCTTCTTCAATGGAAACACTTCTTAATCCCCTAGGGATATTTAATCTGAAGAAAAGAGATATAGACACAGGACAATCATAATTTTCAAGTAATGTTAAGGATTCTTAAGTGGAAGAAGAATTAGATTTGTTCTGCTTAGTCCTACAGAGCAAAATCCTCAAAGATTTAGGCTGATATCAGGAAAAAAATTCCTGACAATCAGAGTTGACCCAAAGTGGAATAGGCTGCCTAGGGAAGTTGTGGCTTCCTCCTTAATAGAGGTCCTCCTCCTCAGGCAAAGGCTAACATATGCTCCTGTTTTGGGCATGTGGTAGAGGGTATTCTTGTTAAGGTATGGATTGTTTCAGAGGGCCTTGGAAGCCCCATCAGCTCTGAGAATCAGAAGGGCAGGGGACAGCCTGGGACTGAAGCACCACTAAACAGTTATTTCGGGGCTCTCTTTGAAATCTCCTCCCCCAATTTACACACACACACACACACACACACAAACCCTACCCGTTTGCTGATACCTAAAATTCCTTTTAACAAGGCATTATACCTGGCATTTAAAATCTTTAATTTTTTTTTTGAGGGAGGAAGGCAGGACAATTGGGGTTAAGTGACTTGCCCAAGGTCACACAGCTAGTATGTCAAGCGTCTGAGGCCGCATTTGAACTCAGGTCCTCCTGCCTCCAGGGCCGGTATTCTACTCACTGCACCACCTAGCTGCCTCTTTTAATTTCTAATTGTTAAATAAAAAATAGTGGTTGAGGTAACACAGTAAAACTTAAAGTGTAATCAATCTATCGGGTAATACATGTAAGAGACAGTATTAAGCCTTTAATAGGAAAGTGAAAATTCAGAATTCAGTGGACTCCTGAAGTAGAAGGAAGGAAACAAGCATGTATTAAGCACCTATTATGTGCCAGACACTGTGCTAAGTATTTTATAAATATTTATAATTTGTAGATTATAATTATAAATAATGTAACATAAATTATAATTTATAAATATTTATAAATATTAACTCATCTGATCATCGCAACAACCTGTGAGATAGGTATTATAACTACTCCCCATTTTACAGTTGAAGAAACAGAGGCAGATAGAGGTTAAGTAACTTGACCAGGGTCACAGAGTTGGTTGTCTGAGGCTGGATTCGAACCCAGGGTTTTCTGAGTTCTAGCCACTTGCTGTCTCTACCACATTGGGTGAAGAAACAACTGAAAGATAGGTGAGGCTGGAGACAAATTCTGACAACTTCACTATTTTTGCCTAGCACCAACCCTGTTTACCTTCAAATGTATAAAATGTGTGTGTACGTGTATACGTCAGTCAATAAACATTTATTAAGCACCTACTATATACACCAAGTGCTGTACTAAGTGCTGTGGATACAAAGAAAAAAGTAAAAATAAAAAAGTAAAAGTTCCTCCTCTCTAGAAGCTCACAGTCTAACTGTATGTGGTCTGGGGTAGGATTAAGGGGGAGTGCCCTTTCTCCAATACTCCCAAATTACTCTGTATTTACTTATCTGTGTACATGTTGTTTCTCACAAGTAGAACATAAGCTCTTTGAGGGTGGAAACTTGTATCCCTTTTCTCTTTGAACCACTGCAGAAGCCCAGCACAATTCCTCATAAATGCTTAATGAATAGATGTCCAATCAACTTTTCAGTAACTAAAAAATATTTCAAATCTATTCAGGGAGAGGAAGAAAATTTATTTTTGTGGAAAATCTTTTCTCAGGCTCAGTGAAAATAACGGCAACTTCTAAGAAGCAAGGAAAATCAAAACTTCAGGGTCACAGTGTCACTTTTAGTAATAATCGGCAGCGATAACTGCTAAACCAACTGCTCCTCCCCAGCTGACCTTATGCCAAGTTCCCTAGATTTCCTGTTTTTATTTCCCAGATATTTGAAACTGGCTTCCTCTTTTCAGGAGCCATTTTTCTTCCTGTACCAGTGTAAGGGACATCAAAACAACAATGATTTTTAAAAAATCCTTTAAGGACACAACCTTCCCCCCAAAGGCTACACTTGAAATGTTTATGCAACAAGCCTGCAAACTGGTCCAACCTAAGCCATAGAGCCAAAACTTAAAAAAGCAAATAAATTCATGTACAGAATTTTACCCATAACATATAAAATAAAACATCGTATCTTCAAAGTTTTAAAGTCACTTATTTACAGATACCAAAAAAGAAAATAAAAAACAAAATATGGTCAATTCTTGATTGTCTCCAATAACAAGGGGGAGAGCAGAGCAGATATTAATGCACAACCAACTTATCTACTCTACATAAAAACTTAAACCTAAACCCAAAAACTCTCCTTCCATTAATTCCTACATTAAGGAGAAGACTGCTGTCTAATGAGAAAGGACTTGAGTACAGTTAGATATGGTCTGTGACTCTTACAGACAAGAAAAGGAAGTCACCAGATTGTGCTGAATGAGGGAAAAGAGGAGAATGAGGTTCTACTCTCTCTTTATCAACTTTCATCTATTACCCCCAGGTAATGAAGTGGGACTAAGGTGGTCATTCCGTTCCTGTGGCACTGGGGCTGTATTTCAGTATAATCCTCCTGGGTACGGAAACTACCTGTCAGTGAAGCTCAGATAGATCCTTCTTTGCAATGTATAGTCTGAGAGCTCTAAAGCTCTACTGGATTTTTTAAAAATTTCTAGAGCTCTTTGAAATTAAGTAAATTGTGTAGTCACACAGCCAGAGAATATCAGGGGCAGGTCTACCTGGTTTTGAGGCCATTCTCTATTCACTGTCCCTTTTTGCTTCTCTACCAAAGAGAGCTAAAGCAAAACGAGCTCATTAACATTTATAATACTGCTTTATGCTATAATCTCCAACAGATATGATCAATTTTAATGAGACAAATTACTACCTTTATGAAATTACACGTACGAAAGTTCTGAAACTTTAAAACTATGTTTACTTATATCACTGAAGCCTTTGACTTGCTACACATACGTAATAATACAGTGGATTGCCATTTTTCAGTTAAGTATATCCTGCATCACAAACTATATGATAATAGTAATTTAGGGGACCTAAGAGATTTCCAAAGACTGCAAAATATTTCCCCAAACATTAATTAAGAGTCACAATATGACTCAAAATAAAATAACTGGTATGGAATCTCTTCATAACACTGCTAGTGGCAAAAGAGAAAAAATAATAAACACCTTTTTAAAAGGATATATTGGATTTCATTAGAATTCTTTCTGTGTATTTATGTATGCTAGTTTATACTGTATGGGACAGGATTTGATATATATGTATATCGAATTATAGATACACACATATGTATATGTATACACTCCATATATAGTAATAGATATGTGTATATGTACGTATACATATATACACATATGTATGTGGAGAGAGAGGGAAAAAATTATGTTTGGGTGACATTATTTGATTCATATATATGTATATATAATTCTATAAATCAAGATATATGTCAATGTAGTGAACGTGTCATAGTATTATTATTAGATTAATTACTTCTTCCAAATGGAGAAACTAAAGGACAGAATGTTAGCTTACCTAAACTACATTATTCGTATATTCAGGGAGGAAAAATCACTACAAATATCAAGATGAAAAACATAACCAAAGTGGTATACATATATGTGCACATATTATATATACTATATATACAAAAATATGTGTCTATACATATATGTACATGCATGTGTGTGTGTGTGTGTGTGTGTGTGTGTGTGTGTGTGTATCACCCTGTATCACCAATGTCCAAAGTCTCAGGGCTTTCTTCTAGTCATTAAACACTTGAGTTTCATACATGGTTAACATGTTATGCTCTGGCAGGGTTTAATTTCTTTGAATGTTTATTTGAAGAAAAGAGTAAAAAGCCATATGTAATTAAATCATAGCTTCTACTAGTTGTTTAAAGCAAGGCAGTTTACAATACATGCTTTGTTTGTCAAGGCCATTTGGGAGGTGCTAGAATGTACAAGTAATAAAATTGTTTCTTAAAGCATGATCTTCTTCACCTATGCATGGGGATGTAGATACTCAAACACAAGGGTTACAGAGCAGACTGTTGCCAATCCCAGACAGAAGCATGTTGCAATTTTCAGTAATGAGGACAGAATGTATTTGCCTACATTGTTCATAACCAATATTGCCACATAAGCATCATGCACAAGCACAATCATGGAAATAATACATAGTACATCTGCATAAGTTTCCATTGAGAGTCATGTGTAGGAGCAAAATTGGGAACTCATGCCTACCAGGAGGTTCTGGCTACCACTAAAATATTCTCTGTTCCAAAACTGAGAAAAGAAAGGAGAGTCACTCGAGACAACATGAAAAGAGAATTAACAACCTGGTAAAAGAGGCACCAAAAAATACTGAAGAAAATAACACCTTAAAAAGCAGAACTGGCCAAACAGAAAAGGAGGTATAAAAGTTCACTGAAGAAAAGAAATCCTTAAAAAGCAGAAATGTCCGAATATAAAAAGAGGTACAAAAGCCTATCAAAAAAAGAACTAGGGGGGGAGGGCAGAGCCAAGATGGCAGCTGGAAAGCAGGGACTAACGTGAGCTCCCCGGCAAGTCCCTCCAAAAACGTATAAAAAATGGCTCTGAACCAATTCTAGACCTGCAGAACCCACAAAACAGCAGAGAGAAGCAGGGCTCCAGCCAGGACAGCCTGGATGGTCTCTGGGTAAGGTCTATCCCGCATGGAGCTGGGAGTGGAGCGCAGCAAAGCAGAGCCCAGCGTGGGCGGCATGGACCAACCAGACCAGGAGTCAGGTGAAGCGTGCCCTAGCACCCTGAATCAGTGAGCTGTGGCAGTTGCCAGACTTCTCAACTCAAAAACACCAAAGACAACAGAGAAGAACCGCAGAATCCACAAAACAGCAGAGGGAAGCAGGGCACTAGCCCAAGACAGCCTGGATGGTCTCTGGGTAAGGTCTATCCTGCACAGAGCTGGGAGCAGAGCAGAGCCCAGTGTGGGCGGCGCGGACCAACCAGACCAGGAGTCCGGCAGAGAGTGCCCTAGCGCCCTGAATCAGTGAGCTGTGGCAGTTACCAGACTTCACAACCCACAAACACTAAAGACAACAGAGAAGGTTAGTGGGAAAAGCTGCTGGGGACAGGGAGTTTGTGGTTCAGCCACTGCCCCAGGGGGCAGCGGAGGTGGGGCAGCTACAGCACTACAGCAGCAGTTGCTTCTGGCCCCAGGCCCAGCTGGTGGGAGGAATTAAGTAGCTGATCACAGCAGCAGTGAAGAGCCTGCTGAAGATCTAAGTCCAGTCCAGGTTGGGGGTTCTTGGGGAAGGAGGAGTGCTGCTGTGGCAGAGCTGGTGCATCCCCCCAAGCTTGGAACATACTTCTCTTAACTCTACAAGCAGTCACACCCTGCTGAAAAACTCAAGGGTCAAGTAAGTTGGCCAGGCAGTGAAAACGCACCCAGATTCAGTCTCAGACTCTGGAATCCTTCTTTGGTGACAAAGAAGACCAAAACATATAGCCAGAAGAAGTCAACAAAGTCAAAGAACCTACAACAAAAGCCTCCAAGAAAAACAGGAACTGGTCTCAGGCCATGGAAGAGCTCAAAAAGGATTTGGAAAAACAAGTTAGAGAAGTAGAGGAAAAATTGGGAAGAGAAATGAGAAAGATGAGAGAAAACCATGAAAAACAAGTCAATGACTTGCTAAAGGAGACCCAAAAAAATACTGAAAACCATACTGAAGAAAACAATACCTTAAAAAACAGTCTAACTCAAATGGCAAAAGAGGTCCAAAAAGCCAATGAGGAGAAGAAGGCCTTGAAAGGCAGAATTAGCCAAATGGAAAAGGAGGTCCAAAAGACCACTGAAGAAAATAATACCTTAAAAATTAGATTGGAGTAAGTGGAAGCTAGTGACTTGATGAGAAATCAAGATATCATAAAACAGAACCAAAGGAATGAAAAAATGGAAGACAATGTGAAATATCTCATTCGAAAAACCACTGACCTGGAAAATCGATCCAGGAGAGATCATTTAAAAATTATTGGACTACCTGAAAGCCATGATCAAAAAAAGAGTCTAGATATCATCTTTCAAGAAATTATCAAGGAGAACTGCCCTGATATTCTAGAGCCACAGGGCAAAATAGAAATTGAAAGAATTCACAGATCGCCTCCTCAAATAGATCCCAAAAAGAAA
>CM053625.1:173755470-173780015 GCA_028646595.1 Phalanger gymnotis | reverse complement strand
ATATATAATGATACACATGTGGCCCATGTTGAATTGCTGGACTTCTTAGGGAGGGTGGGTGGGAAGGGAAGAGGGGAGAGAATTTGGAACTCAAAGTTTTCAAAATTAGATGTTCAAAAACAAAAACAAAAACGTTTTTGCAGGCAACAAGAAAATAAGATACACAGGCAATAGGGCATAGAAATTTATCTTGCCCTACAAGAAAAGAAGGGAAAAGGGGATAGGAGGGGAGTGGGGTGACAGATGGGAGGGCAGACTGGGGAACAGGGCAACCAGAATAAGCCATCTTGGAGTAGGGGGGAGGGTAGAAAGGGGGAGAAAATTTGTAATTCAAAGTCCTGTGAAAATCAATGCTGAAAACTAAATATATTAAATAAAATTTATAAAAAATAAAAATAAATTGGAAACAAAATAATCTAATCCTAAGGAATGAGTGGGTTAAAAAACAAATCATAGAAACAATTATTTCATTAAAGATAATAACAATAACGAAACAACATACCAAAATTTGTGGGATACAGCCAAAGCCGTACTTTCATGAAAATTTATATCTCTAAATGCTTACATCAATAAAAAAGAAAAAGAATAGATCAATGAATTGGGCACACAATTAAAAAAAAACACTAGGAAAAGAAATTAAATATCACCAATTAAGTACCAAAATAGAAACCCTAAAAATCAACAGAGAGATTAATAACATTGAAATTAAAACAACCCCACTGAACTAGTAAACAAATATATCTGCATTTCTAGTACAATAATGAATAACAGTGGTGTTAATGGGAATCCTGAAAAAGTATAAAGTGAGATCTTGAATCTTTTCTAATTTCCAGATACCTAGTCCTCTACTTCAACATTTTATAAACCTCAAAAAATGGTAGCTAGAAGCCCTATGGTGATATTCGTCAGTTCTGTTACTATCCTGGAAAATAATCATCAGGATACAAAACATGAACAGATTTTAGTCTAAGTAAATAACTCTTCAAAATAAAAAGTATTTTTCTTATTATAAACACATAACCGTTAAAACAAAATTATCAATAAAGCAACAGGTAAACTGAAGATAGATAGGGTAAACCTTCGACTGAAATCTTACAACTTACATGATTGTAAATTGTTGGGTTTTTTTTATCCTGATATTCTCTACTGGCTGACCTATTCCCAGTTCACTTAAAAGCACTTAAATACTTCATTTCATTGTCTTCTATCAACTATTGATTTTGCTGATTCCTCTCCTTTTATTACCTGGAATCCCTGGGCACTCAGTAAATGGTTCTTTATTGCTTGAGGGCCACTTTTACCTCAGTTGCCTCCAACTTACAAAACCTCAAGTAATTCTTTATTTCCAAATATACAATCAATTAGAATGATTAACTGAGTTGGTAACCACACCCAATGAGGAAAAAAACAAAACAAAACAAAGCAATGGTATATATGATCTCCTTTGCTAGTTGGTATCCTTCCTTCCTAACTTCCCATTTCTTTCAATGGCTTTACAATTCATCCACTCTTTTAAACTAGAAATCTTGGGATGATTTCCTCTTCGTCATGTTATATCTGTCAGGAATTCCCAGGAGGCTTAGAGTCAGGAAGACCTGAATTCAAATCTGAACTCAGACACTTACTAGCTTTGTGACCCTTGGCAAGTCACTTAACCTCTATTTGCCTCAGATTCATCGACTGTAAAATCAGGATAAAAGTACCTAACTCCCATGGCTGTTTTGAGGAGCAAATGAGGTAATAATTGTGAAGAGCTTAGCACAGTGTCTGATACATAGTAAGTGCTATATAAAAGCTAGCTGTCATTATTATTATAATGATTATTTATCTCATAACTTTCATTTTCACTCTATCACAGTCCAAATTCTTATCATTTTCTATGTGAATTATGTTTATCACATAACACACATTAGTTTCCTCTTCTATGCTTTCACTTATACTATTCCTTGTGCTTGAAATGTACCCAATTTAATTCACTCAAATTTAATTCTCATCTCCTTCATAAAGCCTTCCCCAACTATTATACTGCATATTAATCTCTCCTTTTCCTCTCAACTCTGGTCCCATTCATAGTCTGTATCACATTATTAGGCATATAAATAGTCTTTTATTTTTTTTTTATTTCTTCACATATATCAGACTTGTCTATGACTAAAAACTCTTAAATGTTTGGGACCATATCCACACTTCTTTTAGTAAGCAAAGTGTTCAGTTAGTCTGTAAATCACACTTTACAAATGATGGATTACAGTTATTCTTTCCTGGAGTCAGGGCACAGTGGAAAGAGTACTCCATTAGGATGAGGAGGACAAGAGTACAAGTTCTAATGCAATCACAAACCAGCTTTGCAATCATGGACATGTTACTTTACTGTTTTCTAATCTGTCAAATGATGGAGTTCTATTCAGTGACCTCTAGGGTTTCTTCCAGCTCTAAATCTGTGAGTTTCTGATCCTCTTTAGGGCCTCAGTTTCCTCCTATGAACATAAGGAGGGAGGTCCAAATGATCTCTAAGATCTCTTTCAATTCTAAAATTATATTCAATTCTCTTAGTACACAGAGATACTCATCTCTTATCCTTGGTTAAGTGGCAAACACTCTATCTACTGATCTGCTCTGACTTCCTGGACCTAGGAGCATACATAAAGATTTTAACCAACAAACATTCATTAAAGGCCAACTGTATTCAAGACCCTACATTTGGTACTGGAGATACAAAGGGAAAAGAAGTCCCTGTCCTCAAGTGGTTTACATTGTCCTCAATGGGGTCAATGTGTACACCTAAGTAAACACAAGATAATGAGGAGGTAAAGAACAGTGCCACTCGAGGAAACAGAGAAGGTTTCCTATCAGAGGTGACATGTGAGATGAGACCTGAAAGAAGATAATGATTCTAACAAGTAGAAGTAAAAAGTAAGTCAATTTTAGACATGCAAAATTTGGGCAACAGCTGGAAAGCCTGTTTGGATGGAATGTAATATAAATAAGGAGGAGTAACATGAAAATTCACTCATTCATTCGATTCATTTATTAAGCAGCTTTTATATGTCAGGCAATGTGCTAAGCACTCGAATACTGGAAAATTAAGTGACAGTAGTGGTGGTTAAATGCCAAGCTGAAGAGTTTGTATTTTGTCTCAGAGGCAAAAGGGAGCTACTGAAGCTTCTTGAGTGGGGTAATGAGTGAAAGTCAGACTTCTGCTTTAGGAAGATTATCTTGCCAAATGAACTGGCATGGGAAAAGACCTGAAGCAGGGAGAACAATTAAAGAGACTATTTCAATAGTTAAGATGACAAAGACCAAACTAAATTAGTGGCTGTGTAATTAGCAAAAAAAAAAAAAGCATATGCCTGCAATAAAACTTGTTGACATCAAATCAATAAAATTTGGCAAAGTCAGTGGAAATCTGGGGTAAAGAGTGGGGAGAGGGGGAAGAGTCATGTTTGTATGAGAAGAAACTGGGTGACCAGAGGGATATTGGAGGTGGATAACTCAGTTATTTCTCAAGGCATGGACAACAGAAGGACAAGGAGTGAGTGATTCAATGGTAAAGGATAGTACAGTTTAAATTGGTTCTCTAAGTGGAGTGGAGGTAATGTTGCAAAGTGAAGAGAGAGCTAGTCTCAAAACTAGGAAGGCCTAAGTTCAAGTTCTTCCTTTAACACATCCTGGCTGTGTGATCCAGGGCAAGTCACTTGACCTCTTATGAGTTTGCAGAGAAGATGTTGACCTGGTAGAGATTTCCTCATTAAGAGCTCCTATTCCAGTGAAATCATAGATGTAGTCCAAATACCTATCTGTAAGTATAATGGTGAGTTCTCACTAGGAGGTTTTGAAGCAGAGGCAGGATCACCACTGGTCTGGTATATTGTAGTGGGGATTATTTTTCAGCTATGGAACAAACTACATAAAGTCCTTTCAACTAAAAAGTTCTATTATTTTGACTAACAAGAGGGTGTAGACAGCTGAATAAAATGAGGCCAGGATAGGGGTAACAGATTAAAAGAATTGGAGGGACCAGACACACTAAAATTCAAAAGCACAGTGAATCACTTTTCCTGATACACCCTGGCTTCAGGAGATCAGTCAATCAATCATTTATTAAGTGCCTACTGCTTGCTAAATAAGCACCATGCTTACTAAGAATAAGGAATTTGAAAAATGGGTAGGAAGACAAGACTGACAGAAAAAGATTAAAAAACAATATAAGGTAGCAATGTAGAAAATATAAAGTAATAGTGAAGACCAATAATAGCTTTAGGAAAAGTAAAGTAGAAGAAGGCATGGATGACATGAGATTATTATCAGAGAGAGGAGAGAGGGAGGGAAGAAGCATTTATTTAGCACCTACTTTGAGCCAGGCACTATGTAGAGTGCTTTATAAATTTTATCCCATTTGAGCCTCACAACAATCCTGGGAGGTAGGTGACATTATTATCCCCATTTTACAGTTGGGAAAACTATGGCAGACAGAAGGTAAGTGACTTGCCCGGGGTCATAGACCTAGGAAATGTCTGAGGACAGATTTGAACTAAGATATTTCTGTACTAAGAACTTCAGAATTCAAGACCATGGAATTAGAAGAATTATAGGTGAATGGTGGGCTCTAATGTATAACCATCTCCGTGGATGGCTGAGGAAGACTAAAGATGTAGGTCAATCAATAAATATTTATTAAGAACCTATTATGTACCAGACACTGTGCTAAGCACTGGAGATATGAATATGTAATAACAAAAATGTTCCTGCCCCAAGCAGCTTGGGATCTAAGGAAGGAAGACAACACACAGTCAGCCCACTAGCATTTGTTAAGTACCCACCAAGTATCAGGCATCCCTAAGTGCCAGGGATACAAAGAAAGACAAAAGACAAGTCCCTGATTTCAACAAGCTTAAAATCTAGGAAATTGAGGAAGCCAATGACTTGGAAAGCCAGGGTGTGCTGAGGCCTGTAAAATGATCCTTTTTCATCTTGAAATTGATCCATTTTTAGAACTAGAAAGGACTCTAAAGGTCATTTTATTCCAATCTCTCAATTTGCATACAAAGAAACTCAGGAGCAGAAAGGGATGATTTGGCCGAGTTTATGAAGCTAGCTAGTGGCAGAGCAAAGGCTAGGACCCAGATCTTCTAGCCTTGTTCTCCTGCCGATGATCCCTAAGCACTGTCACTCTTTCCTTTTCTATAGTCTCTTTGTGAGAGACATTTCATCATGCTTCATCCTTCAGTGAGGTAATTCAAGTGATTTCGTGGTCATGAATCAAACAAGACTCCCAACTCACCTACTGATTGTCTAAGCTATGAATGAAGGATACAAGAATTCTTGGCCTTATTTTCCTTCTTACATTACACTGATTTCCTACCTTTCATCTTTTTTCTCCAGGTAATCAAACCCTCACTGATAGATTATTCAATCTCTTTCTTTGCAAAAGAAAACAAAATGTTTTTGTCAGCACCAGGTGCTAATCTCTAGATCACTACTTGTGAAATCAATTTGTTGTACAAGGGTTAAACTGGCACAGACACTTTTTCATGAAACCTAGAGAGTTAATGCTTTGCTATTAAAATCACATTACATGCCCATATCCACATATACATGAACATACGTACATATAAGTATGTGTATTTCAAAGAACCTGCTCATAATTATGTTCCTTATCTGTAGTTATAAGAGCCATTAACCTCTGAAAGCACTTACAAGCTTGGTTTTTCAAGGTCAAATACTAACACCCAAAAAAGTACACAATACAAAGTTTTATAAGTGGATGGTTGGCTAAAATAAGTACTTACCTTCAATCCTCTTTAAGGCTGAAAGGCACATATTCTGCCTGGGAAACTCAAAGGGATTATTGCAGGTTCGAATGGTGTCACATTCACATTTCCCATTGATAATGTTGCAGCCCATGATAAGGTTTTCATTGCATGGCTCAAAACCAAGCAGCTGGTCATCGTCCCAGTTTTCATCTGTAAAACAATTAATAGCCAGATGGTGTTTGCTTGTAATTTCCTTCATGTCTATTTAAGATTGAAATACACTATACTGTTAATATCAAACATTTTAATTTTACTTTTCAATTATAAAAAGCAGTTCAGTTGCATAATGACCACAGTGAAAACTGCTGACTCTGACAGAGGCCTTAAAAAGCCACTTTACATGGACTTCCTGGGCAGAGCCAAGATGGTAGAATAGAAGTAGCACCTCAACCTAGCTCTCCTTCCCCTCCAACCATAATTTAAAATATTTATTCAAAATAATGTCTCAAGTCAAAATTTTGAGTATCAGACACAACGAAACGTGAGAGTGAGACATTTTTCCAGTCCAAGACAACTTAGAAGTCAGAAATCCTGTAACATTAGGGTGGAGACTAGCCTGGAGTGCATGTGTCACCAGCCCTGTGGGATTTAGAGATAGCAACAACAGAATAGCAGCAGCTTCAGAAGCCCTCAACCCAGACACAGGCAGAGAGGAACCCTTTTAGTCACAAGGGAGCCGAACCGTGAGGAACAGTAGCACTCTCAGATGCAAGGGATTGGGGCCATCCCTAGGGAAGGACCAGAGTGGGACCACACCTCTCTCTGGATCACACCTCCTTGGAAGCACCAAAAACTTCCAAAATCCCAGACCTAATTCTAAAAGTATGAGGTTAAAAAAGCCTGAATCTTGATCCAGTCCCCTTTCCTCAGGGGAACAGAGTCCAACTTTACCATGAAGTCCAAAGTCAAGAAATAGGCTAGAAAAATGAGGAAACAAGCAAAAAAGAACCTGACCATAAAAAGCTACTATAGTGACAGGGAAGATCAAGACACAACAAAGCAAAAACAGCTATAAGCAAAGCTTCAAAGAAAACATACAAACTGGACACAAACCAAGTAAGAATTGCTGGAAGAACAAAAAAATACTTTTAAAAATAAAATAAGAGTGGTAGAGGAAAAATCAGGAAAAGAAATGAGTGATGCAAGAAAATTATGAAAAGAAAAATTGACTAAATTGGTAAAAATTGAAAATTGGTAAAAGAGACACAAAAATACTGAAGGAAATAATACCTTAAAAAACAGAATTGCACAAATGATAAAAGCAGTATAAAACTTCACTGATAAAAATAATTGCTTAAAATTAGAACTGAGCAAATGGAAAAAGATACAAAAGCTCACGTAAGAAAATAATTCCTGAAAAATTCATATTGGGCAAATAAAAGCTAATGATTACATGAGACATCAAGAAACAATAAAACAAAGTCAATAACATGAAAAAACAGAAGAAAATGTGAAATATCTCATTGGAAAAAACAACCGACCTGGAAAAATGAGGAGAGAAAATTTAAGAATTATTAGACTACCTGAAAGCCACTAGCAAAAAAAAAAAAAAAGCCTAGACATCATATTTCAAGAAATTATCAACGCTCTTCTAATATCTTAGAACCAGAAAGTAAAATAGAAACTGTAAGAATCTACTAGTCATCTCCTCAAAGACATCCCAAAACGAAAACTCCCAAGAATATTACAGCCAAATTCCAGAGTCCCCAGGTCAAAGAAAAATACTTCAAGAAGCCAGAAAGAAACCATTCAAATACCACAGAGCAATAGTCAGGATTATCGAAGATTTAACAGCTACAATGTTAAAGGAGCAGAGGGCTTGGAATATGATATTCTGAAAGCAATGGAGCTAAGATTACAACCAAGAATGACCTACCAGCAAAACTGAGTATGTCCCTTCAGGGGGAAAAAAATGGATATTTAAAGAAATAGAGGAAAGTCATTCCTGATGAAAAGATCAGAGATGAATTCCGAGTGCAGAATGAAACATACTTTTAAAATTTATTTGATTTTTCTTGTTTTTTTTTTGCAACATGGCTAACATAGAAATATATTTTGCATAACTTCACATGTGTAATTGATTTCCTATTGCTTGCTTTCTCAATGGATAGGGGAGGGGCTGGAGAGAAAGAATTTGGAACTCAAAATACTAAAAAATTGTTTTTTGAAATATCACTTTACATGTATTGTCTCCTTTGATCCTAACAAGAACTATGTGGAGATTAAGTAGAATAAGCATTATTATTCCCATTGTGCAGATGAGGAAATGGAAACTTAAGGAGATTAAATAATTTGCTCTTTCAGTAAACAGCATTGGGATTTTAATTCCTATTTCCTGACTTAAAATCCCATCTCACTATACCATAATGCCTTGATGAGATAATTTTTTTAGTGTTTTTTTTTAAACTGGGGAAAACAAATAAAATATACAGGCATTAAGAAACTACATATGCATAGTGATCTTTCAATCTATTCATTAAGTTTCCTAAACATATTAACAAATTTATACTGAATACAGTTTAAAATATATGATTCTATAAAATATTCTAGTTTTTAATTCCCCTTCAATAAAATCAACTAAAAACAAAGACAGGAGTTACTATTTTCTGACAAGATGACTCTGGAATTTGAGAAAGGATAAACTTTTCAAACATGTATGAAGCAAAAGGCTGCTTTTAAAACTTGCTTTTCCTTCACCACCACCTTACCAAATATACATAGGACACAATTTTAAAAAAATAAAAGGCAAAAAGATGAAGCAATTTGGCAAAAAAAGGTTTAGACCAACATTTTATACAATATACCTTATACAATATGCTTAGTTCCAAATAGATACTAGACTTAAATACAATAGATTAATGATGATGATAATGATAGCTTTATACATCACTCTCAGGTTTGCAAAATGTTTTACACAGGATATTCTATTTCAACAATCTTGTGAGATAGAAGCTATTATTATCCCCAGTTTCTAGATAAGGAAATTAAGGCTGAGAATGGTTAAAGGATTTGCACAAGGTTATGCAGACAGTAAGTGCATGAGATGGGATAGACCTTCCTGAGTCCGAAACCAACACTCAAGCACATATCATCTGCTGGCATCTATAAGAAAACAAATGGAGGTATCCTTGACAATTACAGGTATGGGGGGCTTTATTAATCAAGGGATAGATAAGATGATAAAAGAGCAAACGGATAATTTCAGTTACATGAAATTGTAAAGTATTTACACAAACAAAATCAATGCATATATGACAAGAAGGGAAACTGTCAACTGAGGGGAACAAGAAGGGAAACTGTCAACTGGGGAGAAGGAGGAGGGAAATTTTGCATTAATTATCCCTTATGAAAAAGTGTAATATCCACAATATATAGATAGAAAATTAACACAAACATATAAGACTAAGAAGCATATCTCAATGTATAAGTAAACAAAAGATATGAAGAAATAGTTCTTGAAAAGACCGTAAATTATTAATATCTCTATAATATTGTTCCACATCTCTTACGCTAGGAAAAACTCAAATCAAAATAATGCTCGAGTTTTTTCTAACACCCAGAGAACTCTCAAAAATGATGAAAGACAGAAATAGTAATCGTTAGAGGGGCTGTGAGAAGACAGGCTTAAGAATACACTATTGATGAAATTATAAACTGGTCCACACAGTGTGGAAAGAAATTTGGAATTATGCTAAAAGACTAACAAAATGCCTGTGTCCTTTGACCTGAAGATCTTAATGCTAGGCATATACCCCAATGAGGTCAAAAACAAATGTTTCATATATGCCAAAACATTCATAGCAATATTTTGTGGTGGCAAAGAACTGGAAACAAAGTAGATAAGCTCTGACGAAGGAATGGCTAAGTAAACTATGCTACATAAAAATGAGATACTACTCTGTTATCAGAAATGACAAATATGAGGAATTCAAAGAAATACATGAAGATTTATATGAAAGATGGAGAGTAATATAAGCAGATCCAGGGAAACAATATACAGAATGATTATAATGTAAATGTAACAACACTAAAATGAAATGGAACCATGTATAATTACAATGAATAAGCTTGGACCCAGAGAAGAAATGAGACAAGGTACCTTCCTACCTTCAATTCAGAGACAGAGCACTATGGGAGTGGAATAGTGTATATACTGTTAAACATAATAGATGTATTGGCTTTGCTTAGCTGATTTTCTTTTTTTTTAATCTATTACAAGGGAGGGCTCACAATGTCAGAGCAGGAAAGGGATATATCTGAAAATGATAGAAAAATGAAAGGTATCCATAAACATTTTAAAGTAAAGAATAAGACATGATTGAATAAATTTCTCATTGCTCCTTAGTAAACTTAAAACAGTGTACTTTTAGTCTTGCTGCTGGCAACTACTACTATCCCAAAATACAATCAAATGTGGTATTTTTGGTGAATCTCAAAACTATAACTGAGACCATATCCTGTAGTGTCCTAGTTCATATAATGAAGGAAAGTTAGAGCCATAAGGAATCTCAAGGATCATATAATCTAATTTCCTCATTTTACAGGTGAGGAAAGTGATGCCCTAAGAGGTTCAGTGACTTGCTGTAGGATGTAGGTAATACGACTATTTAGAGGCAGAACTGGAACTAAAACCCTACTCTCCCGTCTTCTAGGTCAATGCTATGATAAAATTAAACTATAAGAGACAAGAAATGGGGCCAAAAAACATTCTTAAAGAAACAAACATATTAGTCCTGATATCTTAACAAAATTTTGAAATTAAAGGATCAAAGATAAATAACCTTAGAAGTCATCTAGTCCAACATCTTTCTTTACAGATGAGGAAATTGAGGCCTCAAGTACAGAAGTGATACACTTGAGGTCATCCAAGTGGTAGGTGGCATATCCAAGATCTGACCCTAGTTTCTACAGCTCCAAATACAGCATTCTTTCCAATACCCTATGCTGTCTCCCTTACAGCTGAAATAGCTATTCATAAATGACCAAATTATTCCTCTTCTGTTCTGTTGTTTTTTCTCCTCCATAAAATAGATGTTTCTTGTCAATTCAACTGGGTAGAATGTCAAATAGTAAAAATGTTGCCGACACATATCTAAAAAAGACATTAAAAATTCTTCATTTAAGATAGGTAAAAATAAACTAAAAATAAAAAGTTTTTAGCTGTTAACCATGTGTTCAAACCAAGACAAGTAAAATGTCAATTTGGGAGATTTATTTTCATGTAAAAAGATATAAATGTAAACAACTGACTATAAAAGCTTTTCTTCTGCTTCTATCATTGACTGAACAAACTTGGGCAAATGATTGATTTCTAATTAAAAGCAGCAAGTTCCTGTTAGAGAGTAATGAAACCAGACGTTAATCAGCTTAGAGGTCAATCACTCTCATTTTACAGAAGAGGAAACCAGAAGAGGTGAAATAATTTGCTCGAAGTCACACAGGTAATAAGTGGCAGGATTAGGATTTAAACTTGGGTTTAATCCTGTAACTCTAAGATTAGGGCTTTTCCACTGTATCGTGCTTCCTTTATGGCAGGGCATTCTTCCATTAAAATCAACTTCATGCCTCATTATGGCATGGAAGTGACCTTAAGGTTCTCTAAAGGTATCCCAGGCAGGTATATGCCGGAAAGGCTTCAAGTATGGTGACTCATATGTCTGATGAACAAGGATTAGCCTAGTTAAGTTTAGAGAGGCTCAGCTCTAGGTTGGCTACAGGTTAATGAAATTGTTGGCCCCAGCAACTCATAAGGGTTATCTAATAAAGCATACGAAGGTTGGGACTTGATTCAGTGAATGAACTACATCCTTTCCCTTCCATTTTCCCCATTTCCATAGAAATAAAGTGATGTTAAGGAAACAACTGCACCATATATAATACCATGCAAGTCTTTCAGGTAGATGGGCATTTCTATGGATTTTTTTCAGGGGTGCGAGGAAGACCAGACTGCATCCTAAATACATCCTCCATTTGACTTAATGATACCTAAAATCCCACAATTACAAATGCTTTCTTTTATTTGCTGTTGCATTGAAGCTCTCTTATGAAAGGTAACCCCTTAGGACTTATTCATTTATGTCTTTCCTGAGTGCAGAGAATGATAAGAAAATATAAGGGTTATTATCATTTAGGAGGGAGAAAGGGAGAGAAAGGTAGGTAGGTGAGAAGGTTCTGAAACCAATCTCCGGCTTCTTAACAATTTTGTCTAGTGCAGGCCATGCAGAGTTGGTTATATTTTATAAACAGATATAATGACCAAAGCCTTAATGAAAATTAGACTCAGCTCATGAGCAATAACCTTTTTCATTCTTATTAATCAATCAATCAACAAGTATTTATTAAATGCCTCCTATGTTCCAGACACTGGGAATACATAGACAAAAACGAAAAAATGCCTGCCCTCAAGGAATTTATATTTCATTAGGAGAGACAACATGCACACGTAAGCATATACAAAATAATTACAAGGCTATTATGGGATGAATTCCGGTATGTGAACTACTATAAATCAAGAAGAGGATGGGAGATCATGGGTACTTACGGAATTGGATTGACTCACCTAACAAAGGAAGAAACATTTAAACAGTGATCCATGTGAAGAGAAAGCTAAATAGAAACATAATTTGGAATTTTTTCCCTAAAATGTTATCTGAAAGAGGTGGGGTATCTAATGTTCAGGGGAAAAAAATCATAGACTCTTGCTTACACACACACACACACACACACACACACACACACACACACACACACACACAGCAACAAAATTTCCCTAATTCCTCCTTATCCATATGCCTATTTTCTCATTTCTATAGAATCTTTTAAAGCCTAATCTATATGAACATTGAGAACATCCTGTAATGGAAATATGAAGAGGGAAAAAAACAAGTGTTCGCAAATGATATCCTTGATGATATCCTTGACTCCTGCCTTACCCCACATATCCAATTAGTTGCCATGTCTTGCTGTTTTAATCTCAACTACACTTGCCATATCTGACCCCTTCTCTACTCACACATCCACAATCTTTAGTTTGTGTCCTCATCACCTCTCGCTTGGATTATTTCAATAGCCTCCTAATTGTTCTTCTTGCCTTTCTACTCCAGGCCATCCTCCATATTGCCAATATAACTATAATACTTCCCTACTCAATAAACTCCCTCTAAAATAAAACATAACCTCTTCTGTTCAATTGTCAAAACCCTTTATCTATCTTGCCAGCCTCAGTACATATTACTCCCCATCCTGTACTCTGCAAAACAGTTAAACTGGCCTTCTCTCTGTTCTTTACGCAATGCTTCATTTCCTATCCCTCTGTACACTTTCACCAACTGTTCTCCATACCTAGAATGGACTACCTTCTCACTTCCACCACAAAGAACTCCTTTCTTTTTTCAAGATATAGCTGAAATACTACTTTCTATATGAAACCTTTTCTGATTGCAATGCCTGTCATCCTTCCTCTCCAACTACCTCGTCTGTAACTATTTTGTGTTTACCTGTACTTATTTCCTTTATATTTATTCTGTAGTAGTTTATATCTGTTGCTATATTGTTCACTAACAGCTCCTTAGAAAGTAAACTCCTGAAGAGGAGGGATAGTTAAATTATTTATACTTCTATCTCTAGTACCTGGAAGATAGTAGGGGCTTAATTAAGGCTTGCTGATTAGTTGATAATAACTTACTAAAATTCTCCTCTTCATACAAGCTGCTATTATCATCCTTGATGACTTTAATATCTTTGTCAAAAATTATTTCACAATTCATTCATCTGAATCACAATGATCTTCATCTCTACTCAACTTCAGCTACCCATTAGCATAACTGAGATCCTCAAATTCTGAAATTTCTCTTCCTAAATGCAACCACTTATCCCACATAGACTACTACTTTCCTGAGAAGTTCTAGGTAATTCATCATGAACGTTTTAAACTTCCCATCCTCTTGGTCTCAAAACTCCTTTTTTCACTCATCCTTATGAAACTCTACCCATCTTTCACAGGAATGAAGGAGGAAAAATGGTTGAGGATACAGAGAAAGCTGAAATTTAGCAAATGGTTATCTTTATAATTTTGCCAAGGCCTGAGCTATTTGTCTTCAACTATGTGTGAACAAAGAGAAGCTACTATTGCAGTTTTTGTTTTGTTTCATATTGTTTTTTGTCCATTGCAATGGCTCAATGCTCACATTGTATAGGGAATACTAACAGTGAATTACATCATTAATAATACATCACCATGATTTATCAAGCTGTGTGTGTTTGTGTGTGTGTGTGTGTACATATATATATATATATATATATATATATATATATATGTACACATATATACGTATATATACATGTGAATGGCGGAGTTTAAAAAGGATAAGAATTTTTCCAATTATTTAGGTTTGTCTTTATTTCCATAAACAATGTTTTGCAGTTGAATCCATACAGTTCTTAGGTATATCTTGGTAAGCAGACTCCTAAGTATTTTATACATTTTGTAGTTATTTTCGATGGAATTTCTTTTTCTCACTTTTCCTGCTAGGTTTTTTTTTTTTGGAGGGGGGAAGGCAGGGCAATTGTGACTTGCCCAAAGTCACACAGCTAGTAAGTATGTCAAATGTCTGAGACTGGATTTGAACTCAGGTCCTCCTGACTCCATGGCTGGTGCTCTACTCACTGTACCACCTAGCTGCCCCCCTGCTAGGTTTTATTGATATTGTATAGACATGGTTATGTTTTTGTGGTTTCATCTCCTACCCTGCAGTTTTGCTACAATTATTGTCTTAATTAATTTTAGTTGACTCTCAAGGGTTCTCAAAGTACACCACCATATCACCTGAACAAAGTAATAATTTTGTTTCTACTTTACCTAGGCTTACCTCCTCCATTTCTTTTTCTTGTCATTGCTATTTCTAGCACTTCTAGCACCAGGTCAAATACAAGTGGTGGCAATGGATACAACTGTTTCATTTTTGTTCTTACTGGAAAGGACTCTATGAAATCCATTACATATCATGTTGCCTCTCTTTCTCTCCCTCTCTCGATCTATATATACATACATATATTTGTGTGTGTGTGTGTGCGTGCGTGCGTGTGTGTGTGAGTGTGAATGTAGTGGCACAGTGAATAGAGCACCAGGCCTTGAGTCAGGAGGACCTGAGTTCAAATGTGCACTCAGACTAGCTGCATGACCTTGGGTATGTCACTAAACACTGTTCATCTCATTTTCTCATCTGTAATATAAGCTGGAAAAGGAAATGATAAACCACTCTAGTATTTTTGCCCAAAAAATTCCAAATGGAGTCACGAAGAGTCGAAGATTACTAAAACAACTGAACAACAACAACACACACGTTACAATAATAAGGAAAATACCATTTATTCCTACATTTTACAGTGTTTCTTTTTACAGAAATAAATTACATTGTTTCCAGAAGAGGACCAACAGTTTGGAAAATCCAGGCTTTGGGTCCATGTTATGTAAAGGCTGAGGGATTTTTATTTTAAAGGACATTTAATCTGTAGAAGAGAAAATTAAGAGAGGCATGGTAGCTGTCTTCAAACATTTAAAGAGCTGTAATATAGAAGAGAATTAGACTGATTGGGAGCACACTTAGTTTCTACATTAAACTTAACCCATTAGAGATATTCACATGTGAAATGGAATACTTCAGAAGATGACGGGTTACTCCTCATTCAAAGTATTCAAGCAGAGGCTAGATGGCTATTTCTCAGGGATGTTAGCTTCCTAACTTCTTTTAAGTCTCAACTAAAAACCCTCTTTTTACCGAAAGCTTTCCCCAACCCTTCTTAATTCTAATGCCTTATCTCTATTATTTATTTCCTATTAATCTTGTATATAGTTTGCTTTGTATATATTGGTTTGCATGTTATCTCTCCTATTAGATTGTAAGGTCTCTGAGGGCAGAGATTATTTTTTTGCCTTTTTTATTCCTAGTGCTTGGCACAGTGCCTGGCACATAGTAGACATTTAATAGATATTTATTGATTGATTGATTATTGATATTATAGTGGTGATTCTTGTTCAAGTATGGGTTGGACTACAAAACTTCTGAGGTCCCTGTTAAATTTTGGATTCTGTGTTCCTGTGATAAAGCCCTGAATTTAGGGTAGTGACAGTGGTAACAGGGAATGGCTATGAAGTTCATTTCAAAGGAAGAATGTATTTATTCTTGCTTCTGTTCCCACTTATTTGATCTATTCTTTTAATGTAATTTGAATGTCCAACTTCCTCTTTTTCTTTATCTCTACTGACATAGTAACTGCCTCTTTCAGATCCTCTAATCTGATCTTTTAATTTTCCTGTTGCAGTTCTGGATTCCACTGTCTAGCTCCTTCTGTTGTATACGAATAGGTGCTCTTGACTTTCTGGCTAAAGCTTGATAAATGGTCATGACATTATTAGCACATACACCATGCAGCCTGAGAGAAAAAAGTACCAACTGTCATGACTGACATATCTGGCTGTAAAAAAAATGCTTCCACAGGACCAAAATTAAGATAAAATTTATTAAGGATATGTATGAAATCATCCTATACTTAAGTTCACGCAGGCAAAAAAATATACCTGAAGAAAGAATCTAGAAAGAATTACTAAGGACTACAAAATCTTGGGCAAGATTTGTCCTTAAGGCCATAGATAGTGTTTACAACATTGCTGCCAACAGAGGACAATGTGTTCAGAAGAGAAAGGCAGATTTGGTAAAGAAGATGGTGTCTGAACAGGTTTGAGGTTGCTGAACTGCAGCTTCAACTACATGAATAACAGGCTCCAGGCCAGGGACAAAGTATACCTTTTGGATAATATGCTTCTATTAATGTAGCCTAAGATTACATTCATTTTTTGAGTTAATGTTGATTCATATTGAGCCTGTAGTCCCTGAAAATCCTCAGGGGTTTTTTTTCTTTGAGTATGAATTAGTGCCTGTTAACATCTCTCCTATGTTTTCCCTGCACATTTAAATTTTTTTCTTCATAGAATACCAATTAAAAGGAACCTAACAGGACAATCAGGCCATCCTGAGCAACAACTCTCTTACAACATACCCAAGTGATGATCCAATCTTTGCCTGGGGGTCTTTAACGAAGAAGAATGCACCATTTCCCAAGGCACCCCATTCCACTTTTGAATAACTCAAATGAAAAGGGTTTTTTTTTCTTTGTTTCAGGTATAAATCTGCCTGATATAGATAGTAAGCACTACATAAACGTTAGCTATTATTATTTATTATAATTTCATCTTCTAGTTGATGGAGGAAGCAACAAGAGGAGCTACTATTCTGAATATGATTCTCACCAACAAAGAGAAACTAGTTGAAGTAGAAATAATCAGAACCTTAGAAGTATGGAGGTGAGGGAGTGGGGCAGGTGGGAAGTGATGACATCTTAGCATCTGAGATCAAAAAAGTAGAAGAAAACAGGACAAAGACTTACATATACCCTCTATTTTGGGAGAGTAGATTTCAAAGCTTTCAAAGACAGATGGGTTCTATAGTCTAAAATTCCACAAGGGAAGTCAATCCAAGAGGGATGAAAAGCTCTGTAAAAACAAAATACAGAAGATGGTTTAAAAAAAACTTTTTATGAGAAAGAAAAAAGGAAATTGTTTAAAGACAGAAATGTAGGCACATAGGGTTTATCAACCAAACTAAAATCTTAAGATGTGTAAAGAAGACCGAAGAGTAAGTAATGGAGAATCTGAAAAAGATCTGGAGTTCTTGGTAGACTTAAAGCTCAAATGACTAAAACATGTGACTCAGCAGCCAAAAAAGTAACTGTAATCTTAGGCTGCAATAACATCCATTCATTTGAACCATTTACTAAACACCTACTGCATTCCAGACACTGTGCTAGTTGGAGAGGTTAGGATGGGAAAAGAACAAGAGTACCATAAGACTTGGAAGGGAGCTAAGAAATTTATTAGATGGAGATGAACACATAGTATTACAGATAAGGGAGGGGAGAGTATCCCTGTACTCTCCTCTGGTGGGACTACAAATGGAATATTGTGTTCAGTTCTGGAAAACTCATTTTAAATTGCGGAGCATCCAGAGGAAGGCAATCAAGACAATGAAAGACCTTGAGGTCATGCCATGTGTGGATCACCTGAATCAACCAGGGATATTTAAGAGAACACTTTGGAAGACACGATGGCTGTCTTCAAGTATTTAAAAGGTTGTCGTGTGGAAGAGGGATTAAATTTGTTCTGCTTGATCCCAAAAGGAAGAAAGAGTAATTGGAAATATAAATAGAGGCTGGAAAAAACAGACCTTTTAATTAGAGCTATCCAAAAGTGGAATGGTATACATTAGGACATAGTGGGGTCTCATAGAGGACCTCAGCAAAGGCTGGAGAGTTACTTGAGTATGTTGTAAGGGGGTACTGTTGCTCTGGCTGGACTAGATGGCTTCTCAGGTCTCTCCTAATTCTGAAATTCTATAGGATGGGAGAAATGTGAACATGACACATACCTATATAAATTGATATGTGTGGGGGGAGAGAGGCAGATACAATGGAGAAAGCACTGGACTTAGAATCAGAAAAGGCTTGAGGATCTAACTTCATTTGCCTACTACCTATGTAACCTTAGACAGGTCATATAACCGTTCTCTGCCTCAGTTTCCTCATCTATGAAATGAGAAATAATAGCACCTACTTCCCAAAGTTATGGTATGAAATGAGATATTTATAAAGTGCTTTGTAAACCATAAACCATTATATTAATGATGGCTATTATTATATCGTTCACTAGAAAAATACCTGAGGATTTTCTGAGAATAAGAGTTCCATATGAATCAACAGTGACACTCAATTAAGGAATGTGATCATCAGCTATATTAATAGAGCATTCTGTCCAGAAAGGGAGAGGTTATAGCGCCACTATATTTTGCCTTAGAGGGTTCGCTTATGGGTGACACAGTTTAGAAAGGACACTGACACGCTGGAGTGTTGCCAAATGAGAATGGCCAAACAACGAGGGGGCCAAAACAATGCTATATAAGGACAAGAAGGAACTAGAGGAATTTAGCTTGGAGAAAAGAAATCTTGGGGTAGTGGTGGGAATGAGGGTTGAGAATATTAAGGCTGAGAACTGGAAATGAAAATGGAGATAATCTACAAGCACCTCCATAGCCCACCCCTTATTTTATAGATGAAGAACTTGAGGCAAGAGGTATAGAGACTTGCCAAAGGTTACATAGTATCACCCCCGGGTTCTCTGGCTCTAAAATCACTCTTCCTACCACACTACCCTGCTTCAGGAGAGCTGTCTTCAAAAATCTGAAGGACTGTCATGTGGAAGAGGAATTAGTCTTGTTTTATCTGGCCCTGGAGAACTAGGAAGATGAACGTAAGCTGTAGAGAGGTAAATTTCAGTTCTAAATAAAGACCTATTTGCTGACTGTCTATAGAGATTGGCAAGGAAAAGGAAGAGTCAAAGATGACTTTGAGATTTCCAATCTAAAGATTTAACTGACAGTACTACTATTAACAAAAATAGTAAATTTAGGATGGGAGTCAATATGGGAAAAAGGATAATGAGGGTGAGGAGAAGGCAGAATGTTTAACTAAAAATGTCTAGCAGGCAGATGTAGCTTTAGGCCTGTGGATCATGAAAGGTAAGCGCTAGGTATCATGATATGGGAGCTGTTCAAATAGAAGTGACAGATGAAGCAATGGAACACTCTAAGGGGCCAAATACAGAGAGAGGGAGGAGAGCTCCAGTCTCCCAAATCCCAAATTTCTTGCTGGAAGTCCTTATTTAAATAACTTACCAATGCATCAAAACACAAAATATTATAAAACTGAATTTAACTAATAATAATAGCTAACATTTATATAGTGCTTGCTATGTGCTAAGTACTTTACAATTATTATCTCATTTGATTCTCACAACCCCTGGAAGGTAGGTACCATTATTATCAACATTTTAGAGATGAGGAAACTGAGGCAAACAGTAGTTAAGTGACTTGCCCAGGGTCATACAGCTAGGTACTGTCTGAGGCCACATTTGAATTCAGGTCTTCCTCACTCCAGGCCCAGTGCTGTATCTGCTTCATTACCTAGCTGCCCTACCTAAGAAGCAGTATACAACAGCAGAAAAAGTCCTAGGGACCAGTAAAAAACACCTCAGTTCCAATTTCCTAGTCTTGCTATTTACTATTTCACTTAACCTCTATGGTGTCTGTGTGTTAATTTATAAATGAGAGGGCTAGCCAAGGTGGTCTCTCAAGTTCTTTCAACTCCAAATACTGAGATTATCTGCTAGACATAGTGATATATGTCCGTAATCTCTGATACCAGGGTGACAGAAGGAAAGTGTGGAGAATCATTTGAGTTCAGATTCCAAGCTGTAGTAGGCTAAGTGGACTGGGTGTCCACATGAAGTCCAGCATCAAATAGTGATAAACCCATGGGAGTGTGGAGCCACCAAGCAGACTAAAGAGGAGTGAACTGGTACTGGTCAAAGTTCCCATGACCAACAAAAATCAAGAGAGAATGTATATACATATATGTGTATGTATATATGTATGTGTATATATATATATATATAAATATGTATATATATATACGTATACACACACACACACACACATACAGAAAGAGAGAGAGAGAGAGAGACTGTCATTATAGTAGAAAATTCTATTCTTCAGTTATTACCAAGCAATAGCTTTCTCTCTTCTAGAGTTGGAAAGGAATAAAACTCTTAGGGTCTTGATTGACTTCAGCCTCTTTGCCAGACAGTCAATCCAAGCTTTGCCAGAGAGACTGTTACACCAAGTATCAGAATCCACTGTATAATATTATAATATATAATAAGAAGAATCTGTTTCTCATGCTTCATATGAAGATTTCAAGAAGACACAGATACTGTCAGACATTTGCAACTAGGAATACTAAAGGAATACAAGATCACAGATTTAGAACCAGAAGAGCTCTCAAGGGTCATCTAGTCCATTCTCCACTTCATAAATGAAGAAACCGAAGCCCAGAGAAGTTATTTAACTCTCCCAAAGTCATACATAACTGAGGGAATGGCAGCAGGCCAGTTAGACAGAGTTAGGAAACCTGCAAGAGTAAAGTGGAAGGCCAAGATTAGTGATATACTATTGACAGGATACTGAGGTAGCTTGTTCTCTAGGCCTTATCTGTCTTTATCCTGCAAATAGTTTGCTGAGTAGTGCATACAAGTAGTATGTACAGAGTTTTTTTGGTTTACTTAAGTTTCGTTCTAGCTGAAGCAGCTCCTTAAACCTTTATATGTAAAAAGGAGTCATTGAGACATCTTTTGAAACCTTTTTGAATGAAGAAAAGACTAATTAACAAGATGAGAACAGTAGCTTTTCTAGGATCCTGGATCATTTTTCTCATTATAAGGATGGTCAATGCTACTGTTTAAAAAGATATTCTTACAGTTTCAATCACCATCAGCATGTAACACAAATAATCACATTAGGGTAACAACAGTGAGAAATCGGTTAGCAACTTTTTCGTAAAGACAGGTACACCTTTGAAATCAGGCATGCTGCCCACAAACGAATTTAAATAGTGTTCATCTATCTGCCATGTCCTCTACTGTATAAATTCCTTGAATTCATGAAAAAAGTCAAGTCAAAGAATATGAAAGGCCACCGAAGTTTAAATCCAATATTAATGTTTCTAACTAATGCTACTACTGGATAGTGAAACAATTTTACTCTTTAATGTTCTCTAAAAAAGGAAAAATCCCTTAATGGTTATATAATTGAAATATGAGACTATTTTTCCTTCTGCAATGCATCAGATCTTCTGATCTTTGCATATGATGAAGTACAAATTTCCAAGAAGACCTTTCTTAGAATGTATTGAGTGGCATTTCCCATTGATTTTCAACTCCACCATAATTAAACTGTCCAGGTCCAGTGGGTGGGCATTTTTTTTAGGACACATACTGGAATCTACAAGGCTTTTTACATTTGTAGTAATGAGGTAAGTTAGAGAGATACAAAGCAAAAAGAAATAACTGTCCCGCTGAGAAATTCTATATAACACAGGACATGCATAATAATCAGAAGGCAATTGTTAAAGCATACCAAGTCCTTGAAATTTATCGTAAGTTCTCTCAAGAGAACAACCAAATGCAGATGATGAGGATGCTGAAGAACAAAACTCTAGCCTCCGGGTCTGTTAAAAATCAAATATTAATATCTAGGTAGGATAGAGGCTTATATTACAGAAATAAAAGATTTAATTCCTAAGATTCATGTGAATATACCACGGGGGCTCAGACACAAGATACCAAACTGCACATGAACCATCCCTTCTCTGAGACAAACATCATGAGTATATGTGAAGATACAGGAGAATCGCAGAATCACATTGAATTCGAAAGCTGAAAATGATTTCAGCAGCTATCTAGTCTAACTATACATGAAAGGAAGCCCCTCTACAGCTTATGTCACATATGGGGATCCAACCTCTGCTTGAAGACCTCTAAGGAAGAGGAACTTACCTAGGATGTTATTCTTGACATCAAGGCTAATTTGGCCTCTTTGAAACTTCTACCCATTGATCCTAGTTCTGCCTACTGGATCTAAGCAAAACAAGTGTAATCCAAGTCTTCCACAGGACTATTCCTCAAACAGCTGAATATAGAGCTATCGCATCTCCCTCTGATTCTTTACTTCTCCAGCCTAAACTGTATTAAACTAAATTTAGTTTCTTGATGATAGTAACTATGGGGCCCCCACTCTCACATGTACAGGGAATGTCTCAGTAAAAGCAAATGAGTACCAAATCAGTAAACATCCCCAAATCAATGGATGAGCCTAACTGATACTGGACAGCAGCAATATTCTCTATCAGTAACAATAACTGTTTCAACACCTTTCCAACCAAAAAGATGGTCAACAGGTATGACAGGGAAACAACTTTCCTGCTGGTCTCCTACCTACCTAAGTTTTAATTCTCTGTGCTTTATTCAATATTTAGATTTTTCACACTTAAGGACTGGAGTGCTTTTCTTTCAGGAATGAAAAGCTGATAATAAGCCTCAGCCTACTCCAAATGGACAACTGCCCATTGTCACACTATTTTTTTCTCTCACTACACTATGAAAATCAAAGGAAGGAGTTTACATGTGTTTGTATTCAAATATGGTCCCTAAATGGAAGCAACCTAGGTGGACAGAAAGCAGAGCAGCTTCATACTTTAAAACATACAGGTCTAAGTCCTTCTTTGGACATACTGGTTGTGTGATCCTGGGCAAGTCATTGAATCTTTTGAGAGCATGAAGAAAGCCTACAAAATTTTAATTTGAGAGGGTACCGACCTGCATTGGTACAGGGAATTTCCTCAGAGGGAATTACTTATACCAACGAAATCACAGACGTCCAAAAAACATGATAAAATAAACCCTGTATTTTTCTATAACAGCTAACAGAAATGGTCTGACGTTTGCACCTAAGAAAGCAAGAAACACTTTATGAAGACTAATAATTTTTGCATATATTAAAGTATTCATATACTTTGCCACTAGTTAGGTCAGATGAGGTTTGTTTTTTTCCCCAGGTTTGTTTGCAAATCCTTCAAGATTATCATGAACAAGCTCAAATTTTACAGCAATGGAATGTGTTATTAGAAACCCTTCAACTGATAAAGCTCCCAGTCTTACTGAAGTTACATCTATTCAAACTTCTGCTTGAAAGGTAAGGAAATGTTACTTGACCACCTGTTCTAAAGAAGTCCATTGAAAATTTCTAGAAGTGTTAAGTTTTGGTCACATATGAAGTCAAACCAAGTTCATACCCACCTATTCCTAATGTTAGGGAATAGGGCATTTGGATTAAATATGTATCCTGATTAACTGCTAGTTACCATACATTGTATGTAAGCAATACCAAAGAATCAGAATATGGGTAGTCCCCAATTTATAACTTGGCTATGTTCATAAAACTCATTTATAAGTTTATGGGTTGTTTCTACGACATCTAGAATTATGGAATTATGGTTATATTCTAGAATTGTCCAGAAAGGCCTAAAATGGTTCCCTGTGAAGAACTCTCTTCTCTGAAGCTGATTATATCTCAGGGTCACACAGTCATCATCAGAGGCAGGATATGAAGTTAAATTTTCCTAACATGAAACCCAGAATTCTATCTATTATACCACATTCCATATCTATAAGAATTAATCTATCACATAGATGAAATAGTAGAAAATGATACCTATTCTGGAGCAATTGTTTTATTTTAAACATATGTTTCCACAATCTGGCTAGCAGCTTCTGTGGGGGTGTAAGATCCACCCACAGCCAGCACCCAGAAAGATGCCAGCACGCCGCAAAAACACAGGTTCTTTTGATCTGCTTAACTAAGGAAAGCAAGATGATGGGGTTGACAAGCTTACTTTAATTCAGCATACAAATATCATTCACTTAGTTCAGGGGAAAAAGGCAGCACCCTGAACTCCAGAGCAAATTACAAACATCAACAGACAGACCTTGTCTGATTCAAATCCCAATACATAGTTACCAGAGTTCAACAAAGTCTCAGCATCCAGGTTTATAAGCTGAAGGGCTCCTTAGCTACAGCTGCTCGGAGTCTCCTCATCAACACCATCTCAAGAGCCCTGCACAAATGGCTCTGCCCTCCCTTCTTATAGGGCTTCAGATGTCATCAAACGTCATCTGAATGACCAGAATTTAGGCTGCTATGATTGGTTCTTGAGTTAGCCCCTCCCCTTAGG
>CM053625.1:173702268-173754970 GCA_028646595.1 Phalanger gymnotis | reverse complement strand
GAGAGAGATGGTATCTAAGAGTTGTTTTGATTTGCATTTCTCTAATCAGTATTGATTTCGAGCATTTTTTCATATGTCTATAGATATCTTTAATTTCTTCCTCTGAAAACTGTCTGCTCATATCCTTTGACCACTTCTCAATTGGGGAAGACTGACTGATTTCTACCCAGAAATTATAGGGAATAAAACACCTGCAGCACTAGGTTTATCAAAAGAAACCAGAATTGGTATAGGAAATACATCTTTTCCCCACTTAAAGACAACAAAAAAGCTCGCTGTACATTCTTCCAATCTTAGTTCATTCCTCTCCAAACACACCATGCAAAGTTCTGCATCACTGTGTGTGCTTTTATGTTCATATAATTTAAAATCCACATGTATACATAGCATCCTATGTACCCTATACACATGTAATTTTTATTTATGTGTTTAAGATATTCTTATTAAGATATTCTTAAAGTATAAGACTAAACCATACTTTCTTTTCATGTTTCCATAGCATCTTGTAAAGTGGTCCAACACAGTGGGCACTCAAATGTTGTTAACTTTTCTCAACAAAATTATTTCCAAAAATACTTTTACCACTTCTCCCAAAGCCGATAGTCTCTCCTCCCTACAGAGAGTCCTTCACGACCTTAGTTTTCTCCATTCTTAAAAGTTCCACATTCCTATTCTGCTACTTCCTCCCTAATTTCTACATGACTTGGACAAGAGTCATGCTAAAATAAGTACATATTATGCCTTTAATTATGGAAACAATAACTTAGAGATAAAAATCCTCTCTCCTGGACAGCAAAAAATATAATAATTATTTCTTTAGCAAGAAAAATGTAAAGATACGAACAACCCCAGTAATGAGGCATATAATAATGAGATAATATTATTCAATTACAGTAACAGAAACACATAATCATCCTAAAGCTTTTTCATGGCATAAGATTTGCAAAGTCATTTTCAGAGTTTCTCAGTCTGTAAAATGTATGTTGTACTGACATCTCAGACTATAAACATGCTTATGAAGTATTGTCAATAGAATACAAAAGTACTGTGATCCACGTATGGCCTTTAGCTACATTTTAAAATATATATCATATATGTAATATATGTATATACGCACACATACAGAGATAAAGTTAACTCCATTACAAAAGGAGTAATTATTTACAAAATTTGTTCTGGGTCTGACTCAATGCTATGACAAGAGTAAAAAGTTCACTTCATTCAAATTCTCTACCACTTATGCTTTTTTGGGGGGAGGGGGGAGGGAGTTTGGGGGTAAGGAAAGGACCTGTGATTTCACTGGGTATTGAACATCCAGTAAGGAAACTAACTCTATTCTGCAATTTATAATCGTCAAGAGAGTTGCCTGGTAAACTGAGAGGTTAAGTGTCACAACTAGTTTGATCTGTGGCTGCATTTGAATCCAGGTCTTTGTGTCAGTGAAGGTAGTCTATTCCCTATGCCAGGCTACCTCTCACTGCTGAGGCTACAGTATGGTTTTGATGTCCTGGGCACACCTGCTTTTCCAGGTTTACTACCCCAACTTTATAAATATCCTTGTTTCATACATTTCTGCTACTTTAAGACTCATGGTATCATACTTTGTGATGTCAGAGAGGAGTGGCAGATGTACCCTGGTGTTCTGGTAAATGTTCTGTACTTATACCCACCCCCTCCTGTACCATTCTGTCACTGGAAGGGGCTACTTATGGTAGACAAACAGATGGCAAAGTCCTTTTCTGTGGGCGTTTTTTTAAACCTTTCCCCTTCAGTGTTACCAATGCCTGTGCATGACTGTGCTGGGAAGAATGTGGAGGCCAATGGAAAGACTGCTGCAGAGCAGTTCTCTGAAATGGTTTTCAGGGCACTTGATATCCAGCAAGCATGGGGGTCATGGCAAGGATTTGCCACCACAGAGATGGTGCCAAGAGAACAAAGCAAGGACACAGAAAAAACAACCTGGGTAGAGAGGTAGCTGGTCCTCCCAAATGGAATCTAATTACAGCAAGTCCCTTCTGTTTTCACTGCACAAAAGTGTCTCCTGTACAATCATTCAGGCATTTCTCACACCTTTTCAAGGTTCCATATACTAAAGTTTCAAGCAAACAGGAAGAAAACCAAATAAAGAATTCTTTATTCACACAAAGGAGACTTAAAAGCGAGAACTCATCCTTAGGCAAAGGGTCAGATTAGTAACTGACACTTTCCATCCCCTCAATGGCTATTTCAGACACAGTCACTACCTTTAGCTGCCCAGAATCTTCACTTGGGGAAGCGGGCGTGCAACAGAATTCTGGTCTTGAGAAGCTCTAAGCATAGAGCTTGAAATAGCCCTATGATATAAGGTGGAAATGTGTCCAAAGAATAGTTATTAGTAAACAATAACAATTAAAGATTTGAAGAATAAAGACTCTTCAAAAAAATATTTCTTTGCTAGAGGAAAAGTGAAATATCCAGAAAAAAAATGTCCTTTATGCTAAAATATATTCATATTGATCAGAATGGGGCAAAACAGTTTGAGTTAGGAGACTGGAAGAATCTTTTTCACAACTCTGAGCTTCAATTTCCTCTTTTGTACTTCCTCACATCCCTTCCAATTCTAAATCCTAAAATCCTATATGAAAATTTGCTAGTGAGCTTTCCACTCAAAAGACTTACTAATGAGAGTCCAACTGGAATTAATTAGCCTCTTACTGCAATGTATTTGCACCTAGCAAAAGTCATGCTCACCAAATGCTAAGTAAAATCCTTGCTGAATCAGTGAAGAACACTAAAGAACAGTAATTATTGCGTCCCTCACTACCATAAGTTCACCTGCACTTATTCACTGTTATGTGGGGGAAGAGCGTAAAGAGCAGAAACGTCATTTCTAGACACTTATGGGCCATTATCATGCACCTCTTAGTATTTACAGAGTGCTTACAGCCAGATGAAGCTATTACTCAAGTATGATTATTCTAATTTTACAGATTACGCAACTGAAACACAAGTTCTCATAGCTGGTAAGTGGCGAGGTGGGATCTGAACTCACATCTCAGACTCCAAAACCAATGCTCTTTAAATAAAGATTTATTACAGCACATTATTAGATATCTTGTCCTCCATTAAGACATCTTTCTGTTTTGCAGAGAAGTGGCCAGGGGTGGGGAAACAAGTTTCCTGAAGATAATTGCGTTACCTAGCAGTAGACAACAGAGTTGCCGCATTCAGGCAATTTGTCTGCAGTCACCAATATTCCAACTTTCAAATGGACCTGTGATCTCATCAAGTTGAAAATTCCCTGCAATAATTCAGATCACAACCTTCCTGTTATGTACAACTCTCATCCATGTCTTCCCTAAAGTGTTCACAGGCACAGACATTTGTTCAATGTGCTGGTGGCTTTCCTTGTTTTCTCTCCACAATGCAGGGGTACCCTGCATTGATCTGTCATTCATCTTGTTAGGTGACCAACTCATCTTCTCTTTCTTTCATGCAATTCTTGGATGGCATCCTTTACTCCTGACTTTCAGAACTCCTTGTTGGCTACGTGTTGCAGCCAGCTCATACCCACCACTTGCCTTTCCACTGACCTCCCTGTGAAAGTCTTCATTTAATTCTTTGGAGGCAGTGGTGTTCCTGGTCTCGCTACCACGCAGAAACACATGCTAAAATGTTTGAATTAAGAAGACAGGCTTTTGTTGTTAAAGAAAGCTTGAGTCAGTAAAAGTGCTTTGAAATTTCCCAAAAGCAATCTAGCCCCTCTTGTCCTTCCTTTTCAACTCTGGGCTAAGCTCACTGTCCATCTGTTCAATCACCCTCTGATAATAAACATCAGGCATAAAGCAGGGAGATGTACACTTGCCAAAAGTATTCTCTATGAGGATGGAGGAGATCCAGCAGAGTCTAGGTCAAGAGGGGAACTCCTTGTGAATGGTGAAGTCCTCCAGATGGTCCTGTTTTCAGATGACAATGTTGTGACTGCATCAAAGCCCTAAGATATTACAAAGCCTCCTAAAAGAGCTCCATAATCACTTGAAAGGAGCTGACCTGTCCATTCACACAGAAAAGACCAAATGGATGAAGAATGTCTATTTCCCAGATTTCAATGTACATCTAAACGGATACCCCATAGAGATTGTCCAACATTATGGATATTTGAGACACCACAGATTATTATAGCATGTCTCTTTAAATTCATTCCACTCTTTAAGAAAACTGCTTGCCCAGTGTCTGGTGGGAAACTCCCTGGCAAGTGAAAACAGCAGCAAAGGTAAAAGAATGTTGAGAATTTGGCTGCTGCCTGCAGTATTAGGATGAGCAGCAATTACTCAACTACCTCGACTGTCAGAGAGAGAAATGAGCATGTGAATTTGGGCAAGTTTTGGCCTGTCTTCTTCACTCAGGCTTCCCTCTTTGCAGTGTTTGTCACCTACCTGCCTTGAAACCACACTGATTAATAAGGGAAACGAGGAATCTGAGAAAATAGCAAAGTTTCAACACATTTGGCTGCCTAAAGCAGAGGTATACATTCTCCTTTGAATTCAGACCAGTTCATGCAGTTAAGATGGTTTCTAGATTTCAGTTTTTAAACATCTTCCAGATGATGACCATGTTTTTGCAGTCTTAGTTATTTCATATGAAATATAATTAAGGAATAAAGTAATACATTCTCCTGAATCAAGGTTTCTTACCCTGATGCCCATCAACTTTTAAAAATATCTTTATAATTGCATTTCAATATAACTGGCTCCTTTGTAATCCTAAATATTTCATTACTTTAAAGATGTTACTCTGAGAAGGGGTCTGACATAGGCTTCATAAACTCCCCAAAAGATCCATGACACAAAGAAGGTAAAGGGCCTAATGTTTGTAAAGAACTTTGCAAACCTTCCCCTTATTCTACTTGACCAAAACTAATGCCCACGCTCCCATGTCCCCAAGGATCAAAACTATCACAGTTGGAAAGGACATCAGAAATCACCTACTCCAACATCCTCATTCAAGAGATGAAGCTATAGCAGAGTGGTACTTCAGAACTCACATCTCCTGACTCTTGCACCCAAATTTTCTCCTCTACTTTAGGCTACTTCTTCACAGTCAAGAGGTAATATCTAATTCTTTACTAGTACTTCTATCACTGGAAGGGACCTCAAATAAACATCCAATCAAATCCTCCAGCATGAGATATTTCCTTTCTTCATTTTCATTTTAGAAATGAGACACCTGACTCCAAGAAGTTAAGTGACTTGTTCAACACCATCCAGTAAGTGGCCCAAAGGGAGCTGGAATCTGTGGTTTCCTGTACCTTCCCTTTAATCAATCAACAAACATTTATTAAGTGCTTACTATATGCCAAGCGCTGTACCAAGTTCTTTTAGCAGTCTTCCTTCTACTACAACATGGTATGGATGACCAGGGATCCTCATGTATAGAAATTTAGCCATGCGCCTATAATATTCACCCTTTTTACTGAAACCCTTGGACAATTTCTGTACTTGTGTTTACATCACAGACCTGGTAGCAAAATCACCAAAGTATGCCTAAAATGCCAGAATTTGTGTTCAATATATGAGCATCTAATGGTTAAGAGCAGAAAATAACTTTTCTGTTCTCTAACCATATCTAAACCACTGGCAAATCCATTTGCTTTTTTCTTGAGAACATCTTTATAAAATCAATCTGCCTTAATCCTACTGCAAATACTTTACTTACCTTTCGAGCAGAACACAGTATGGGCCCCATCAACGGTGATGGCATGGGGCAGTCCAGTGGATTTTCTTTGAAAGTTTTTAAATTCTGGGTTTGACAAGATTATGGGATCTCCTGTCAGTGAAAGATTATAAGCATAAACTCCTACTGGAAAAACAACATGTGTTCTGTATGTTCAGTTAAAATTCCTAGCACATTACAAGCACCTGATTATCCTAACTCATTTGAACAAAGTTTAGTTCAGGTCATACTTCCTCCATGCAGCTCTGCCTTAAATCACCAGCTCCCGTAGTTTCTTAAAGACAGGTGTTGCATCTCTCCAATCTGGAGATTAGTTTCTTTTTATCATGGCTGTGAAATGTTTGTGAAATGCTTGCAGTCTTTGTATGGGAAGCTAAATAAGTTACCTCTTGTAGACAGGGACTAAGTGGACTCAGGTTTCATCTATCCTTGCCAGAAATTCCTTTCTGTTTTGAATCTGAGATATTTGTTTATGGTTTTTTTGTTTTGAAATGCTAAATAAGATGGGCTCAGTTTCTTGTTACAGCCTACATCCTTTTTTTACCTCACTATAGCCAGAGAAACTGGCTGCTATAGAGCTAAAGCAAATAAAGAATTTTTTAAAGGAAAACTTCTTAAAACTCTCCTCCCCTTTCTTAGCAGCTAAGAAGTAAAATCTTATTAAAAATGACATTAAACAACCAAATAATGTGCTTAATGTTTCTTTTTTATCTTTAGAGATCAAATAAGCATATCCAGGATAAGCTACAAAATTCAAGTGCCTTTTTTAAAAAAAAAAAATTTGACCAATATACATATACAAACGTAAATATGTACACACACACGCACACACACACACACACACACACACACACACACACACACACACTTAAAAATAATCTCATAAATTTTAAGGAAAATGGGGTGGTTGTTGCTTCTCTTGTAGCAAAAACTGAAATTTGTTAAAACACCTGGGTAGCATAGTAACAGGGCAGCTATGTGGGGTAGTAGATAGAGTACTGGGCCTAGAGTCAGAACGACCTGAGTTCAAATTCAGCCTCAGACACTCAGTAGCTCTGTGACCCTGGGTAGGTCATTTAACCCTGTTTGCCTCAGTTTCCTCATCCATAAAATGAGATGGAGAAGGAAGTGGCAAGTTCCAGTATCTTTACCAATAAAACCCCAAATAGGGTAATGAAGAACCAAAAATGGCTGAACTATAAACAACCATAATAACATGCACTAGAGAAATTCTTAGTAAATATTCAGGACTTTTTACCAAATAATAAACAATGAGTTTCAAATTGTAGGTACTTAAGTTAGTTTTAAGGGCCAGAGAGTTGTCTACTTCAAGCACTATATTCTAGTCATTTATATCCAATAAGATGCCATGGATTTCTATTTAAGAAAAATGGTACTTATTTCCCGACAGTATGGCAAAATCACAGTTAGGAGTTTGCTACCCAGATTTTCTAAAAAAAGAAGTGCACCTTAAGGAGATACTAAAAAGTCAAGAGCCACTAATGCTCTGATTCCAGGTCAGCATCTTATTTGACTATGAGGTATACATAAGACTTAGAAGAAGAGGTACACATCACATCTTCAGTAAACCTATAAGACAGTACTGAAAACCAAAGGGTTTAAGGAAGTAAAGCTAATTGTCTGGCACCAGCCTTCAATCTTTCTCAATCTCATTCCCAAATGTATGGTAACTTCATTCAACATTGCCTACTTCTGCTTCCTTAATGCAGTGAACCCTAAGCCTTGTTTTGAACATTCTAAAATATCTCCATTTACTTCAAGAGCTGTCATAAAATGTTTAAACAATATAAAGTTTTTATACTTAACAAACATTTGTGTGTATATATATATGTGTATATATATATATATACACACATATATATGTATCATCTAATGAAAATATATGCACATTTTCCAGAGAATTGGTCATAAGAATAACAACATTCATGTGACTCTGGGATTTACAAAGCATTTTACCACAACAAATCTGAGAAGCAGGTAGTACAAGTAAGCATTATTAGGTAAAGTAACGTTATACCTTCTACTACACAGGATTTGGAGTTAGAAAAGCCGGGTTTGAATCCCAATTCTGTTTATTCCCTACATGACTTTGTATGAGTCACATCTTCTATGGGCCTCATTTTCCACATTTGCAAAACAAAGGGGTTGATCTCTAAGAACACTTCTAGCTGTAATTCCTTTGTTCTTATTCTCATTTTATGGATGATGAAATTTAGGCTTTTTATACACAGGCTTACTGACACAAAGTCCAGTGTTCTTTCCACTAGAATTTGTAGCCATCATCATAGTTATTTTATATTTGATACTAAGGAGCCTATGGAGATATTTTTTAGTTATGGTCTGGTTTGAACAGTATTCTCAGTGTTTTTCAACCCTTATTCTCTGACATAACTTCAGATGTTTATTTTATTATTAACAATAATAATAGCTAACATTTACATCATAGCACTTTAAAGTTTGCAAAGCACTTTTATACATCATCTCATTTGACCCTTTGCAGTATGTGCTATTATTATCCCTATTTTATAGATGAGGAAAATGAAGCAAAGACAGGTTAAATGACTTGCCATAGGTCACACAGCTAGTAAGTGTATGAGGAAGGATTTGAACTCCTGTCTTCCTCATTCCAAAGTTTAGCACTTAATCTATGTTACTTTCTTGGCTGTCACCCTTTAGGATCAGTTTTGTTTTAGGAGGTATAGTTTGCATACATGGTACATGTGAGGAAGGGAAAGAACAATCTTTTAAAGGGCATACGGCTGACGAAGAATATGAAAATGGAAGAGAATGGGGAAAAAAGGAAGAAGACGACAGAAAAAGAAGGGGAAATGTGAGGAGGCAAGAATAGGCTGAATCTCTGCTCTGGTTGTTTTTCTAAAGAGTCTGTGATAACTGGCTTCAATTTTACTGGATATGAAGATTCAAGAGTTTGAGCTGAATGACAGGGAACTGGGTCCCCTGTTGGTCACTAGAGTAACCTGGCCAGGTATCAAGGGTGACAGAAACACTGAAGGAGTCTATCCCAATAGCATCAGGCTAGCTACTAGAGAGCAAGATGCCATGTACACAATCCCTCTTGCAAATTATTCTAAAAGAAAATGAAATGGAATGTTACAGGCTGTAGGAAGTGTTAAGTATTCTCAAAATAAAAAGTTAGCCCACTGGTACAAAAGCAAATATACGCCTTCTCAGGAACATGGCAAAGAATGCCCTAATCCTTGATAACTTCAAATTTCTCCACTTAAATTTTATTCTGATACTCTCCATGTGGTATGGAGATGAACTGGGGCTATGTTAGAAAGTCAATTATCCAACTTGTTGAACATTAAAGAGAATAAGGGAAATATGTCCAGCCAGCTCTCTAGAAGCATATTCTACCCAAAGAACTATTGCAATCATTTTGATGGGGCTAGAAATTCGTTTCTCATTAAGAAAGGCTTAAAGTGGTTTTTTTTTTTTGGAAAGCTTATTTTTCTTTTTTTTTGTTTTTTTTTTACTTTGAGGTCCAGAATGTAACTCCGTAAGTTAAATATCATATTAAGGATACTTTCAATTACTTCTGTTTGTAACTCACTAACAAGGTATTCCCCCAAGGACCTGAGTGCTAGAAGAATGGCAAAAAAAAATAATAATAATTAGTGGGGTAGAAGAGTGCAAAAAGTTGAAAAGAAAAAAGGAAGCATTTTCTCAATGGTGCTCAATTCTACTGTACAAGTAGGTATCATTTTCCCACTCAGAAAAAAAAATGCCATAAAATCACAACCACCCTTTTGAACTACAGTTCAGACTTAACAATAGGAAGTGATTTCTTGTCAGTAAAAACTGTAGTTTGATCTACATTTTATAAACTTTCTTAAAGATTGGCAGGATTCTCCTCCATCCTGGACCCCTCAAATCATCCTATCCTGAAGGGAAATTCTCCTCCTCTAAATTCCTATGACAGTGATTCTTCACACAATTCATCTAGCAAACATGTTATCATGACATGACTTCCAACTATTGTCATGAACTACTGAGTTCTTAAAAATTGCTAACTTTGTTTATTTCTTATCATCTTAGAGTGTAAGTAAGCTTTTTGAAGATAAGAACTGCCTGCATTGTAAACCTCTGTACTGCCTAGGAGTGCCTCCAGACTGCCTCTTTAATCCACCTATCATACTTCCGCCAAAGCAATTTCCCTACTGCATACCTCTGATTCTTCCCAACCTTAGTTTGTATGAATCATCTGGTATATATGTGTGTATATATTTGTGTGTGTATGTACATTTAGTCTCCTCCATTTTAATCTAAGCTTGTTGAAGGCAATGACTGTGAATTTTTCTTTGCATCACCAGACCAGGTCACCAGTGCCTGACATGCAGCAGGTGCTGAGGAAATGCTTGTTGACTGATCAATACTAATGCACTTTCTTGTTAAAAAAAAAAAAAACCTTCGGTGGTTACCCACTGACTAAAGTTTGTTGTTGTTCAGTAGTTTTTCAGTTGTGTCCAACTCTTCAGGACCCCATTTGGGGTTTTCTTGGCAAAGATATTGGAGTGGTTTGCTATTTCCTTCTCTAGCTAGTTTTACAAACGAGGAACTGAGGCAAAATGTGTTAAATGGCTTGTCCTGGGTCACACAGCTAATAAGTGTCTGAGGTCAAATTCGAACTCAGGAAGATGAGCGTTTCTGACTCCAAGCCTGGCACTCTACCCACTGTGCCACCTAGCTTGTCTCCCTATTCCCGGAAACTACATTTCTCTTAAGGTAGCCTAAGATCACATTAGCTTTTTTGCCTACCACATCACACCAGTGACTCATAGTGTGCATGCAGTCCACTAAGCTACCTCCTTATCCAGATCACTTTCAGAAACTGCCATCTATCCATATTATACTTCTGAAGTATTTTTTGGTACCCAAGTGCAAGACCTCATATTTATCCCTATTGAATTTCATCATATAAGATTCAGCCCAATGCTATGACCTTTCAAGGTTCTGGATACTGATTGGATAACTACACTGGATAACATCCATGGTCTTAGCTATCCCTCCCATACTAGAGTCATATACAAATTTGATTAGACTATCTATTCCTTCGCCCACATTATATTGATAAAAATGTTAAAAAGCACAGTACCAAGCATAAATCCCTCGGGATTCAAGCCACTAACAACTATATTTTGAACGCAGTCACTCACCCATTTCTGAATCCATTTCATTGTATAATCATATAATACGTCTCCATCTTCTCCACAAGAATCATGTAACATACGTCATCAAAAGCTTTATTAAAATAAAGCTAAACACTATCACAAAAATATTCTAATATACTAGTCTTGAAATCCTGTCAAAAAAGGAAATGAGGTTAATCTGATATGACCTTAATGAAGTCATGTTGGCTCTCTGTAGTCACTTTCCCTTTTAAATGTTCACCAATCATCATTCTAGAATATTCCCAGGAATCAAACTTACTTTCAATGCCTATAGTTTGCAGACTCTTCTTTTTTCTATTTTGACAATCGGGTCAACTAAGGCCTCAGGAAAATTAAATGACTTGTTATTGTTAGTGGCCTTCAACAATTTGATAAGACACACAACATAAACATGAGGACATGATTACCAGAAATGAATGGAAGGTAAATTTTTCACAATACATGTTACTGCCTCATTAGAGAAGCTTTGGTCATTATTAGGACCTTTCAGAACGTCTACTATAGTTTAAGTACAGCAAACAAACCTACACTTATTTTCCAGACATACCTGTACTAACATTTGGGATACATTGGCAACTACTTTCCAAAGAATGATTCACACTATTGCAAATTCTTCTGCCCTTATTCAAAGAATTACAGAAACAGAGTTAAGGAGTTTCAGAAGACCTTTGAGTCCAGTCCCTCTTATTCATATATTTTCCCATTCTCCAAGCTCTCCTACCTATGCTATTATAATTATCTTGGGGGTGACCTACATTTTGCCTGTTCTTTGCAAAAGCTTCACAATTCCATAACTCCCATATACTTAATTCAGAAGCTGTAATTCATTAAGCTGGGTCATCAACATTTAATAAAGTAAATATAGAGAGCATTTTGTACCATATTACTAAATACCTGCTACAACTGGACATGCTGCTTATAGAGTTTATGGTTTTTCAGACAGTTTTCCTTATAAATCCATGTAGTTGGCAATTTATACACTGCTTTCCAAGTATTTATGGATTGATTGTGTTGGCTGTTGAATTACTTTAGTGAGTGAATGCACTGAGCAATATTTTCTCCTTCAGGAAATATGAAATTTGTTTAATTTTTGCTAAAACGTTTTAAGTATTTCAACTTTTTCAAGATATTGATGTCTTCGTAGCTTGCTAGTCCTTTGTACATTAATACACACAAATGAAGGTCACTCTGTCCTGATGATTTGTATATGTTTTACAAGTAGTCCCCGGTGTTTTGTCAATATTTACTCTTGGAAGAACTAATTATTTCCTTATTTACTTATATTTGTTTCTCTTCCCACACTGTATTAACATAATTTTATTAGATCTTTGTTTATTTCTCTCCAGTGGCAGTTCAGAGATTTCTTTACTGAAAGATCTTAGTGATGAGAATAAAAGACACCAGTGGGAAACAAAGTTTGGAGCTTTGGGTTGTGCAATTTCCCTAACTCCACTAGAAGCTTACCAATTTCCATGCATCCCTTTCCATCCATTAAATGAGAACCATAATAATTATGGCCTTCCTTAGAGGACAAGGTCTTAATGAGAATGTCTACCAAACACTGTGAGATTTACAGATGGTCTTATATAGCAGCCCTCCTTCAACCCAGTCATTCTGAGTTTTGTTGGTCTCTGAATTCTCTTCTATCAAAGTACTGTAAGCGCTATTAAGATGTCAAAACAACTTTCTAGCCAAAATAAGACTTGTCACTACAAACGTGATCTAGGCAAAGAAAATGACGCTTTGGTCAAGTGTGCAAGCCCTGGAATTCTGCTTCCCTGATCACTAGGGAAGGATAGGGCAGTTGTGTTTTTCTGAGGGCTAGAAAGTAGTTTTTTAGATTCCCGTAGTGAATTTTTTTTTAATTGGAGCAATGAATTTGGAGATGATAGGAGCACAGAGTAGACAAATTATCATGACAGCATCTCATTTCATGTCTCTTTGCTAAGGTGAAGCGTAACTATTTTAATTCCCTTAAGTGGGAAATTCAAGGCAGAAGAAACATTCTCAGCTACTCTAGCTCCAACCACTACCTGCCCCTCCACTGCCAAAAGCAGTATAGTGCCCTTATTTCTGCTATCTCTAGAGTAAGAAAAAGTTGAATTTAATAAGTCTACAAATCTCTTTAACATATTTTTATCACGAAATAAGTCTTTTATTGCCCCCATCAAAACTTTCCCAAAAATTCAACTTGTACATTCACACTATATGTCAGATCACAAAGAGATCCTGAAATAATCTTCTTAGCCTCTTAAAGCCAAAAGTTACTGTTCTTATTTCTAGACATCTTCTCACTAGGTGGGAAGCCCTTTCAAAAAACAGGAACAATTTTTATATTTTTGCTTTGTTTTTTGTCCAGACCTGTGATTTGATGAGTATAGGGGGAGCCTTCCCAACTAATGTAGACTGGCATCTAGTAGATAACTTATAGACTTATAGATGTATAATAGGAGGCACTGAATGGCTAAGAATTCTGCCTATAGTCACACAGCCCATATGCATCAGAGGCAAAACTCAAAAAAAGTCTTCCTGACTTCAAGCTGGAAACTCTACCCACTATGCAACACTGCCTCTCCGCAACCTGGGATATAAAGAGATTAAATAGGATAACTTGGAACAAAGGGTAAAGGTGTACCATCTTAAGATCTGGAATAGAGGTTTTTAGACTGAATTTAAAGAAAGTAGCAAGCATTCAATATACTTCAAGAAGGATCATTCACCTCATTTCAACTACTGGATTTCAGAGTTGTTGCCTGCCAAGAAAAGGAAAAGACCCATGGTCTTCAAAGAAAAAAGATCTGTAACTGTCTGCATATGTGTATGCAAGCTTTTACAAATATACACACTTATGTTCATGCTCTTGATACCTCTTCTATAGTCCTACTTTGAAGCTTCCTCGTGATGTGGAATGACCTAGCGCTTAGCATAGTGCTCTACACATAATAAATGCTTAATGAACTGAATTGGTCAGGGGTACTGGAAAGGCTTCAAGTACAGGTTATGATACACCATTGTCTTTTATCTGAGCACCAACCTAGTTTAGTTCAGGAGTTCAACACCTGAAAACTGGCCACCTGGTTATGGCATGGAGGAGATGTAATCTACATCGAAGGGAGAAGAAATCAACACTAGTAAAATCAATGATCCGTGAAGTACCACAATATACATACACACAAATATACACACACATATGTATGTACGTATATGTTTGTAGATATGGCTAGGTATTTATTTATTTATGGACATTCTTAGTATGATATGAAAACCTAGAAAATATTTGAGTAGAAATAGATCTAATAAATCAAACAGAAGAAATTGTTATGTTGCCTTTACTTCTAAAGAAAAATGTTTTCCAATTATTCATTCTTTGACACTCACAGGACCAATCTTCCAAGACAAAGTTTATCTTTAAGATCTAAGGTAAGAAGACAAAACCCATAATCTAGTTCTGTTTCGGATTCTATCCTTAATTTATATGATCCTGGCCAAGTTACTTAGCCTTATTAGATTATCTAATTGCTCATTTTTAGAGTATGGTTAAAAAAATACTACCTTTACAAAACATATGAGAAAGAGTAATTAAAATTATTAAGAAGCTGCACATATCATACTTTAACTTAAATAATCAGTTCTTTGAAAACAGGTGGATAAATCATGATAATATTCCCATATTTTAAATGTTTTCTCAGGGAAGCCAATAATAATAATAATAATAAAAGATATATTTTAAAAGTTTACATTAACAGATACAACCAGTAGGGGTCATTTCAGTGCAAAAATTGCAGCAAAGAAAGACACTAACATGAACAAAATATAGAGGATACTGTTGATGTTGGTTACAATAATTACTACGTTTATGCGTGGTGAATATCTGAATAAAACTGGAAAACGAGTGAAACACCCGTCACTGTGGAATTTCCTGCAAAACAGCAGAAAAAAGAGGGAAAAAGCAAGTATCTTCTGGATAATTTTTAACACATTAAAGATTTTCTTTCAGTTCTGCACAAAAGAGAACAATAGTACTTCACTATCATATTTTTTTCACCAAAAGGGTGGTAATCACTGAAGTCACTCGAAATTTACAATATATGGCTAGTCTAAAAAGATGTTTCTGGAACCAATCTGATCAACTGCCACTACCATCCTTGAAAGCCTGAGTAAATCATATATAACCTGAATCTGTAAACTTTCAGTTTCTTGGATTTGGAAGCACAAATGTCTTGCTACTTTTAAAATTCTAAGAAAGGTTCTGAAGAGATACCTTTGGTAGCTGAAAACAAATCTGCTAGAATTAAATCCACTGCTACACAACAGTAATTGAAATCTAATTATGTCAAACAACTCTTCCAAGCATTTTCCATTGGGCTACCAAATGCATGGGGTGTTACCAGTGGAAATGAAGCGATGTAGAAACTGCATCACTTCAGAGGAATGAAATGCTCACCAGAAAGTGCCAAAAGAACTCCATACTGTGACATGGTAAAAAAAAAAAAATGTGGCCAAAACATTTGATTACTGTAAAGATTCATTGTGTTCTTTCTTTCCTTCACCAGATTCTGGTGAGAAGAAACAAAAGTAAGTTAGAACTAGATCTCCAGTACCTGCAAAAAATTAAAGCCAAAGCAAAAAAATCCCCCCCCCCCCACCAAAGCAATTTTCTTGTACTGTCACAATTTTCTAACTTTGCATTTTCTCTGTAGACAAATCGATAAAGTTGGATCAAGTCAAATATATATTCTGGGTAACAATAAATTAACACTTTTCCAGAAGAAGATCTGTACTTTCCTTAGAAGTAAAAACTTTGCTCATGTCAGAAACTGATACTAAATGTTACATTCCATGGTGGTACACATAAAGTAAATAAATGCAACCTGAGCTAAGTCACTGTCATAAGGGTAACTCTGTCTCCTCTTCCCTTGCTCTTTACCAATTCTGAAGCATGGCCTCCTTTAAAAAGAGTTTCTTATCATCATTACTGCTACTAGCTCACAAACTAGAATATTCTTCTGACTTTCCTGAATTGTCCAGACTTTCAAAAACAAAGACAAGGTAATATGTATCTATATATAATTTATTCTCAAATAACGGGGAATATGAGCTTTTAAATCTGTCATTATAACCATTTTTGCTTTAAAATTTGACAAATCATACCTGAATAAGAAAGGTATTCTGAAACTCTGGAACTACAACCAATTTTTAAAACCCACTGAAATGATTCTTCCCTCACCACCTCTTAAATGAACTAAGGAGAAAAGTGACAGAAAGAGGGGCAATTTTTCCTCTTCCTCGTTCCATTCCTGTTCCATTCCTCCACCATTCCCCCACCATTCCCCCAGTCTTCCATTGGCAGGGAGTGAGTCTGACTTTACGACTTATTCAGCAAAACCGTACCAAATAGCATCACCATCTACAGCTCAAAGGGGATTCCTCTTTCCCCTGGCGTCTACTATGACTTCTCTAAGTCGTGCTGCATAGCCAAATAAAATTAACTTTATCTCTCTCCCTCTCCCCCACTCCTCCCCCTCCTGGGCAGTGTGGTCAACCTTGGGAGGGAAAGGCGAGGAAGCCGGAATTTAGGCTGACATCCACCAACGGTAGCTCGCCAAACTAAGAAAGCTACTGCTCTTCTCATCGAGGGCTACCTATAACAGTCAAAACCTTAGATGGGGTGTGGATGGGTTGGGAGCATTCTAATATACAAAATGCTGCTGAAACAGGAGCAGAACAATCATTGCTGTCAAAAAAAAAAAAAGTACCAGCTCCAGGATCAAAAAGGCAGCAGTTATCTGATCTTGAAACCAACAGCAAATAAGGGGCCCCCAGCAATCAGTAGCTCCCCCATTCGGGCTCCTTGGACTTCTTTTCCTCGAGAAGAAAGAGAAGCCTTTGACCGTTTTCAATAGGCAAATAAATGAGTAACTACAGTATGCAACTTCCCCAGCGCTGACATATTCGGGAGCTGAAATTGATTTATATGCGCAGGGAGGAAGAAAAGGGAGGAAGAGAGGCACACGCAAGGAGAGAGAGCTCCATCAACAGTGAAGAGACTCGTGTACGGTATTCTGAACGTTGTTTCACACTGCAGTATCGGGAGGGAGGGCCGGGGAGGAAGGAGGGGAAGGAAGGAGAGGAGGTAGAGATCAAGGCCGGGACTTCCCCCACCGAGCAGCCCGAGGGCAGCCTCTGCAGTGCCCCCCGAAGAAGGCGCAGCAGCTGCCTCCGGGACCGGAGCCTGCACCACCCTGCACAGTACCAACCTATTTAATCTACGGAAAAGCGAGGACGCCCTCCCTCCCTAACACACACAGGCACACACCCCAACCAACACCCCTACGGGCGGCAAGAGGGTGTGTGTTTGGTGGGGGGAGAGAACACCGCCCCACGCTACTCCCCTCCCCCCAAAAAAACCCGACTGCAGCTGGCAAAGGGGACAAGGAAGAGAAAGGAGGCGGGGGCTCTCCTGGGGGCGGCGGCCGCCTTGCCTCCCTCCACTGGCCCCTTCTTGCCTCGGTTAAAGTCTCAGCTAAACTTTGTTTAGCGGAGTGAGTGCGCGTCGAGGTTTAGGGGGTGGGGGGTGGGAAGGATGAAGGGTATGAGGGCTGGAGCTGGGCCTGGGCCGGAGGAGGGGGAGACGGAAAGGTGGGAGGGGGGCGCGCTCACAGTACCTTCGCAAACGCCGACTTCGTACTCGGTGATGGAGTCGCCATTGAGCGGGGGGCGGATGACACAGCGGAGCCCCCGGTCGCAGGCTCCGTGGAGCCCGTACACGCCGCCGCAGCTCTCGTTCCTCTGTCGGGCGCACATATAACAGCAGCCGCAGATCCCCTGCACGATGCTGCCCGGGCAGTTCTTGGGCTCTTCGCACTTGGACTCGTCACAGGGCAGGCACACCAGCGCCCGGGTGCCCGAGCGCGCCAGCAGCAGCAACAGCAGCAGCGGCCCCAGCAGTGCGACCAGGAGGTGCCCGCAGCCGGCCAGCCCCCTGCCCCCCGCCACCAAGTACATCCTCCTCTAGCGCCGCCGCCTCCTCCTCGCAGCCGGGCCGGGAGTGGAGCGGGCGCCCTTTCCTCCTCCTCCGGGCACACTCGCCCCGGCGGGCGCCCAGCCGGAGCCCACGGTGGCCGCCGCCCCCTCCGGCTCCCCCCGGCGCGCGACTCCCCAGCCGGGGCGAGTCCCCCCACTCCCTCTTCGGCCCGCGCCGACCCCAATCCCACTACCGTTGGCGCCTGCAGCCGCAGCGGTAGCTTCCCCTCCTCCTCCTCCCAGGAGGGAGGGAGAAAGAAAAAAGAGAGAGAGAGAGAGAGAGGGAGAGAAAAAGAAAGAGGGAAAAAAAAAGTTTCCTCTCGCCAGCTCCGGTTCAACCCAAACTTCTGGCGGAGGCAGCGGCGGCCGCGCTGGGCTCCAGCCCCGCGGCTGGGCGGAGGTGGCGGCTCCTCCTCCTGCTCTGAGAGCTGTGGTGGCCCCCGCAAGAGCAGCAGCAGCAAGCAGAGGCGGCGGCGGCGGCGGCAGTAGCAACAGTCCCCCCTGCAACGGGCTCCCCGGGTCCCGCCTCCGGAGCCGGGCGGGAGCGGTGGCGCAGGCTGAAGGTTCGCGGTGTGCGCCGCCTAGTCCGCTCTACGCGCCCCAGCTCGCCTCCCTCCTTTCCGTCTCCTCCGGGCGCTTGTTTATGGCTCTCGCCGATCCGCCGCTCCGGCTTCGCCCTCCCCCATCCCTACCTCATCCCACAGACCTCGCCCCCACCGGCTCCGCGCGCCGCTCATTGGCTGCCCCCCCCACGCCCCCTCCCCCCCCTCTACCCCCTCCTTCCTCCCTTCCCAGTCTACCCTATTCCTTCCTCTCTTCACTTGCCGCCTCCTCCCTCACGCCCCTTTCCACCCGAAGCCGGCCCCGCCGCGCTTGCAGCCAGCCCGCCTCTCTCTTTCTCCTGGAAGCAACACCGGGCACTGAGACTAAGAAGATCTTCCCCAGGCTCGCTGAGGCTGAGCCCTAGGGGTCCCAAGCTACCCCCTAGCTTCAGAGAGACTGGCGCGTGGGTGCGCAAACCAGAAGAGGCTGAGTCCTGGTGTCCCAAACCCCGGCGGGGACGACTCAAACACCGCGACTGTCTGCTCTCTCCCAGCAGTAGCCTAGAAGCCCGACTGAGACACTTTCACGTCCAGAGACAACGCTGAGTCCGGATGCGTGGTGGAAAGAATGTGGGATGGGGGGGGGGGGCGGGACGACGACACAGACCTCAGGGAGTGGGGGACTACCGCTGCCTACACCAGATAAACCAATAGGACCTGGCCACCAGTCGCAGCTACAATCTTCCAGTATTAGACGGGTACATCTGTGAAACTCCAGGAGGCAGGGCGCGAGGAAGGGAGGCGATTCCACCTCAACCTTGGACAATGTATTCAGAAACCATCTTCCATTGGGCATTGAAATATGCTTTCAAAAAGGTGTTATGTAATGGAGTCTCCTGAAGCAGGAGGGCTCTAGGGCTAATCTGCTGGTGATCTAAGTGATTAAAACAGTCTAGGTAAATATTATGCAGGAGTAGAAATGTTGGGTGTTATAGCTAGAGTTAAATTTGTGCTGCCCTGTTCCTAATACAGTTGCATGTTTATTCACTCTACTGTTTCTGCTGACTTGCAATATTCTCAGGAAAGGGTGACCCCAAAATAATAAGACTAATTTTTTTGCTTCCTAAGTAACACCAGTTACAGGTTTACTAAAAGCCTTAACAGGCCACTACATCTCTCACACCATTTTAATATGCCATCAGACATTGTTGTCAGTTTCTTTACAAAGCTCATATTGTGAGATGGTTTCTAACATGAAATTCAGGAATTAAATTATGTGGTACCCTGTGTGATCCATCATATATAGAATTCATTCATTCATCTGTTAAGTGTGCTTCATTCTAGGGCTACAGATAGATAGATAGATAGATAGATAGATAGATAGATAGATAGATAGATAGATAGATAGATAGATAGATAGATAGAAGAAAATGAGTGAATAAAGTCCCTACTTTTAAGGAGAAACATTTGAAATTATGAAAAGTGCATTCACCAAGATTATTTACATAAAAGATTTTCTCAGGAATCAATCCATATTATGATCTGAATGGAGTCAATCAAATGAATGACCTGAGGGAGAAAGAGTTTCCAATCAACTTGCGGGTAAAAAAATCTGCTTCTAGGATCATTAGTTATGAAGTGATTCACTTATTATCCTTGGAGATTTAAGGTGCAGAAAAGCACTGTCCAAGAAGATACTGAATCATGAGAGCAACAAAAGAGTCAAATTGTAGAAAAAAAGAAACAAAGACTCTTTTTGAGATCTTTCTGGGGACCAAGTTGAATCTTGAGATTTGTGGTTTAACCACCAGGATCCAGAGCTAGTATCTCTGAGTTGCCAGCGAAATGACCATGGAGGCAACAAGTGCCAGGGGGAAAAGTGATGCAGAATCATGGTCATTTATAACCCCCAAATCAATGAAACAGCAAGCATTTATTAAGCACTTTTTACATGACAGGCACTTGGCTAGATACTAAGGGTACAGATAAAAAAGGGAAACAAGCACTAACTTTAAGGAATTTACAGGAGACAAGACATTTAGGGAGTGGGGGCCAAGGAAGGGAGCTTTGGTCTAAGCAGTCACAGGGTTTCTCAGTGAAGCCATGTGAGAGTAGATTATCACATTCTTCCCAGTAGTAATGGTAATATTCATTTTATTATTGTTCCCTAAGTGGTAAAAAAAAAAAAAACCTGAAAGCCATGGGAGAAGGGAAGGAGGACAAATGGCAAAATGTCTGTCTTGGTTAGGCCCCATTATTCTGGGGATGGGCTGGATGGCAAGCCCGCCCAGAGGTCAGTTAGACTACTGACATTTAAGAGGCATTGAAAAATGAGATGGGATGCCTTGGAAAGTAGTAAAAGAGATAATGAAGGGAAAGTGTTTAAGCAGAGATTGTGTGACCTACCTGTCAGAGATGGGAGATTCCTGCATTAAGTGAGAGGGTGGAGTAGCTGACACCTCTAAGGTCCCTTCCAGGTATTAAGATTTTGTGAGTCCAAGGCCTATCTGAAAAACCTAATAGAGATCCACTACTAGGAAAACTAAAAAAGAAAAATCCTCACATTGTAGAATATGATTGATTGGCTCTTTCATGAATAATGGTCACTCCCCTGCACAGATCTCACAGATTTGCGTACAAACCATCAAAGAATTGGGTTTGTCATCTTGGCTCTGTGGCAAGAGTCATCTGTATTACACTTTGGTGAGAAAAAATGTAAGCAGGTGGTGTCGTAAAGACCCACTGAAGACAGTTGAGTAGGTAAGCTCATTTGCATCTTGGGAAGTAGGTGGAGCCATAAATATACCTCTTCCCTGCAGTTCTCAGTGCGTATCATCTAAAGGCAGAGACAACAGCTAGGCAGTCCCAATCAAATCAGGGAAAGACAGGAAAAGACAAAACAATAATATACCTTGTAAGTTAGGTAGTAAAGTGGTTAGAGCACTGCACCTGGAATCAAATTTGACCTCAGACACTAGCCATGTGATTCAGGGCAAATCACTTAACCCTGTTTGCCTCAGTTTCCTCATTTGTAAAATAACCTGGAGAAGAAAAGGGCAAACGATTCCAGTATATTTGACAAGAAAACTCTAAACAGGGTCACAAAAGTCAGAAACGACTACACAACAAGAACCTTGTAGGTATTGAACCTTCCCTGGTAGGTCCAAGGAAGCCTGCCAGTTTTCAGAACAGCAGAATAAGAATTAATTTTCCTGGGATTATCAGAGAACTAAAATACCATGAATAAAAAAAAAGGAGAGCGGAGCATAGAGCAGTCAAGGGATTTTAAGTCAGAGGGTTCAAATCCTAAAATGTAATACCTATGTGACCTTGTATAAATCACCCTATCTTGGTCACAGGTTTCTCATATGTAAAACAATAGGGCTGGACTTGATGACCTCTAAGGTCCTTTCTAGCTCTAAGTCTATGGTCCTTGAGATAGACCACATACCAAGGGACAATATGATGGCTATTATCTGGCTAGGCCTCAGGACTTCTAAACAATAGGTAAGGAAGCCTGACTTTGAATAGGAATTAGAGCCAGCCCTAAGAGCTGGCTAGAGAATATGCTTAAGACAGTTCAGAACAGAAGAATCAACATTCACTAAGAGAGAGTGCAGGAACTTTTGTTTGGGCCAGGAAGAAAACAGGGAGCAGAGTGAATAGAATTTCCTGAAGCCAGGAACAAGGAGAAACCCTATAAGGGGAGAAGGAGACATATGCAACGTCAGTACCTCTGGCCTGAAGCCAATGGGGTATATTGGGGCCCAAATAGAAAAATAACTTTTCCAGGGGCTGAGAGCCAAAGGGAATCCCAGGAGCACAGAGGAGGTGACTGACTGCAGAGTGAGTACAATATGGCTGGAATCCAAAAGGGTAAGACTGGCCTAAGTCGGAAAGGACTTCCCTCTAGAGGCCAAATGGTGCTAGTTGGAAATTGTCTCATTTCAGAAACAGACAGCATGGGGAGAGACATGCTGCTGTCTGGTCCTGCTCATGAACTGGGAACAATCTGTCCAGATTTTAATTTAGAAACTGCCAAAGGATATGAAGAGAGAATCCAAGGCTAAGATAGGCAACAACACAGTTTGTGGAAAGAGTTCTGCCTGCACTTGAGGTTAGAAGACCTGGATCTGAAACTCAGCTCCACTGATTTTCTAGATGTGTGACCATGGAGAAGTCCCCTTTACTTCTCTGAGCTCGTTTCTTCACCTCTAAAATGGTGGTAACAATACTTATATTGTTTGTGTCATAGTGTTGTCATGGGGGGAAAAGTACTTTGTAAACTTTAAAACACTGTATATGAATTTGCACTTTATAGAAATGTATGTACATATGTATATATATATATGTATATATATACATAATGTGACAGAACCAATTATGATTTGGGAATATATGATACTGCACAACTTTATACAAGGATCCTTAAGCTTTTTTTTGTGTCATAGACCCTTTGGACAGTCTGGTAAAGCCTATGGACCCCCTTCTCAGAATAATGTTTTTAAATGAGTAAAATAAAATACATAGGATAACAAAGGAAACAAAGAATTTTGAAATACCATTACCAAAATATTTTAAAAACAAGTTCATAGACCCTAGGTTCAGAACCTCTCTTTTATACCCTTTATGAGAATAAACGAATGTTTCTACGTAGGTGGTATTTGTCTTCCACGTCAGAGAAACCAGAAGATCCAAAATGATGGAAGATTGGGAGAAAGAAAAGAAAACTGATTGTACCCCCTGAAAGTTGTACTTACAAAGGAAACAATACCGTGCGGTTGTAGTGTCTGGTGGGGCTGAGAAGGAAAGTGACCAGAAATCAATAGATGGTTCTCTGGTTCACTTTACAATTAAGGAAACACAGTATGAGGGGACATAGTATTAATATTACAATTAGGTTGCTCCTTTTTGACTCAGTCTTCAGTATTACTATATTCATCTGGTCTAGGACCTTGTAATTTTTTCTTTACTCTGAAATTGGAAAAAAAATTGCCATTAAAAATGTATAGAGTTCCAAACAGTAGATTTTCATCCATCTCTGATAACTACCAAGTAAGATGGGATACATATATTAAGATGGAAAGAGAACATTTCAAAGAGTGTATCTGTGTGTGTATATGTATATATGTACACACACATATATGTATATAAACACACATGTACATGTGTGTATGTGTGTGTGTATCCTTTCAGGCTTATGTTTTTCTAACTATCTGTTTTTCTTAACTACTTAATGATATTGTATGAGAATCAGATGAAAGAATGTAGATGCAGTACTTTGTAAAATCTTAAAGTGCTGCATCAGTATCAGTTGTTGTTATTGTCCCCAGGTATGGAACTGAAATCTTGTCCTCTGTACCCATCTACTACGTAATATGCATATCATGTTTATCAATAAATTGTATTTTTGTTTTTTGTTGTTTTTCAATTGTGTCCAACTTTTCGTGACTTTGAGGTTTTCTTGGCAAAGCTCCTGGAGCGGTTTGCCATTTCCTTCTCTAGCTCATTTTACAGATGAGGACACTGAGGCAAACAGGGTTAAGTGACTTTTCCCCCAAGGTCACAAAGCTAGTCAGTGTCTGAAGTCAGATTTGAACTCAGAAAGAGTTTTCCTGACTCCAGGCCCAGCACTCTATCCACTGTGCCACCTAGTGGCCATAAACTGTATTAGAAAACTATCGATAACATGTTATTTAACACTTTGGGCTAAGAATATTTTTTAAAACCTTTCACTTACTGAGCTCTTCTAACTTTCAAAATGCCTTTACATCCATTTTTTTCTTTTGATCATTGAAAAAGGCATTTGAATATCTTAGCCAGCTAGTCAGTCAATAAACTTTTATTAGCATCCACTGTGTGCCAAGCACTATGGGAAACCGTAGATCAGGGAGATGAAAATTAATCTTATCATTTACAACATTAGTCAAACTGCCTTTAAAGAGCATTAAGCATATTTTTAAGAAAAATTTTCTCAGCCGAGAAACTTGATTCATATTTTAGGGAAAAAAAATTCAGGACATTTGCAATGAACTCTTCTCCTGCCTTCCTCATTTTACATCATTCATGAGCTTCCGCTGCTCTCTCCTTCACCCCTTTTTCACATGATGGGGTGGCTTTACTCCTTACCATGGCTGAGCCCTCTACTTGCTCATGATCCCATTCCATCCTGTCTCCTTCAGTAGATTATCCCCTCTGTCACCCCCTCTCTATCTCTTATTTTTAGTTTCTCCCTGTTGACTAGCTCATTTCCTACTGCCTACAAACATGCACATGTCTCCCCTGCCCTGAAAACAAAACCTCACTTGATCCTCCCATCCCTATCATCCTACATATTTTCTCTGTGCAGCTAAACTTCATGTAAAGATCACTTATAATAGGTGCCTCCACTTTTCTCTCCTCTCGCTTTCTTCTTAATCCCTTACAACTTCTGACCAAAACTGCTCTCCAAAGTTACCAGTGATCTCTTTGTTGCCAAATCCAGTGGCTTTTTTTCTCAGTCCTCATTGTCCTTGACCTCTCTGCCCCTTTTGACATTATTTATCACCTTCTCCCCTTGATACTCTCTTCTCTCTAGTTTTTAGGATGTTACTCTCTCTTGGTTCTCCTACTTACCTAACTGTTCTTTTTCAGTCTCCTTTGCTTAATCCTCATACAGATTACACCGTCTAATAATAAATGTTCCACAGGGCTGTATCCTGAGCCTTGTCTTCTCCCTCTCTACTATTTCGTTTGGTGATCTCATCAGCTCCCATGGATTTAATTACCATCTCTATGCTGACAGTTCTTAAATCTATTTATCCTGCCCCAGCCTCTCTAAAGATCTCCAATTTTTGCATCTCCAACTGCTTTTCAGATATCTTAAACTGGATTCTAGTAGATATCTTAAATTCAACATGTTCAGAACTGAACTCATTACTTTTCCTCCTAAACCCTTCCTCTCTCCTAACTTCTGCATTACTGTTGAGGGCAATGCTATCCTCCCAGTTCTTCAGGCTTGCAAACTAGGAGTCATCCTGCATTCCTCAATATCTCTCACCTCTCATCTTCAAGCTGTTGCCTGGGCCTGCCAACTTCACCTTTGTAATATCTCTTTAATAAGCCCCTTTGGCTCCTCTGACACTGCTACCATTCTAGGTCAGGCCTTCATTACCTCATGCCTTGATTACTGCAATAGCCTGCTAGTGAGTTTACCTGCCTCAAGTCTCTCCCCACTCCAATCCATCCTCCATTCAGCCACCAAAGTAATTTTCCTAAAGTGCAGATTTGAACTAAAAATCTTCTCCCCCTTAATAAACTCCAATGGCTCACTTGCCTTCATGATCAAAAATAAAATACTCTCTTTGATCCCTTTATAACCTCACACATACACAAGCATGCGCACACACACACACACACACACACACACACACTCATATCACCACCACCACCACTTTCCAGTCTTCTTACATTTTACTCTCCACCCTTCCGCTGCCTCCCAATCAGTATTCTTCATTCCACTGAAGATTCCATTCTTCATTCCTCATGGCTACTCCTCAAATAAGAAACTCCATGTCTCATCTTCAGGTATTTTCTCTAGCCATTCCCCCATGTTTGGAATATTATCTCTTCTCATCCTGACCTACTGCCTGTTCCTTTAAGTCCCAGCTAAAACCTCATCTTCTGCAGGAAGCCTCTCCTACCCCTTCTTAATTCTAGTGACTTCCCTCCCTTTATTTTTTCCTATATATCCTGTATGTAGCTTGTTTGTACATATTTGTTTGCCTATTGTATCCCCCATTAAATTGTGAGCTCCTTGAGGTCAGAACTGTCTTTTCTCTCTTTTTGTATACCCAGCACTTAGCACAGTACTTGATACATAGTAGGTGCTTAATAAATATGTGTTTGATGGATTACTATTGTTACCCCCACTTTATAGAAAAGGAAACTGAAGCAGGCAGAGATTAATTGACTTGTCCAGGGTCACACAGCTAATATCTGAGGCAAGATTTGAATTTAGGTCTTCATGACTCTATCCACTCTGTTCAGTGCTCTACTGCTTCACTCAGAAGCCAGAAAGAAATAATCAAGTGTACTGAATCAGCCTTTCTCCCTCCTTTCCTAAAAAAGCCACCCACAAACTACTATCTGGATAAGGGCTTCCGTGGCACTTTTCATCTTTATCAGAACCAAAGTGCTGCAATTTTCCAAACCTCTAAAGTAAGAGATGAAAGAGGAAGTTGATTGAATTGAGCTTCTGAATTAGATCTAGACATCTGAAATAAGAAATGAAACTTAATTTAGCCAAAGTCCACTTACTTCATCTTTACTCATCAATGAGGATACTCCCTCAAACAGTGCCAGTTGCAACCCATACACCACTTTTCATCCTTTGTGACTTTTGTCCATCCATTTTGATAAACCTTTTATAGAGACTCCACCAAATGTGCCAGGAACCTTCCTCTAGGTCTCTTAACATTATGTAGGTAGCAATGCAGCCATAGAAATGTCCATTTGTTTTTCCTTGCTCTGTCTATGTGACTAGCTAACTTCCTTTTTCAGTATTGCATTTTTGGATGAAATCTTTTTTGCGTCGAAATTCATCAGTACTGATACATTGCAGCCCACTCATGAGTACCATATGCCTCTCCACTGTCCTTTGGGTGACCTGCAATTTTTATTCTTCAGTGATTGTGGTATTCCATTATCTCAGAACAGGGAAATCCTGGACAGTGAAACTCCCTCTACCAATGTAAATTGACACCTTCTCTACAATTTATAGGTTTGGAGAGTTTCCTAAAGTACTGAGAGGTTAAGTGACTTGCCCAGCCAGTAGTATCAGAAGCAGACTCGAACCTAGGTCTTTCTGGCCTCAAGGCCAGCTCTCTATCCAGGAGGCAGCTGTAGCTTTCATTCTATGATATTTTTAGTTTTGTTTTTGTCTTGTTTTGAGATATATCTCTCTTTTAAGGAGCAGTTTGGGATCAATGAGATCCAGAACAACTTCCCAAAGGTAACTTAGTTCATTTGCTTTCTTCTGTTTTGGTGGTTCTCATGTTTTTAGCCTCACAACCCCCTTCACACTCTTAAAAATTATTGAGGACCTCAACAAGCTTTTGTTTATGTGGGCTATGTCTATTGATATTTGCCATACCCAACATTAAAACATCAGTATTATATAATGAAAAATTGTATTTACCTTATAGACTCTCTGAAAGAGACCTTTAGTTTGAGGGAGTCCTACACCTTAAGGACCTCTCTTTTCTTTCATCCTAGATCCATCTTATTGCTCACCTGCAGGGTTTTTCCAAGATATGTGTACTGATGGACCAATTCAATAGTTTGCTCATCCAGAACTTACCTGGCTTTTTTTTTCAGCACTAACTTGTCTTCCCCTCCCTGTCCTCCCTGATTCTCTCTCAATCATTCAAGAGATTTGCTTCTTTCGGATATCTTAAAAAAATGCATCTCTCAGCTCCTTCAAAATTATGTTACTTCCAACATGAACCTTCTCTTTGTCTATGTGATCTTGTCTTGCTACTGTCTCCATCTTTGTTTTCTATTCTGCTTTCTCTACCTTATTATATATGTAGCATGTCAGGGACCATAGTGGTAGATTGGGAATGTAGTGGCTCCATTGTCTTTATTGGAGAAAATAGTTTCTTATAGAAGTGTTGAAATATCTATTCCATTTTTCATCTGTTTGTTTTGCTTTCAGTTTGATTCTTTAAGTGCTCTTAAAATCATATTGTAGGACCTATTAAATCGTGCCTCCCAATATATTTCAGAGCATCTGAATTTTAGTTTCTATGACCACTTCTTCTTATTTGTTTCTACAGTTCTGAAACTGCACATTCTATACTGATGAATGTAAATGAATCAATACTGCTTGCTATATAATGTATACATGTGTACACATAATCATGCATAACTGTATTAATAAATTAAGATTTTATTCAAATATTAGGATCGTTGTGTATTAAAAGCTTCTTCTCCCTTCTGTATAGAATTTGAGTTAGCATTGTAGAATCCCAAGGAGGTAGGGGGAATGACATAAGTACTTCAAAATGGCCTTTGATTCCTCACTTGAGAGAAGAAACTAAGGATATTCTTCTTATGCCAGATAATTTAAAGAACTCTCTGGGAAGATTTATTCTCATATCACTTGGCATGTGTCCTAGAAGTTTTCATTATTGTGTAATGGAGATCTGGCATATGGGCAGACCCCATCAGCTTGCTCAGATTGCAAGCTCCACATGTAGGACACCAGGGAGCAGATGGTATCTCTCCATGTGAAGCTACTTCTGGGAGAGTTGTGATAACACATAAGGGAAGTGCCTTGGAAAGACTGCCAAATATGTGGACATTCTGTAGCTGGTTCTGGTTGGCTGACTAATCATGTGGTTAGGTGGAGCCTTTTGCATAGCTGAAACTGTCCTTGTCTTCAAAAGAGACCTCAGTCAGTTTTGGCTATCACTCTGTTGCATTTGCAGCTGGGAGAGCAAGGTAACTCCTTTACTAATGGTGCCCATTGAGAGATTATTATGCTAATGAGAAAGGCCTTGGGGCCTTCTTCCCTAAGAGGTCACATGGGTCCAAAGTTTCCAAGAGCCTTTGCTCTTGGCATTTTCACTTGTATTCTAAGTGTAGTGAGTGGAACCTCAGATTTCTGTCAAGTGAGACCCACATGAATGTGAGAGTCAGAATCCCGGGTCACTTCTGTAGTGAGCTTGGCGTCAGTGCCCCAAGGAGCAAGGAATAATCTTCCCAATCCAGTGAAAAGACTTAAATTTGTTGAGAACAATGCTATAAAGGAACTGAGCCAAATGAACCTAATTTGTCCTTCCTCCCCATGCCCCACCCCATCACCCCCAACACACACATAGAAAGTAGGGGAAATGATGCTCAAGAAGTGTTATGGGGAATACTTGTATGTTTATTCTTTGTATATCTTTAAACTAAATGTCACTTTGGAAAAGCTAATCAGTGTTAAGTGGTTAAATGGAACTGGGATGTCCCTAACAAATGGTAGGAACCAGTCCTTAACAAATGAGAACACATTGGTGGGGGCTGAAGCTCATGGTTAAGAGGAGAGACTCCTCATAAACCCCTCAAGGAACCTGGAACCCTGAGAGATGTAGCCCATTTGGCCCTAAGAAAATGGTGCCGAAGGAGACAGACATGTTATAACACAATTACAAAATTTAAGAATGGGAAGAGAACTCAGAGACCATCTAGATCAACTCATACATAAAAGAAACCGTCCACTATGATACACCTGACAAGTGGTCATCTAGCCATTACTTGAAGACTTCCAAGGAAGAAAAACCTACCAACTCATGGGGCAGTCTATTCCACAACTTTTAGACAATTCTAATTGTCAAGATTGTTTAACTGCACAGCTAGATGATTCGGTGAATAGGAATCACAAGGACGTGAGTTCAAATCTGGCCTCAGACATTTACTAGCTGTGTGGCCCTCGCCAAGCCACTTAACCCTGTTTCCTCAGTTTTCTCATCTGAAAAAGGAGCTGGAGAAGGAAATGGCAAAACACTCCAGTATCTTCGACAAGAAAATCCCAAATGGGGTCATGGAGAGTCGGACGTGTTCAAACAACTCAACAACAATAAACAATTGTTGGGGTTTTATTTTCTAATATTAAAATTAGATGTTTCTCTTTACAATTTTCACCCATTTTTCTTGGTTCTGTCCTCATGGGCCAAATAGAATAAATCTAATCCCTGTTACATGTGCCAGTTATTCAAATATTTGATGACAGTTAGAAAATTCAACTTGAGTCTTTTCCAGGCTAAACATCCCTGGTTCCTTCAGTTTATCCTTATATGATATGAACTTGAGACCCTTCACCATGCTGCTTGCTCTCCTCTGGACTTATTGTCGATTATCAATGTCCTTTATAAACTATGGAGCCCTATGAAGACAATGATGCTCCAGATGAGGTCTGAGGAAAGCAGAGTACAGTGGAACAATTGCCTCTCTATCCCTGCAAATCAAGTCCATCTTAATGAAGCCGAAGATCACATTAGATTTTTTTTTGCTGCTAGATAACACAATGTTGTCTCAATGAGCTTTCAGTCCATTATAACTCCTAGATCTTTTTCAGAACAATTGCTGTCTATGTCATGCCTTTCTCATCTTAAACTTACAAAGTTAACTTTTTGTTTCCAAGAATAAGACCTTATATTTATCCCTATTAAATATCATCTTATTAGATTCAGCTAGAATTCTATCTTGAATTCTAGGATCCTGTAGGAGTCTGGGTTTGCACTGTTGTGTGCATAGTCGGTCATGGTCACCATGTTGGTTTTGAATAAATGGTTTTCTTTGTTATAAGGGAGGATAAAACTGAGAGATGAAACTGTATCTGGTAATGACATTGAAATAAAAATAATTGTATCAGTGAAATTTTTTTTAAATAAGTAGGTAAAGATGATTTAGTTTGAATTTTTTTTCAAAAAGAAACTGTTTGTGATATATAGGCTTGAACCTTTCATATAGTGAATGAACTTTTGACTTCTTTTTGTCTCCTGACACGAAGCCATATTTTCCAGCATATTAAGTGGTACTATGGCAAGAAAACTAGATTTTGAAGCCAAAGACACAGGCTCAATTGGAAGAAATTTACTTTTTATATTAGTCTTACTTCAATGCCTAATTGTACCATGGAGTTGACCCTAAGGTTCTTTAAGGCTTTAATCCCCATAGAGCACAGGGGCCATCAGTGTCTACAAAGGTAGAATGGCTTTAAGTGTGGGCCCAGGAGTTAGACTATAGAACTGTTATCTGAGGACAAATCTAGGCAGATTGTGAAAGGATTCATAATCAAAGGATTGGCCAATAAATGATAACCCACAGCATCTGATATAAGATAGGGTACCATAGAGTAGAAGAGTTTCAAACTACATAAATGAAGGAAATATCCTACCAGATGAAATCATGATTCCTTGAAGTACTAAAATATACATATTTACTTTTATTTATTCACTTGCAAGTTTTGTGTCCCTTGGCACATTGTGTCTCAGTTTCCACATCCACAAATTACTTCTACATTTAACACATTTGGCTCCTTCAAAAATCTGTAGTGATCTGATAAAAAAACCCAACCCTGACACATTAAATGTTTCTCACATTTTGGAATTGTCTCTCAATTTGAGGAAATGTTTTACAAGGAAACTTTTTACAAGTACAAGCCTTTAGGAAGGCAATCTCAAGGAGTAATTTCTGGCCTCCTGCTTCTCCCAAAGATGAAAGATGCTCAAATGTATGGCATAACCAGCTTATTTTTCATTTTTCAGTTTTTGGTCTTTCCATACCCTCAGATATTCCCAGCTGATTGCTTTAATAATAATAGCTAGCATTTATCAAGAACTTCAAGGTTTATAAAGCGCTTTAGAAATACTAACTTACTTTGTTCTCACAACTCTGAGAGTTACTATTACTGCCCCCGACTTTACTGATGAATAAACAGGTAAGTAGCTTGTTCAGGATCACACAGCTACTAAGTATATGAACTCAGGTCTTTCTGATGCTAGATATGCACTGAACCACCAGTCTTCCTATGATTTCTCATTGATTGCCAAGAGAATTAGAAGTTAGTAGAATAATGGGACTTTTAAAGCCCTGAGTCTTTCATTGTTCCTATAAGGAGGTTGGGGTCCTCTTCCATCCTTTTAGTTTAATAATAAAATAATAACAGCATTTATATAGCACGTACTACATGGCAGGCACTGTGTCAAATGCTTTACAAATATCTCATTTGATTCTCACAACAACCCTGGGAGAAAGATGCTGTTATTATCACCATTTTATAGATTAAAAAACTGAAGCAAACAGAGGTTAAGTGACTTGCTTAGCAGCTCCACTCCTAATACAGTAATCCTTTCCACATTGGGACTTTCCTCATTGTAGTTTTGATATATCACAGGTAAGCATAAGAAATTAAATGGGAATTTTTAGAGAGTTTTGCAGAAGTCACAGACATGTGAAGGTCAGCAGATAACACAGAAAAAAATTAAGAAACTCAGAAATGCATAAGATATATGTAAAGTATTATATAATGTCCACCCAAATTTTACAATAAGGTACTGTAAGCGGCCCATTAAAGAAAAAGAAAAAAAAATCGGACTTCTCTCATATGAAGAGAGGGCCAAAATTTTTTACATGGATATTCTAGATCGTAAGGGTAGCATATCCCTAACCCCTGCAATGTGGAAAGGATAACTGTATATATGAGAAGGAACAGGCATTAGAGTCAGAATGACCTCACTTTAAGGTCTGACACTTACTGGCTCTGTGACCCTGGACAAATCACATCACCTGTTGGAACTCTCAGGCAACATTCTAAGAAATAATAAACAGCTCTGCATTTGTAAAAAGAGAGTTTCCTTTCTGGGGAGCTCCATACACAGATGAAATCACACATCTGTACCCTATATCTATATCTATATCTACCATATTTCCCCACGTATAAGATGCATCTTAATTTTGAGGCCCTAAATTTGAAAAAAAAATGTATTACATAAAGTTATTGAACTCAAGTTTTATTCATCTGCTCATAGCTTTCAGGCATCTTTTGGGCAAGTCTGGTGCGTGTACATATGCTTAGTCCATTCCGTTTCATGAACCTGGAGCACCAATTGTGTCCTTTGAGATCAGTAAACTTCTTTTTCATCAGCAATTCTTCTTGCCTCATGCTGAACCATCTTTGTGGACACAGGAATTCCAATTGCCCTTTCCTCTTCAATCCATATCTTTAATTTCTCTCTAAATCAGGCCATTTTGCTGACTTGCCTCTCACGGCCTTCTTTTGCCATGGTGTTTTCAGTAGGGTTTCTTCTTCTCATAGCCAGTATCAGATTGTTTTCTCAGTTGGGGGAAGACCAAACTTACGTTCAGCAGCACGATTTCCATTCACTTTGGGAAACTGGATCACTTTTAACTTGAATTCAGCATTGTATGAAAATCTTTTCTGAGCCATTTCTAGGCAGAACGTAACCTAGTATACCAGTAATGAATGCAAAACAATGAGCACAAAGACAACAAGCTCGAAAAAGCAGGAAATGCAAGTAAAAAAATCTACAATGAGTGCAAAAACAAGTGTGAAAAAGCAGGAAATGCAAGCAAAAAAAAATCTACAACCACTGTATAAGATGCACCCAGTTTTTAGACCCCAAATTTTTCGGAAAAAGGTATGTCTTATACATGGGGAAATATGGTATTTCTATATCTGTATCTATATCTGTATCTATATCTATATCTACGTCATCTATGGTTATATCTGTATCTATGAGGGCAGCTTAGGTGGCACACTTACTAGATGTATGAGCCCGGGCAAGTCACTTGACTCTGTCTCCATTTCTTCATCTGTAAAATGAACTGGAGAAAGAAATGTCAAACTATTCTTCACCAAGAAAACCCCAAATGGGGTCACATAGAATCAGACATGACTGAACAGCAAAGGCCAGTGTTGCTGGAGTGCAGAGTTTACTGCCCTCAACAAGTTGTTCTTCTTAATATTTATCCTAATTAATCCTAACTCTTTCTTTCCATTTGTATTATCATGTGGTATAGTAAAAGAAAAAAAAGTTCTGGACCTGAAGCCAGGAAATATTTAGGTTGGAATCCCAGGACAGAAAATTTAGTCGCTGTTTTATCATGGGTAAGTCCCTTAACCTCTTTTAGTTTCTTCTTTTGTAAAATGGGATTGGTAATATCTGTCATACCTACCTGAAAGGGTTATTGTGAGATTAACTGAGAAAATGTATATGCAACACTTTGCAAGCTCTATAAATGTCAGCTATTATTATTCCATTCCCATTATTTCTTTTACGTTTCAGGCCTCAGGATTCACATTAAGTATTCTATGTTTCTCCATGGCCTTCTTCAATCTCTATTTTCCCTTTCTCCCACATTCTCTCTAACTGATCTCTAAGAGGAAAATCCTCATCTCAACCCTTCCCCATATGCTCAGCTGATCCAGAATAGCTAACTGGAGGGAGTCAGATATGAGGGAAATGTCAATTTATTCTAAGGAAAACTACAAGATCTAATCCTGGTTGGTGAATCTGTCATGTCATTGCCTCAGAACAATTTTTTCGGTTTAAAAGAAAAACTATTTGTTCTGTAACTCTTAAGAAAAAGTTAGAACTCATCTTGTTCTACCCTTACATTTTACAAATGAGGAAACTGAATACCAGAGAGGAGAAGTGACTTGTTTAAGGTATAAAATGTTATGATTCCATAGGTATTGCAAGTTTGGACAGAAGTAGGGAGTGAAAAGGAGAAATATCATTAGTTTGTTATTCAGCATTGGTAGATACCATTTGGAGGATTGTGTGTCCTCCATAGTTTAAGAGGGATTTTGACAAATTGGAGGATAGCTAAAGGAAAATGAACAGGATCCTGAAGGGTTTGTTAACCATGTTATATGAGGCACGCATGGGAATTTTTCGCCTAGAAAAGAGACTTGGGGGAAATATGACAGCTGTCTTTAGATATCACATGAGCAATTCAATGAAAGAGTAATATTCATGTATTCATCCATTCAACAAACATTTATTAAGCAGCTACTACTTGCAAGGCACTCATGCCCATGGAAATTACTTGATTGACCGAGTGGCAAAAACCGTAGCATTAACTCCTCAAACTTCTGAAGGAGTGGCTCCCACAGTACAGGTCCCTACAGAACTTTCGCTTTGCCCCATAAGCTCAGCCTTAGCATTTTCATTTTGCTCTGAAGGCCTGCCTAAGACTCCTAGCCCAACAAGAGGAGAGATATCCACTGCCCAGAAAAGAATGCTTATCAAAAGCAGGAAAAGCTTCAAAAGGAGGGATGTGAACCTGATAAGACTATGGGACTATGGGTTGGGAGTTTTCACAGGGCTGCTGCCACTGCCTATGAGATATGCCCTACCTGCCCCAAGCACAATGCATCCAAACCTCTGAAGCCGGCTCGTGGACAGTTTCCTCTCCCAGATGTACCCTTTGAAACCTGGCAGATCAATTTTATTCAATGGCCACCTGCCCTTGGATACAAATGTGCTTTGGTTACGGTCTGTATGTTTTTCTGGTGGATGGAAGTGTTCCCCTGACTTACTGCCACAGCCTCTGGGGCAGCAAAAATCTTCTTAGAAAAACTCATTCTATTATAGGGGGTTCCTAAAGAGATACATAGGAAGAGGAACCTATTTCACAGGAGCTTCATAAGCTAAGCTACTTTCATCCTGGCCAATTACTCAGCCCCTCCATTGTGCCCATCACTCCCAGTCATCAGGAATGGTTGAAAGAGTTAATGAGATACTTAAAATGTCCCTTGCTAACTTCTCTGAAGAGCTAGGTATCCCCTGGCCCAAAGCCCTTCCTTTAGCCCTACTAAGCCTTAGATGTGCAGCCCTAGGTCCATGGGTATGGCCTTTGGACTGAGTCCAAATTTTACAGAACAAATCCTTTTATTAAGAGGATCTGTTCTGTGAAGTTTGGATTTAGACAAAGGGTTGCACTTGAGGACTTAGGGGGCCACAGGTTCCCCATCCCTGATCTAGACCATTTGGTTCCTATAAGCCCATCTCTCACAGAGCTCAGTCAAAAATGTGGAAATGCAAAGTTGAAAAATGACAGTCTGCAGAAGTTTATAGTCTAATAAAAGGATATCAGACATATATAGATAGTTATGATACAAGGAAGAATACAATTAGGACAAAGGAGAGAGAGAGGGAGAGAGAGAGGGGGGGAGGGGGAGAGAGAGAGAGAGAGAGAGAGAGAGAGAGAGAGAGAGAGAGAGAGAGAGATCGACAAATAGGGCACAATAGAAAAATTTGGGGAGAAATCATTATTTTCACCTGAGAGAACCAGGGAGGCTTCATAAAGGAAACAGTACCTGAATTGAGCATTGAAGGAATGAAACAAGTAGAGATGGGGAGGGAGTCTATTCCAGGTAAGAGGAGGATCTATGTAAATGCACAAGGGCAGGAGAGGGCAGGTTAAATTAGGAAACAACTTGCAATCCTGTTTGTCTGGAATGTAGAGTATGTGAAGGGGAAATAAGACTGGAAAGGTAAGTTGGTGCTAGGTTGGAGAGGAAGCTAAATACCAGACTTAAGTGTCTTTATTTCAACCTAGAGAGAGTAGGGAGCCATTGAAGATTTTTGAGCAGGCGTGTGATGGGGTCAGTCCTATCCATTATAAATATTATTTTGGCATCTCTGTGAAGAATAGATTTGAGAAGAAAAATACTGGAGGTAGGGATATCAAAAGTTAGAGAGTCCAAAAGAACAAAAGAGAAATAACAAGGAACTATAATATGAAGGTTACAGTAGAAGTAGAGATTGGATTGAATATAGAGGAGGAAGAATCAACAAGACTTGGTAATTGATTGGCTAGCTGGAAAGGCAGAAATGAAAGAGAAAGAATAGGCATTATGGCTCAGATTCTGAGCCAGCATTGTGGATGGAGTGAGAGTCAAGAAAGCATAGCTCATAGAGCAGCTAAGTAGCACAGTGGATAGAATACCAGGCCTGGAGTCAGGAGGACCTGAGTTTAAATCTAGTCTCAGATAGTTACTAGCTGTGTGACCCTGGGCAAGTCACTTAACCTTAATTGCCTTTTCCCTCCCCACCAATAAAAGAAAGTATGGCTCAAATCTCACCTCAGATAATACTTGCTAATTGTCTAATGATTGGGCAAATAATTTGCTCTCTAAAAATCTCAATTTCTTCATCTATAAAATGCAAATTAATAATAACTGTACTATATACAAAGTTGTATCCTTGCTTAGACTATGCTCAGTAAGCCTTACATTGCTATATAAAGATGAATCATCATTTCTAATAAGGATGTAAATGCATTTAGGTCAGGGATAATTTCATTTTGTCTTTGTTTCTCTAGCACCTAGCGTATGTAAAATATTTAATAACTGTTTGTTTATTGAATTGGATTGAAAGGATAGTGATGCCCAAACCAGAAACAGACAAAGTTGGAATGAAGGGTAGGTTTAAGAGGGAAGATAATGAGTTGAGTTTTGGACATGTTCGTCTCTCTTCCCTCCACGTTCCATCAGTCTGCAGCTCTCTTCTGTGGTGCTACTTTGCAGTTGCTCATCACTGTGGTTCTCACTGCTGTTTTTTGGTCTCATTTCCTCTTCACTGCTCTAACTCCCCATTATATCACTCTTTTCCCAAATATGGTGCCAGATTTCTAGAGTTATAGCTTTTTCAAATTGGCTCAGGAAAACTTTGGAGGACCTTTCATAAATCATTCTATCTCCTCTGCCTTCACTCAGGTGAGAACTGGGATCATCATTCTTGGTAGGAAACATACACACACACACACACACACACACACACACACACAGAACATAGGAGAAAGATCTCTGCCGTACATGCAGATCCTGGTTGGTGAATCTGATACGTCAATGTCTCACAAACATTTATGTAGGTTCAAAAAAAAAAAAGAAAGAAAAATATTGGCTTTGAAACACTTAAGAAAAAACTAGAACTCATCTTGTTCAACCCTTTTATTTTACAGATGAGGAAACTGAGACCTTTAGATTCCTTTGGGACTACTTTTAGAGTCCCATGCCTAGAGGGCAACCTTTCTGAAGCCAAGAAAAGGAGATCACCAAAGGAGATAATGTAGGGAAAGAAAAGAAGAAAGCCCAAGGCAGAGCCTTTGGGAAGAGTCATACTTGTGGGTGGCAGAAGGAACATGAAACAATGAAGACTAAGAAAGAGAAAACAGATCAGCCCAGAAAGAATCAGGAAAAAGCAATGTCCTAAAAGCCAAAGGAGAAGAGAATAACTAGAAGGGAGTGTTAAAGGCTCCAGGGAAGTCAAGGAGAATGAAAACTGAAAAAAAGACATTGGATTTGACAGTTAAGGGGTCATTGGTGACTTTGAAGAGAACAGTTTTAGTATAATGGTAGGGGCAGAAGCAGGAGTGAACATTTAACAACCAGCCCTTTGGGGGTAGGTGCATGCACAATACACTTTTAAGTTTAATCTATATTATTTTTTTTTGGAGGAGGGAAGGCAGGGCAATTGGGGTTAAGTGACTTGCCCAAGGTCACACAGCTAGTAAATGTGTCAAGTGTCTGAGGTCGGATTTGAACTCAGGTCCTCCTGACTCCAGGAAATAAAGTACTCTAATATGTGAGATTGTAGGGGTTAGGCCCAACATATACATTTCATTTACATTCAAAGGACCAAGAAGGGTATGATAATGTTTTTTGCCTCTATTTTCACTGTTGCTTTCCATGGGAACATTGCTCAAGGATATAAGGAATGCCATTCTGGGGCAGAGTAAAATCTGTACTTTTTTACTGTTCCGATGCTGTGGCAGAACATGAAAACTGCTTTTTATAGGACATGTTCCAGGGTTAGTCTTGCATCTGAGGTCCTCTCCTGATACAAAGGAGCCAGGAATACCATGGATAGTATCTCATAAGGCCTCTTACTTATCTTACTTATCTCTATTCACTGTGCCACCTAGCTGCCCCTTTAATCTATATTATTAACATTTTCTCCATCACTTTCTGAAGTTTGGACAATCAGCAGAACAATAAGCCAAACCTTGGTTTGTGGCATTTGCCAGTTTCCAAATTATAAATATTCACACTGAAAATTTAATAATCAGCTCTCGCCAGCTGGTTAGAGCTGGCTCTAGCACACTCCTGGACAGAAGCTAGATTGCTTGATGCTGAGAAGTGAGTTAGTGGTGAAGGATTAGAGGCTGTAAGTATAAACTATTTTTCCTAGTAGTTTGTCAGTGAAAAAAGAGGGCAGAGATAAGAAGACTGTTTAGAGGATTAAGGGAAATACAGGGGTCAAAGGAAGGGGAGATAACATAGACGATATCATCCATTATGTTTACCACCTTTTGGGTTTGCTTGTCTAGAATTCCAATCCAATATAGTAAGACAAGAGATGAAGATGATAAGTTCTGTCAAGACCTTGCACTGAAATAAAGTACTCCAATATGTGAGATTGTATGGGTTAGGCCCAACATATACATTTAATTTACATTCAAAGGACCAAAGAAAGGTATAATAACAATGTTTTTTGCCTCTATTTTCACTGTTGCTTTCCATGGGAACATTGCTCAAGGATATAAGGAATGCCATTCTGGGGCAGAGTAAAATCTGTACTTTTTTACTGTTCTGATGCTGTGGCAGAACATGGAAACTGCTTTTTATAGGACATGTTCCAGGGTTAGTCTTGCATCTGAGGTCCTCTCCTGATACAAAGGAGCCAGGAATACCATGGATGGTATCTCATAAGGCCTCTTACTTATCTGCCCCTACCCAGGCAACATCTGGTAATAGTGTTTTATGGTAGTCCCTAAAGGGTGACCATCAAATTCCCCTTTCAAGTACTGGGTTCTCAAGGCATCAAATATGAAGCAGTTTTTATTTATACAGCAAATGACAAAGAAAGAAAAATCCACAGTGAGCAAGAAATTTTGCCTTTTCTAGTGCATCTTTCTCTCTCCAAGTTACTGAATATAGTCTTCTCATCTGTGTGGGGCCCACCAGCAAGGGTGAAGAGAATCAAATAGCCCCTTCTTCTGGGGGGAGGGTGCTTCTGGGAGTATTGTACTGCTGTACAATCCATGTGACTTACAGTACTGACCTGGACGTGGTTCCCATAGAGACTCATGTTTGCTTCTCCACAGTAGAATTTGGTGATTTATTGTTCCTTGGTTTCAAATATTCTACTTGCTACTTCCTGGCATTTCTTACTTCACTTTATTGTCTTTATTTCATTGGTCTGTTGCTATCTCATAGCTTCAACACTCTGTTGCTCACCTCCATGACATCGCTGTTCAGTTGCTTATCACTGGTCCTCATTGCTGTTTAGAGGCCTCAGTTCTTTGCTGCGTTGACTCCCTACTATATTGCTTTTCCCCAAGAGATCATGCTAGATTTTTGAGCATTTCAGCTCTTTCTGTCCCAGAGTCAGAATGCCACTGGGATATTTAAGACTGCCCTGTTTCCCTCTCCAACCCTCCCACCCTGCCCCACTCCTCTTATACCAAGGAAGAAGCTCTCTTGCTTCAATAACTCTAAAGAATTTTTGTCTACTACTCTGGGTCAGCTTATGGTGAATCCATTCCAGGTATTTCCTTTCTTCAATGCTTGGCTTTGAGTCTTGGAGTTCTGAGGGATTTCCTTTGCTCCCTCTCCTCACTTATCTTTTCATTTGCCATTTTCTTCTGTGACAGATATTCAGCTGGCTGGAACCTGGGAGAACAGACATAATCCAAAGGCCAGGCCATGTCTGTTACTAGGATAGCTCTGTGTTGCCAATAGCCAAGGCTAAAATGAATGGAAGAACAGGTATTGATCAGAAAGTTCAAAGCCTAGGGATTCTGCCAAAGTTTAGGGAGCCAAAATGCAGAATAACTTGGAGTTAAAATTGTCTAGATATTGCTCCTAGTAGCTTATGTCTTGCTTCTAGATCTAAGGTCTTTGGCTCCTTCCTCACCCTAAAAACCTCCATCATTCCTAACTGGTGCCTCTGTGGCCTTGGGAAGGCCTGGTTGCCTCTCAATGACTCCCTTTGAATTTGAGGACTGTATTCATTTTATGACATTGACCTCAAGGGCATGTATTGCAAATATCTATCAACTTCCCCTTTATCTCTCCACTGTGGATTTATGCACCATAGATTTACTTTTTTGAACTCATTTGTGTTTTAAGCCTGTTATTATCTCTTAGGTTAATGACTTCCATATGTTTATTACCTGTTCTGTAGCATAGTTCTTCCTTTATTGATGCTTAATGTACTAAGCTTCAAGGGGGTATCCCTTCATTCAAGTATTCTGAAATTTGGCAAAAAGTCCATGTTCGCTATATGTCTTTCATAATTTCAGATTTCTTTCTTTGACCTATCCTTTTAGCTCCAGGCCCACATTTCCATCTGCCTAAGGAACAACCCTACCCAAACTCCCACTAGCACATCAAACTTAACATATTTATGTTGAACATTCAAAGTGAACTTACCAAATTCATTACTTTCCCCATCAAACCTGTCTTACTCTTAACTTTCCATTCTTTTTGACTAAATGCCTGTAGGCATATTAAACTCAATATGTCCTACATTGAACTCATTATCTTTCTCCCCAAACCTACCTATCTTCCTATTTTCCTATTTCAATTAAGGACACTATCATCCTTAGAATCACCAAGGTTGAAAGCTTTGGAGTCACCCTCTACTCTTCACTCTCCCTCACCCTGTATAAGCAGTCAATTGCCAAGTGTTGTCACTTCTACTTCTACAATATGTCTCCTATCAATCCCATTTTCCTCACTCATCTGGCTCTCACCACCTCTTGCCTGGACTATCGCAATGACCTTCTAATACATCTCTGCCTAAAATTTCTCCCCTATCCAATATATCCCCTATACGTGTCAAAATGATGATAGTAAAGCACAGGTATGCCTATATTAATCTCTGCTCAAAAAGCTCCAGTCTCCCCTCCCCACCTCAGGACAAAATTTGAACTCTTCTGTTGGCATTTAAACCCTGTTAGAATCTGGCTCCTAAGTATTACCTATTACAAACTGCAAGTTCCTTGAGGTCAGTAACTCCCCCACCCCCACCTCATTTTGGGGTCTCTTATGTCTAGCAACAGTTTTTCAAGTAACAGATAATAAATTATTTTTGAATTGAATGGATTACATCCACTTTTCACTCTTCAGATCTGAGCCCTATAATGATATTAGTCTAGTTTCATAAGGCAGTCAATCCCTCTGTCTTCTGCACCCTTCTCCAAATCTTTTCTGCTTCAAAATCAAGTTACTACATCAAATTGAGTTTCATGAACCAGTCATCATACACATTGCTTTCCAGTGAGCTCTGTAACATAAAAAGCACTACTGGTCTGAGATCATCAAGAAAAGTTACAAGGGGGAGCCCAAGCCTATAAAGCATTTAGCCAAATAGGAACAAGGTAGATGGGAAAAGTTCCAGATTCTTCTCTAACAAAAGATGTTCACTGTCTGCAGAACCTAGCATGTTCCCAGAGAGGTCTGGTTGCTATGTAGAGGACCTTCCCATCAAACCCCATACAAGGCATTTCATCTCCCACTTCCATGCCTTTTCACAGACATCCCCTCCTCCCATATGTAAAATGCTCTCCCTCTTCAACTCATCTTTGGAAATCCCTAGTTCCCTTCAAGACTAGGCTCGGTTCAGGTATCCCTTCCTATAGGAAGCCTTTCCTAGTCCTTTGAAGTATTACTGCTTTCTGCTCTACTAAATTACTTTATTTTTGCTTTGTAGAAACTTTGTAATGATTTTTCTAGGTGTATTTTGTTCCCCCCACACTTAGATTGCCGCATTCACCAGTCCCTTTGTCTGTTGGCTGGAGCTAGGCATATAGGTTGTGATTCTACAATTTAGAAATTATCACTAGTCCATAAGGAGTTTAAACCTAAGATTTTCACCTAAACGTTTACCACGTTTTAACCCACTGAATAAATCAGAAACCTTAGAAACTATAGCTTACATGTTCAGGGTCATTTTGTAGTATGAGATGTAACTCGTAAGATTTAGAGCTCTAATCCAACCCCCTCATTTAAAAGAGAGGAAAGTAAGGCCAGAAAGGTTAAGTGATTTGCTCAAAGGCACAGAGGCAATAAATGGCAGAGGCAAGGTCTGAATTTAGGTCCTTTGACTCCATGATTTACAATCTACCCTTAAAGCCCCTCTCTTTTTGAAAGATATCAAGTCTGAGAGTTTCTGATTAGGCAAAGCACTTAATTTCTCTGGGTCTTTTTTTTCCTCATTTTTAAAGTGGGGGGATAGTACTAAATGGGCTCTAATGACCCTTCCAGCTCTAAAATTTCGATGATTCTATGATGAATCTTCTTTCAGAGGAAATGATCACCCTCTTTCTTGCCAAGGCTAGCTCCTCTACCATCTCACTTTATACCCTCATCTCCTCTTGCCTGGACTGCAATAGTTCTTTGCCTCAAATTTCTCTCCTATCCAATCCATCCCCTATACATTGGTCAAAAAGATGATTGAAAAGCACAGATATGACTATATTAATCCTTGATCAAGAAGCTCCAGTCTCCTCCCCACCCCCTCCCCACTAAGTAAAAATTTGATACCTCTGTTGGTAAAGAATTTTTGATTCCATTCTCTCCTGCCTTCTCTATGACTGTTTCATTCATTATTATCTTTCTCACGCAACTTTAATTCTCCTTTCTGTGCTGTCCACCCTACCCCCCATTTACAAACACCTCCATCCAAAAACCCACTAAAAACCCACCTCAGAACAACCCCTTCTTTTGAACCTGCCATCCCCTTAATTGGTCACCCCTTTCCTTCTCTTTCATTGTTAAACTCCTATTTAAAAAGTCTTGTACATTTATTACTGCCACTTCGATAGTAACAATGGCTAGGATTTACATAGCATTTTAAGGTTTGCAAATCACTTTACAAATATTTCGTTTTATCTTTACAAGGGAGGGAGGTGCTATTATAATCCCCGTTTAAAAGATGAAGAAACAGATTATGAAAGTGGTTAAGTGACTTGCTAAAGGTCACATAGCTACTAACTGTCTGAGGCTGGATCTCTAGGTCTGGAGAGATAGCCATCTCAATTTTATGTTCCAATCCCCATCACTTTCCTGAAGTTGTCTCCTTCTTGGGTCAGGATGACTTCTTTATCTTTGGATCAAGTGGCTCCTCCTTTATTTTATTGTATTGTATTTTATCTGTGGAGGAAGGTCCTTATGTCCCTACTCATCGTCTCATTTGACACCTTTGAACAAAGTCTCTTTCTTGATCCCCTCACCTCCCTTGGCATCCTCTACACTCCATGCTGATTAACACTATAATTACAGGAGCCCCAGGTAGAAGCTGGAACCTGGAGAACTACAAGATAAGTAATTGTTGCCATATCTAGGGTGGGCAGAGGCAGCATGCATACCCTGGGGTAGTTAGGGAGGAGAAAGGGCTATTATCCCTGTCTAGGAAGGGCTATTATCTCTTTCAACAGTGGATAATTAGGCTTGCCCTCCTTTGGTGCCTTTGGGCTGTTTGCATAGCAAGTGAGAGTCAGATCCATGTAAGCCCCAAGGATTCCAGAATGGTGTAGCTGACTTGTCCTGGGGGCTGAGTTGTATTTCTTGGGTACTAGTGTCTTGGGTGCTGATCAGCCAAGAGTCAACTAGACAACCAGTATGCATGTCTGTGTTCACCTCTGGAGGGTGTGTGTGTGTGTGTGTGTGTGTGTGTGTGTGTGTGTGTGTGAGAGAGAGAGAGAGAGAGAGAGAGAGAGAGAGAGAGAGAGAGAGAGAGAGAGTCTGTTTGCTAATGCAGACGTGAATTCTGTTTTCTAGTCAGGGCTGTGTCTGCGATTTATTATTCTGATAAAATGGGTTTTTGAGATTCCATCACACATCGAACAGACCTAACAACTTTCGTGTTATTCTTTTTTGTTTCTAGATCTTTCCTTCTTTGTCTCCTTGGTTGGTTGCTCATCCTCTTAAATATCTACATCTCCCATCATCAAATATCTATGTCTACCACACCAAAACTCTAATCCGATATTTCCAAATGACCGTGAGATGTCACCACTTGGATGTTCCATTGGTACCTGCAGTTCAACATGATGAAAAACAAATGACTCTTCTCCCTTCCCCCAAATCTACCCCTTTCCCTAATTTCTCTACTTTCGTTAAGGACATCATCACACTCCCTGTCACTTGTACCTTTAACCTCAGAGTTGACTTTGAATCTTCATTCTCCCTTATTCTTCACTATTAGCTGCCAAGTCCTGAAAGGTCTCTTTCATTTTCCCCTTCTTTTCTACTTTCATTGCAACCACTTTAGTTAGGTCCTCATTACCTCTTACAAAAAGGCTATTAATAGTAATGGCCTCCTCATTGGTATTGCTTCCTTAATCAATCTTCCAATTTCTTGTTCACACTTCAGTTTTAGTAATCCCAGTCCATAGCTCTAAGGATGTTACTCCAGCATTAAACTTACACACACACACACACACACACACCCTTTTAGAATCTTGCCATTTCCTACTGAATAAAAGTATAAGTTCCTAATTCTGGAGTTCAAGGCCCTTCACAATGTGTCCCATCTGCCTTTCCAGGATTTCTCCTGGAAATACCCTGGAAATAAGGGGAATACCTTTCAAATTCGATGTTTTATTTCCAAGTGAAGTGGACCTCCCTCCATCCCTTCCTTCCTTCCTTCCTTCCTTCCTTCCTTCCTTCCTTCCTTCCTTCCTTCCTTCCTTCCTTCCTTCCTCCCTCTCTCCCTTCCTTCCTCCCTCCCTCCCTTCCTCCTTCCCTCCCTCCCTTTCTTCCTCCCTTCTTTCCTTCCTTCCTTCCTTCCTTCCTTCCTTCCTTCCTTCCTTCCTTCCTTCCTTCCTTCCTTCCTTCCTTCCTTCCTCCCTTTCTTTTCTCTTCCTTCCTTCCTTCTTTTCTTTCTTTCTTTCTTTCTTTTTTTTTCTTTCTTTCTCTTTCATCTTCTTTTGGATTCTGGGTGTCCTAAACTATGGAACCAGCTAAAACTGCTTTGTGTATAATTTCTGTTTTGGAGAGGTTGGAGGGGCATGGGGATTGGAGGAACTGTCTAATCTGACATCTTTTTTATGTGATAGAGGAGTCTTTAAAGCTGCTTTTTCTTTGACCTCCAATGTCTAGCACAGTGCCTTGCACATAGTAGGCATTTGACAACTATTTGTAGAATTGAATTGAATGACAAAAGATCCTCCTGTCTCTCCCCTTAATCCCTTTCATTCTCCTACAATAATACATGCTGACTCTAACATGAAGCATTTGCCTAAATCCTGGGTGCTGAGCTATGGCAGGCATACAAAATCCTGAGTTTGAAATCTGGTTACCTAGTTATTTCAAGCAGTTAAGTGAAACCAACCAATTCAATTACTGCTCCCCCCATGCCCCCCCCCAAAAAAAAATTCTGGTTCATTTTCTTTATTAATTTAATCGAAAAATCATTTAGACAAGCACCAACATGAGAAACCAAGGTGCGCTGCAAAATCAAACAAACCACAATAGGCTGCTGAAGCTTCAAAAATGTTAGGCATTCCTGAGCTAGAAGGTCAAGATATAACAAAGGGGACATGGACCAGCACTTGTTTTCAATGTCAAAGTGGGCGATTGATGTTCTTTTCTCTTACTTCCTTTCTATTACATCTCTTTGTCAGCAAGGTCTGTACTAAGTATCTGAAGAGAGTTCCTGATCTTTTTTTTTCTCCTTGGCCTGTGAATCACAGAATTGCTGAAGCCACTAGGGTACTTAGGTCTCCCTAACAGGTTATATTAAGTGTTGTATATTATTATTAGAAATATTATGAATGAAAACTTTGTTTAGCAGGGAAAAGCTTGTAGAGATCTGATAGTACCTTTGAATCACTACTTTTGAGAGGATGGCTGTTTCTTTGCCTTAAGGTTTCTTACTGAATCATAGAGTTTTTTCCCCTTCGAGTCAGAAAGGCCTTAGAGACTAGTCCAATCTCCTAATTTCAGAAATAAGGAAAATAAGGCCCAGAGTAGGAGAAATAACAAATTTTGGCATTTGATCCTAATTCAACATCTATTTTCAACATCTACTAAATATGCATTGGTCTTACGAATAATGGAAAAAGAACTCTTATTCCACACTTCTCTCATGAGCTGCATCTATTGGTCCCCATCTATGTGCTTTGTCTTGACCACAGCCTGGTCCTACTTTTTAGCCTTCACCTCAAGAGACCTGGTATCTCCTGCCAGTAGATAGTTAGACTAGCCACATCTTGGTGCTTTGAGTCATCCATAGGGTAAGAGTCAGATCCAGGCAAGCCTCCAGGCTTTGGGAAGGGTACAGCTGCATGGTTTGGGCTCTCAAAAAGAATCTCAGATCAACTTTCATGTCAGCATTGTCACCACCTTCCACACCCACACATACTGTCCTGTCACTGGGTGGCTGAATCCTAATCGCTGTGTCTGAGACATATCAACTGCCCGGTCATTTTGTTTCTGGCATCAGATTCCACTGCCAGTTACTTACTGAAAGCCACTACAAATAGTCCTTCTGGGTCTGGATTCTAGTTATTTTATAAGTGAGTTCATTGCCAGAGTGCTTGCTCCCAGTTGCTGGATCTCAAGGAAGTTAAGCTTCCCCAGCCTGCTTAGATAGACACAATTTGTTTTTCCAGGCTCCCTCTCTCCTCCCCCACCATTGTCTTCACTGTGACCTAACCCAAGACTCAGTACACAGCTTTGTGCAATTGAACTTCTGTTGTCTGACCACTCTTTCCTATCAGCTCTGAAGCTGGCTTGTATATTTGGAGTATGCTTCTCATCTGTGGTATACCATCTAGTCCAAAGCATCAGACAATAAACAAAACAACCCCTCTCCCCAAAACTCAAAACAAAAAGTAACACTAAGTCATTTAATTAAGATAATATCACTTTCGACATTTGATAAATAAAAATAAACAATAATAAAATTATGTAGGACAGCACAGCTACAGGGAATATATAGAGCCCTCAGAAAATGGAAAGGGCTTCTTTAGAAAGTAGAAAATTGCCCATCATTGCTTCAGCTGCTTCAATTTTACCCTAGGACCTTGGGCTCCTGATTGATTAGAATTCTCCATGTATAGGCCAGTCTGGAGCCATTTTTTCCTACTCTCTGGCCATTTTCATGTCATGCTACCACCCACAGAACTTCCTAGTACCTCCTCTCCCACTTCCATCTCTAACTATGGAAAAAATAATCAAATATTCTACCATTCCTGAAAAGGACACATCAATCAATCTCTGGACTTTGAAGAGAATGACACCCATCCCTTACTACCACTCCCTGTGGTGTCATCTTCCCCAATGAGAATATAGGCTCCTTGAGGGCAGGGTCTTGCCTTTTGTATTTGTATTCCCAGTATTTAGCACAAAATCTGGCACATAGCTTAATTTGTGTTTTTTTTTCCTTCCTTCCTTCCTTCCTTCCTTCCTTCCTTCCTTCCTTCCTTCCTTCCTTCCTTCCTTCCTTCCTTCCTTCCTTCCTTCCTTCCTTCCTCAAGTCCAGTCCATGACTTAAAGGAATCCTCTCTTTAACATGTTTGATAAATGATTAGCCAGTCTCTGTTTGAAGACATTATGTAAAAATATGCAACTCTAAGATTCTGAGTGGAGGCTGGACGATACCTGGTCAGTAATGTTGTAGAAGGAAATTGTTTTCAAGTACAGGTTGGTCCAAATGTCCTCTCAGTTGCTTCCCAAAGAAATTCTGTCATTCTATACAAATTTCCATCACATTTGTTAAATCAGCCACACCTTGTATTCTTAGACCTAGACTATTAGGGCTGGAAAGGGACTTTTAAGTTTATCAATTCCTTCATTTTACAGTTTAGGAAACTGAGGTTCAAAGAGGACAAATAACTCACCTATATAATTTTGGGTATTCACCTAAAAGCTAGTAAGGAGCAGAATTAGAAGGGTCCACAATTCTTCTGTTTCCAAGTCTAGTTTTCTTTCCCTGCTGCTGTGCTGTTGCCTCTTGTTTTCAGCTAATCTCCCCAAAAGAATGCTAAGCATTGAGCCCTAGAGAAATTCTCTCTCCACCAGGCATGCAGAAGCAGTTAAGCTCTTGCTTCTCTTGCTCCAGTGTGCATTGGTCAGCAATAGCACAAGTTTCATTCTTTGCTAGGCTAGACCCGGCAAAGTATACCGAGACTGCCCTAAATAATACTCTGGGTGTCTTGTCGCAAAAGCCAGTGACGTGCTAGTGCAATTTATTTTACACCGACTTATGAGGCCCGCTGCACACAAATAGATTATTGTAGTGTCTGTGATTAATGGGGCACCGTGCAGCTGTATGGACTTCATAAATCATTTGATACAACGTCGAAGCAAATTTTACTTGCAAAATCAGTTTCAATCAGCTTGGATAGGAAGGTAGGTGAAACAATTGAATGTGTCCAGTTGTGGGTGATATCTGTGTGCACAGCAGTCAGTGGTAGGTTGGGTTTTATGTCTCTTATTATCAGTGATCTGGAAGACTGAATAGAAGGCACATTAATTAAATTTGCAGATGGAATTGGAGGTGTCATCAATGCATGGAAGGCAAAAGAAATGTTCCAAATGGGCTGAAAGTGTTGGTGGTGGTGATGGGGGAGGCAAAGAAAAATGTAATACAACAAAAACTGAGCAGTGGATGGGAGAAATCTGGGAATAAGATAATAGTTATAAGACATAAAATAGCCCGAGAAAAATTGACAGAAAAATTAGTGTTGCTTAAAAGAATCCAACGGAAAAGCCTATTTCATAATGAAAAAACAGCATTTGCTTTCCTAGAATATTTTCCTTTGACTGGAAAATGGCGTGAGGTTTTAGGAGCCAGTGGTGGCACATCTTGCTCCTGTCATCCCTTCCTTTTTTGCTGATGTTCATTGTTTTCTTCTCTTGACCTTGGAAAGTAAGAGCAGGAGTCTGAAGTTTGCTGAGACAGCACCAACTCACCCCCTCAACCTCTTCTATGGCAAGGGATGGGGGTGAAGGACAGGGGAGTGAGATAATTGTGTGGCAGAGTGTTTCCACAATCCAGCTAGCAGCTTCTGTGGAGGTGAAAGATCCACCCACAGTCAGCACCCAGAAAGCTGCCAACAGCACATGTTCTTTTGATCTGCTTAACTAAGGAAAGCAAGGGGTTGGCAAGCTTACTTTAATTCAGCACACAAATATCATCCACTTAGTTCAGGGGGAAAAGCCAGCACCCTGAACTTCAGAGCAGAATACAAACAAATTACAAACATCAACAGACAGACCCAATACAATTCATAGTTACCAGATCTAGGTTCAGCCCGGGAGCTCAGAACAAGGGCTGGCCCAGAGTCACATGCGCCACCACTGCTGCAGGAATGAGCTTCAAGGAAGAGGAGGCCAAACCCTGGTTTTATATCTTTTTCAGGGTCAGGCGTGAGTCACACATGCGACTCACCCACGTGACCTAAAATCTTGTCACAAAGAGGCGACTTAAACCCATGTGGTCTAAGAGCCTCTGCTGTCCCAGACATGTAAACTAGGCCCTCCCTGGAGTTAGCCCCACCTTGGGCCCCACCTTAGTTGTCAATCCACACCCACATAGGTCTTACACCTAATAGGGGTTTGGGCCTGGGGCTTAGCACATAGTAAGGCCCAATGAAATACACTGAATTACTCAAAGGAAACAAAGGCCATTTTGCTTACCAACACAGAGTTAAAAAGAAAGAATTCTCTCCAAACTTCTAGGCTTTGCTAACTATTCCTTTCCTTCATTTCTTAGTCATTCAATAATAATATTTCCAAGTCTTTTGCAATCTTCTTACTGTTCCTATGAACTAGCCTTGTTCATACTCTCCTTGCTTCTTTCCTGGAATATTCTGATAGACTCATCCTCACTATTTCCCCTTCCTCCATTCTCTGCCCTCTATAACTAAACTTCAAAAAGGTGCCAACAAAAATTCTTATGTAATTCCTTTCACCAAAAAATCTTCGATGATTATTTACCTTATTTTCTCTAGGATAAAATCAAACCTCCTAAACTTGACACTTAAGGCCCTCTATAGTCTGTCTATGCAATAGTCTTACAGCTTTATTTCGTGTTACTCCCCTGCTTTTATTCGTCATTCCAGCTGAGCTTGATTAGTAGCTGTTCCTTGAACTTAACTCATCATCTACTTCCATGTATTAAAAAAAAAAGCTGTCTCCCATGCCTGGAATTTGCTTCAATCATTTCTATTTTTTTTTTCAACACTCCACTTAGGTGGCATCTCCAACCTTTGTGATCCTTCTCCTTTCCCTCTCTCCTTTGTTGTTGTTCAATTGTGCCCAAGTCTTCACGACTCCGTTTGAGTTTTTTTGTTTTTTGGCAAAGATATTGAAGTACTTTGCCATTTCCTTCTCCAGCTCATTTTACAGATGAGGAAACTGAGGCAAATAGGGTTAAATGACTTGCCCAGGATCACATATCTAGTAAGTGTGTGAGGTTGGATTTGTACTTAGGAAGATGTCTTCTTGACTTCAGGCCCAGTGCTCTCTCTCTCCTTCTCCCTCCTCTTCCTCTCCCTGCCTCCCTCCCCCTTTTCTTTCTCTCTCCCCCAAAAGCTGATTATAGCTTCACCTGTTCCTCTTAAAATTTTCCTGAACTTTTGTCCCAATCACTTTTTACCCCGTGTCTTGTTTATTTGTGTATACACTGCATTCTCCTTTGGGCAATGTAAGCTCCCTAAGGATAAGAACTGTTATCTTTGTTTTCCTAGCACCTGGTGAAGTGCTTTGCACATAGTAGATGCTTAATAAACTTTTTTGAATAATAAATGCAACATAACATTTTCAGGCTTGCAAAGTGTTATACATAAATTACCTCATTTAATCTCACAACAACTCTGTGAGGTAGATGCTATTATTATGTCAATTTTACAGGTAATGAAACTGAGGAGAAGAAAGATTAATTGACCTGCCTGGGGTCACACAGTTAGTAGGTGTCTGAGGCAGGATTCAAATCTACATCTTCCAGTACTCTGATCCTATTACATCACCTTGGTGTTTTTGAATTTATTGCATTGAAGAATACTTACATAGGGATCTACTGTCCTTGATCTTTGAAATAACATGGGAAATAGGAGAACAAGATTGAAGAAGAGCAAGTGTCCCACTTCAAACATAAAAGGTGAGGAGCAGAGAGGCAAGGGAACAGAGCCTAAAAACCTATAGACCAGAGAGCTTGATTTTGATTCCTGGGGAAATCTAGAGTAGATCAGTAAGGAGATGGTTGGCAGACCTTTACAGAAGGAAGGAGTGACTGAGAAGAACCAGTGTGGCTTCACCAAGAACAAGTCATACCAAACTAAACTCATTTCCTTTTTTGATGGGATTATTAAACTAGTAGATGAGGGTGGGGGGTTGTAACTGTAGCTTGACTAGATTTTTAGCAAAGCTTTTGATAAAATCTTTAATATTATTTTGTGTGGAAAATGGAGAGACAAGGACTAAATGATGGCACACTTAGATGGATTCAAAACTACTTGGATGGTCAAGTTCAGGGAGTAGTTTCTTTTTTTTTAAATTTATTTTTATTTATTTTTAATTTATTTTTGACATGTTTGGTTTTCAGCATTGATTTTCACAGGCGTTTGAATTACAAATTTTCTCCCCATTTCCTCCCCCCCCCACTCCAAGATGGCGTACATTCTGGTTGCCCTGTT
>CM053625.1:173684396-173701768 GCA_028646595.1 Phalanger gymnotis | reverse complement strand
GGTTCTGCAGCTCTAGAATTGGTTCAGAGCCATTGTTTTATAGGTTTTTGGAGGAACTTGGTGGGGAGCTCACGCCAGTCACTGCTTCCCAGCCGCCATCTTGGCTCCACCCCGTCCAGGGAGTAGTTTCTAATGGCTCAATGTCAATGAGGCAGGAGGTCTCCAGTGGAGTACTCCAGGGATCTATGCTCAGCTCTATGTTGTTGAACATTTTTATCAATGGCTTGAATAAAGGCATAGATGTCATATTTATCAAATTTCAGTTGATGAAGTTCTGGGAGTGGTAGCGAAGATCCCAAAAGGTCTTGACAGACTTGGGATGAATCTGAGAAGATGAAATAGGGCTATAAAAAGTTACTCTTGGAAGTAAAAAAAAAATCAACTTTAAAAGTAGAGAGGGTGGAGGCATGGACAGACAAGAGTTAAAAAATATCTGGGAATTTTAATGAACTGCAAGGTCAAATTGAGTTTGAAGTACGATGTGGCAACAAAAAAAGCCAGTGCAATTTGGGGATGCATTAAAAGGGTCTAGGTTCTAAGATTAGGAGACTATTGCACTCAAACCTAGTCAGGCTACATCTGGAACACTATTTTTTTCAGTTTTGGACAGTGCATTTTAAGGACATTGATAAAACTAGAGAGTGTTCAGAGGAGAGCAACCAGGCTGGTGAAGGGCTTTAAGAACATGTCATATGAGGATAGGTTGAAAGAACTAGACATGCTTAGCCTGAAGGAAAAAAAAATTGAGGAGACAGGGGAGAAATGATAGCTATCTTCAAATATTTGAGGGGTTGTTACACAGACAGGGGTTAGACATTCTGCTTGGCCCCCAAGGGCCAAGAAATTGGGTAGAAATTGCAAAGAGAAAATTTAGGCTTGGTGTCTAGAAAAAAATTTCAAAAATTGGAGTCAAAAAGTATAAATGCCCCAAAAGGTGGTAAGTTCCTTTTCCTCGCAGGTCTTCAAGCAGAGACTGGACAACCACTTGTCACTTATTAGTGGGGATTGCTTTTATGTATATATTAACTAGTTGGCCTTTGAGGTCCCTTCCAGCTCTCACAGTCTAAGATTCTGTATTCTCCCGGTAGCATTCTCTGAGTATAGACTATCTCTCACACTTTCTAACATTAACATTTAACTGACTAATTAACTAACTAACTATTTTGCAAAATTGTTATTGGGGCCAGAGGTCCTATCAGTTTCACAAATGACTTTGGGACAGGAGGGTCTATGGATTATTTACAAAGGTCAAGGACAAGCAGACGTCTATAGCACTATTAACAGAGCTTCCAAGACAAAGGACCTCCCCAGAGAAAATCCTTGCTTTCTGTTTCTGTAATTTAACTTTAGGTGAACGCAGATGTGTAGGGGTTAAAAGATCATTTCTAAGGGAAATTAGTAAATTAAGTGAAGGCCTAGTCCACAATAAACATAATTAGATAGATAGCAAGATAGACAGATTAATTCAGAATTTTACAAAGAAAAGCTAGAATTGTGGGGAAAGGATTGTATCCTCTGAAGAGGCCATCCAAACCAGATGTCTTCAAGTGTTAAAGGGAGGAGAGCCGTGGAAAGGCATTATGACAGAGTGGAAAGAGAAGTGGACTTCAGAGTCTTTACATTTTGCTATGTACCAACCTTCCTGAGACTTAGTTTCCTATAAGAAGAATAAGAATAAGGAGGATAAGGCCTACTTACAGCTTTCTCATGAAGATCAAACAAAATATTATTTGTGAGATTTCTTTGTAAATTATAATACTATGTAAATTAGGCATTCTATAAATGGAAGCTATTAGTAAGGAGGCAGCATGAGGGGATGGAGTGTTGGGCCTGGAATCAGGAAGATATTGATTTAATCTCTTCTTCGGTAACTTAACAAGTTGTGTGATCCTGGGCAAGTTATTTGATCCCTCTGGGCCTCAGTTTCCTTATCTGTAAAATGAGAAATTGGACTAGGTGAAGTTCTTCTAATCTCTGAATCCTGTGATCTGTCCTAGTTTACATATTTTTCTTGTATTATTTATGTATTTTTTTTTGCCTAGGTTTATGATTTCATTTGTATAGGGAGCTCCTATTGAGATGCTTCCTCTACCGTGGTTGTTGACCTGTAGATCTGTCCTTTCTCTTTGACTTAGAGAATTGCCTTGGGGCATTAGCAGGTGAGTCACGACAGTCACTCAGATAGCATAGGCAAAGTGGACCTAGACCCAGATCTTCCCTATTGCAGTCCAGGTCTATTCATGACACTGTGTTGCCTCTATTTAGCTAAAATAACACAACAGAAGCAGTAATTACTTGTTCCTAGTTATAATGCATTCTTGTGGCCCGAGAACTGCAAGGAGGGCCCTGAGAAGTGATTTTATCCTTTTTTGGCCGGCACATTGAGTTGGTCAGAATTACTAGCGATCATTTTCGAAGGCAGAAAGAGCAGTCTGGCTCTCAGGGATTGGGATATGGGATCTGAAGGAATATAAAGTATTTAAGAAACAAGGGTACACTGGAGCTAGCTCCTAGGGACTCTCAGAGCAGATAGCTAAATTTTCAGGGTAAGCATTTACATCTCAGGAGTAAGCAAATACTATAAATCAGAGCTTGATTTATTGTTTTGTTTATTTCTGGGCTTAAGAAACTCTGAAGAGGAGAAAATGTTAATATTGCAAATTAAGTTTAAAAGCGAGCTGTGCTTACAGAGAGCCGGTTGTTAAACATTTACTAGTACACCTCAGGGTACAGCTGAAAAGAGCCTCCGGTTAGGCAAAATGGACTGAGTGGGGAAGTAGTACTCTCTGGAGAGAGGAAGGGAATGAAGAGCAAGGACAGGAAGATGTGGGAATGAGCAAGAATAAAGAAAAAATACAAGAGGCTAGCTCCTGGGTTTTTTAAGGGCTATTAGGGGAATGAGGAAAGTATAAAAATTATAATCACTCCAAAGGCTAAGGATGTGTTGTATGCATTGCACAATTAATGAGTCATTTGCATTGCACAATGTGTCTACAGACCCGTGGCTGTTTCTTTACACTTTTTTGAAGAGCTGAAAGCCAGAGAAGCTTCTGGTCCTTAACCCTTGACCAAAAGGCGAATAAAAGCCTTTGGGAGCATTCTAGTAAAAGACCCTCATTTTATAGATGAAAAGTTGGAATTTGCAAGAGGTGAAGCGGCTTGCCCTGCAGCTCACACCACAAGCAAGTAGCAAAGCTAAGATTTGAACCCAGGTATTCTGCTGGCTCTAAATGCAGTGTTTGTTCCACTAGGCTACCCTGGTTATTTTGTATTTTGGATCAAGACCATTTTAAAATTAAGATCTGACAAGAACTGATAGATCTTTTCTGTGCCGAGCTCTTTGCTTAAAAGGTCACATCGATGCTATGATGGTGATATTTCCCAGGACGCAGGGGTGAGCTTCTATCTAGAGAGCAAATTGTTAAAATTTTAGTTTGAACATTTAGACTGAGAAATTGGCAAACACTACAAACCAGGACTTGGTTTATTATTTTATTGATTACAAATGATGGATAAAATGTTAATTACGTAAGCAAAACTTAAAAGTTTGTCATTTTTTTTGGAGATCTGTCATTAAACATTTATCAGCACACTCCTGTCTCATACTGTATTCTGAGGAACAGGTAAAATTAGCCTTTGGGTATGTTTGTGAGGTTATTAAATTTTTTGTATTTTAGAAAAGAGATGATTTTGAAATATAATTCTTTGTCTTCTTCTCATCTTGACCCTGTTAAAGGGTATTTCTTTCCAAGTGTGATCAAGAACTTCTACAGAAACCCAAAAGCATAAACGTTGTCACCTATAGGTAGAAAATGCATTAGTTTGTTTTACTGTGACCTAGATGCCACTGGAGCAAGGAGAAGGAAATTATTGACTTATTATCTGTTTTTATTCCAGACCTTAACATAGGTCATAGGATCACAGGTCTAGAGCTGGAAAATACCTTAGAAGTCATCCTCTTCAACCCCCTTCTTTTTTAAATGAGACTTGGTCAAGGTCAAACTGTTGATAAGTATCAAAGGCAAGCTTTGAAGGCTGCAACTCTAAGGTAGTGCTTTTACGTTGCCTTTTTTTTAAAAAAAAGTTTATTATTTTTATTTTTAACTAACAAGGATTTCGAAAATTAACATGTCCTTCCACTATTCCACCATGAACAATAAAAAAATAAAGCTTTCTATACTTATCTACGTATTCCAACCAATTTTCACATTAGCCACATCTGAAAATGTATGTGTCTTTCTGCATTTTGAGTTACCTTTCTAGGAGGTGAGTGGCATGTTTCATATTCATTCTTTTGGATTCATAGTTTATCATTGCACTGATCAGAATTCTAACGTCTTTCAAAGGTGTTTTTCTCTCTAAGGTTGTTGTAGACATGGGTTTCCTATTTCTTCTTTCTTCATTCTGCATCAGTTCCTAGAGGTCCTCCTAGCTTCCTAGGGAATTCTCCATTTTATCATTTCTTATTCCATTGCATTCATATGACATAATTGCCTCTACTATGAATGGCCATTATTCATCCCTATATCAAATTATTTGTTAAGCATCTACTTTGTGGAAAGCATTATGCTAGTCTCTGGAGTAGATGAGAATACAGATTCTTTGACTAAAGGAACAGTTCCTTCCTTCTTTCCTTCCTTCCTTCCTTCCTTCCTTCCTTCCTTCCTTCCTTCCTTCCTTCCTTCCTTCCTTCCTTCCTTCCTTCCTTCCTTTCTTCCTTCCTTCCTTCTTTCTTTTCTTCTCTTTGTATACTAAATATCTGGCACAGATTAGGTGATTAAGAAAGGCTCAGTGAGGCAGTTTTTAAAGGAAGAAATTGAAGCTATCAACAGCCATATGATAAAACGCTTCTAATCATAAATAGAGATACAGACTAAAACAACTGTGAGGTTCCACCTCACATCTATCGGATTCACAAAATGACAAAAAAGGTAAAATGACAAAAGTTGGAGAAGCTCTGGGAAAAGCAGGCACATTAATGTAATAGTGGATAAACTGTGAATTATTCTAGTCATCCTGTAAAGCAATTTGGAACCAGGTTGAAAAAGTCACTAAATTATGTATACCTTTTGACCCAGTAATACCACTACTAGGCATATACCCCAAAAAGATAAAAGGAAGAAGACAGAAATATTTGTACACAAATATTTATAGCAACTTTCTTTTTTGGCAATGACAAATAACTAGAAATTAAAGAGGTGCCCAAAAATTGAGGAATGGACATTATTGTATTTGTATGTAGTGGAATACTATTGTTCCATAAGAAATTGTGAAAGGTACAGCTTCAAGAAATGTGGTGTGGGGGTGGAGCCAAGATGGTGGCTGGAAAGCAGGGACTAGTGTGAGCTCCCCACAAGTCCCTCCAGAAACCTATAGAAAATGGCTCTGAACCAATTCCAGAGCTGCAGAACCCACAAAATAGCATAGGGAGGCAGGGCTCTAGCCCAGGACCGCCTGGATGGTCTCTGGGTGGGGTCTATCCCGCACAGAGCTGAGAGCAGAGGGGAGCGGAGCTGAGCCCAGCGTGGGCGGCACCGACCAACCAGACCGGGAGCATGTGGTCTGAAAAGAATAGTGATAGTAATGAATAGAACTACATCTGAAGACATAAGATGACCTGATTAATAACAATTCAACCAAATTGTCTTCCCCAGGCATTTGGGCCAGCCTAGTAAGAAGCAACAAGGCTTAGGGGATAAAGGGCTAGATTTGAAGTTAGGAAAGCTAGGTTGAATTCTCAATTCTGATATTTACTATTTGTGTGACCGTGGACATACTGCTTAATTTCTCAGAGCCTCAGTTTCCTCATTTGTAAAATGGGGATAAAATATTTACAGGGAATCTTGTGTATCAAATGAAGTAGAATAGGTTATTTGCAAACTTTGAAACACTTGAGGTTTTTTTGGGGGGTGGGCAATGGGGAGGTTGTGAGATCTGGACATATGATTTCATCAATATTGTTGTTCACTCGTGTCTGACTCTTCATGACCCCATATGGGTGTTTTTTTTGTTGTTGCTTTGTTTTTTGGCAATGGTACTGGAGTGGCTTGCCATTTCCTTCTCCAGTGGATTAGGCAAACAGAAATTAAATGACTTGCCTGGGGGTCACACAGCCAGTAAGTGTCTGAGGCTAAATTTGAACTCAGATTTTCTCGACTGGAGGCCCAGAACTTTATCTACTGAGCCACCTAGCTGCCTCCTTTTATCAGTGTAGGTAACTCCTAAATTGGACATTCTCTTCACTGAAGCAGGTGGGCAATCCTTCTGTAATATGTAGTCTTTCAGAGTTGTCTGGGAGCACCAAGAAATAAAGTGGACAATAGTCCATATGTATCAGAGGAAGACTAGAACCCAAGCCTTTCTGACTCCAAGGCTGGTCCTCTATGTATTTCTATCATGCCTATCAGAGCACTATATAAATATCATTTATTATTATGGTATAGTGCATTTATGCAGAAGAGAAATAGATGGCTAGGCCATGGCAAATGCCACACCTCAATATCTTTTCTCTCTCCTCCAACCAAACTGGAAATAGAAAGGCAGTAGGTTAGAGGAGATGCCCAATTTAATTCCTCAAATTCTGGCAGTTACACACTCAGCGAAGCTGTGGCTCATTGGATTGACTTAATTTATTCTCATTACAATCCTACAGAGATTTCTGGACCCTTAAAATGGTACAACAGGGTTTTGTTATTTATCAAGAAGATAAAAACAGTTAATGAATCTGATAGATTATATTAGAGCACATCTTCTAACATAACAAATTGAAAACATTTCCAGAAATTAGGACAAGTTTTCTGGAAAACTGCCAATAAGCTTATTGTATAAATATGAATATCAACAAGATTTAAACTCTCAAACATTTTTCCTCTGTTGGCCAGAGATGTTAAGATAACCAGAGGCAGACACCATAACCAAAGCAGCCCAAGCAACAGTTCGGAATTTACTTGATTGTAAGATGGATTTTCAATTACAACAAATTGAAGTGCTAATATCTATAACAGATGAAAAGCAATTGATTCATTTGTGAAATTCCTCATTACACGCTATATCCCTCATTTATGAAAAAAAAAATTTATAGACGACATTGCTCTCTTTTTCCAAGTTCCTGGCATGCTGGAAGATGTGTCTAAAATGCTACATAAATAGTGAGTTCTTTTAGTTCTATGACCATGTATAAGGAGTCCTCCTCTCTAGGTCTACTGTAGACTTTGGGACCAGAAAATCTCTGTCTGTGCCTGTGAGCAGGTAGGATGGGAGATTCTCTGAGGTCATATAGCTTGTGGAGATTCAGAGCTGGAAGGAAAGAGGCAGACATGGTAACCATAGGGACAGTTGCCTACTGTTCTGTATCTGGGCCAAGAAGCCACAAGCTCCACTTGTGCTATACTTCAATGTCAACAAATAAAACCAAAAAATTTAAGAAAAAGAAAGATCAAGGAATATAGCCAGAAGTGGGATCACACAGAGATACTCCGTGACTTGCTTTTAGGCCACAGTCTTAGAGCTTAAGAAACATCCATGGATCTGAAGGCTGGGAGCCCAAATTGAGAAAAGCAAAGGTTGACAGAATATTGGATTCATTTACCAGTCTCTCATATGTGAGCAACATACACTGTTGACCCTGATGGGTTTTCTCAAAGTATTGGTCTGGCAGAACAAAAATTCTACTAATTGACTTAGATTCTTTTAGAAAACCAAGAATGCTAGAGACTCAAGAGCACAGACAGGGAAGGAACAAGCAGGCACAAAGTAAAGACTGGAATATGAATGAAAGGGAAGAAGAGGAAGGGAATAAATATTTATGTAGCATACCTACTATGTGCCTGGCATTGTGCTAAGTGAATTTTACAGTTGAGGAAATCAAGGCAAATACAGGTTAAGTGTCTTGTCCAAGGTTACATACCTAGTATGTGTCTAAGACAGGATTAGAATTCAGGTCTATCCTAGAAAGCTGTGAGGATTAGAGAAGTAAGGCATATGATCAGAACAAAAAAATATTGAAAGAGTAAGATCAAGGGGGAAAAATACTGGAAAAAGAAATTGCAAAGGTATCTCTGAAGAAAACACTGGCAAAAACATACACAAAACTTAGATGTCTAATGAATAGATTGCCAATTGTTTAATTCTATCAAGGAATGATGTAGTCAGAATTTGTAACCCAGAAGTAAAAAAACGGATTTGAATTCTCTTTTATATAAAATACCATTTCAAAGATAAAGGCATGAGACATCTCAGAGTTTAAGGGGCTGGAGAACAACGGCAGCAAGCAGCACCACCATTAGCAGAAGAAGCAAGATCAGCAGCAACACTAGAGCCAGTAAGACCACTACCACAAGCACCAGCACCAACAACAACAGTAGGAGCAAAAACAGAAAGAGGAGGAAAAGAAGCCAAAGCAGCAGCAGCAGCAGCAAAAGCGACAGCTACACTCACACCAGCACCCCCAGGAGCAGTACCACCACAAGCACCAGCAGCTCCAGCACCAGAAGTACCACCTTCAAAGGTAACAGCTCATCATTACATGCCCCAAACATGGCAATTACCCACAGATATACTTGTGCCAAAGGCATCAGCACTGTAAGGTCGTGCCAATTACACACCAAGAGGCTAACACTTTACTGGGAAAGCCAGCAACAACGCACTAATCACATGCCAACAGCATGATAACAATTTACTAGGAAAGATACCAGCAACACCATAAGCACAGAGACCAGCACCAACTCAACCACCAACTCCACTGTCAGTACCAACTCCACCAGCCACTCCACCACTAGCAGCAGATGTAGTATCACCATCAGCAGCAGCAGCAGTTCTAACACCATCAAGACCATCAGCAGCTGTTTTTCTTGGGGCTGCTGTATTTCTGGTGGTGTTGGTGCTGGAGCTGCTGGTGCTGCTGGTGATGCTAAATCTGCTGCTGCTGGTGGAGTTGGTGGTGGATTTGATGCTGGTGATGGTGCTGGTGTTGCTGCTGGCCTTGCTGCTTCTGCTGCTGGTGGCATCGCTGCTGTTTTTCATGGGGCTACTGTATTTGTGGCTGGTGGGAATTGGTACTGGTATTGGAGTTGGTGGTTGAGTTGGTGCTGGTCTTGGTGCTTGTGCTGCTGCTGGTGGCTTTCACAGAAAATCGTTATCCTGTTGTTGGCATGTAATTAATCTGTTGTTGCTGGCTTTCGCAGGTTGCTAGCTTTTTCAGCAAAGTATTACCCTGAGAGTCTTTCCTTCCCAGTTTGATTTTTTTAATTAAAGGGGCCATCCCTTGACTCACTTCTTAAAGAGGGCTATTCACTGAATGGGCATTGCCTCACTCAAAGTGAGGACCTGAAAAGACCTTAGCTTAAAAGGGCTATAGTCTCCCACTGCATCCTGGGCCATCTCCAGTTGTCCTGATCAATACCTGACTACTAGACCCAGATGGCTCTGGAGGAGAAAATGAGGCTGGTGACTTTGCACAGCCTTCCTTCACTCAAATCAAAGTCAATTGTAAGCCATGGTATCATCCTCCTGATCCCTAAGTGCTATATAAGTGTGCAATGTTTTGATAATTACTTAGAGAATTCCGCTGCTCATTGTTCTCCTGTTTTGGAGATGGCTAAGAAACCCAAACAGTGGGGATCAGAATCGCAGTATGAAGGTTGGGACTCAGAAAATTTTAGGCCCTTGACACTCTGCGTCTGTGTCACTCCTTTACTCAAGCCCTGAGGTAGAAACAAGTATCCATTAGAACTTTTGCTCATGTGTTAGATCTCCCTTCAGAAGTTTGTAGGAAGCATGCTAGTCAACAAATAGCTCTGTAGGTCAACAGTTAACCAGGGAATCATTTTTTTCTTTGCTAGAACTGGGAGGGTTAGGATCAGGAGGAAGGGTGGAATGGAAAAGACTATATTGTTGCATTTTGAGGAACTTGAAGGGAGACAATATTTAAATGAAAGAGAAAGCTAGGAAGATGTTTTGAAACTGACATCTTTTCCAGAAAAATTAAATAAAGACCTTGATTATTTTGTTCATACAGTAGCCTGTGTACTTCACTTAAGGAGGAGAAAACATAGTCACTATTCAAGAACCATGGAATTTAAGAGTTGGAAGGGATCTGATTAGTCATGTAGTCCAAACCCTTATTTTTTAGTTGAAGAAAATGAGGTTCAATCAGTCAGTGGAAGTCAGTCAGTCAGTAAGCATTTAATAAGCTCTTACCATGTGTCAGACGCTGTGCTAAGCTCTGGAGATACAAAGAAAGGCAAAAGAAAATTTCTGCCCTGAAGAACTACATAATTGTCAGTTGGTAGAGTTAGGACTTGGACCTCCATGGTCTTATTCCCATTGCAAGTTCTTTCCACAGTCTGCTGCTTCTTTGTAGCAGAACAGTTAACTGTTACTGCCCTGCCCACTGATTTGCTTTTAAAAGAGGCGTTAGGGCATGTTTTGTGGATGGATGAATTAGAGCAAGTGTGGTGTACTGAAAAGTGATGACTGGTTCCGGCTTAAGAAAGACCTGAGTTCAAATCTTGTTTCTGATGCTTATTCCCTATGTATCCTTGGACAAATCACTTAACATCTCTGGATCTTATTTTTCTCATCAGTAAAACAAGGGAGGTTGGTTTAAATCAGAGGTTCTTAATCTCAGCTGTGTGAACTTATTTTTAAAAACTATTTTTATAATTTTAATTCAATAGAATTAGTTTCCTTTGAAATTACATAAATATATATAAATACACCCAATATGGATATATACATTATATGTACAAATTATGTATATAATGTGTGTACATATACATGTACATATACAGATGCACATACACATATTACGAGGAATCCACAAGCTTCACCAGACCTCCAAAAAGGTCCACAATATGAAGAAAAGGTTAAGAACCTCTGATCTGTATGATCTCTTAGGTCATAACCGAAGAGAACCAGGGACAGGGAAGGTTAAATGTGAGCCAGTGTGGCTTACCACAGACAGCAGAGGGCAGCAGAGAGCCACTGGACTCTAGTTTATTCTGGCATTAAGTGGGATCTCAGAATAAGCAGGTTCAAGCATCAGGGGCATGGTGTGATGTCATGATGTGGTGGTGATGATGGTGACGATGACGACGACGACGACGATGATGATGTATGCAGAGAGGGGGCAAAGGCCAAGCAGAGTAGAGAGAGTGACTCAAAATCCATGAAGCTAAGAGGTAGATCTGGAATCATGGCTTGCGGTATAACACAGGGCAGATAGAAGTGATAGGTTACAAAGTGCAGTTGTTCAAAGTCCATAAGAATTGAGAACTGTTGTTTGGTGAGCCCAGATAATCTTTAAGTCCTTGCCCCCTCTGGTCATTAAAAGAACCTCCAGATATATGGCAAGGACCTGACATCTATGATGTTACCTCAAAAAGTTATGGATGCAGCATTATTATTTTTCTGAAACCACCAGTTAAGGATTCATGATCTTATTGATTCTCTTCTTGAACTTATGGCAGTACCTTACCGTAGCAGGCATCAAATAGTATTTGTTTAATTGAAAACATTTATTTTATCTCGCCGAACCGACTTCTTTCAATCTTCAAGAGATGCCTCCTGGTCCTAATATTCTAGGTTTTGGTGATCAAGTGTATATTCATGACTTTCGTGATTTAATGTCCTTTCAGGTTAGGCTTTCTCAGCTTTCATGTTTGCAGAATTGAAGTCTTAATTTTTAAAGCTCTTATGGGAAGCCCCTTCATCCCCTTTGTCATAGTGCCTGCCTATTGTATGGTATAGAGGAAAGAATATTTGACTTAAAGTCAAGAAACATTTATATTTGAATTCTGCCTTTGACACATTTGTTTAGACAGCACCATCTCTAACATGATTCTCAATTTCCTCATCTGTAATGTGGGAATATTAATAGAAGCTACTTCACATGGTTATTATTAAGGTCAAATTTTAAAATGTACAGTGCTTTGCAATCAGCAAAATTCTTTAAAAACATCATCCATACTTATTGCCAAGAAAAGACAGGTTGTCACATCATTCTGCCTTAGATGGCTATTTGGGAGTCAAGCCTTATTATAGACCAATGCTTTGACAGCATACACATATCAATGGAACCCAATGATTTTATTCTGTACTCTCCATAAGAAAGTCAAAGCAGGCTTGTTCTGAGCCAGTGACCCAAGCCCTTGCCCATGGGCAGAATGCATGATATTCATATATTAGGCAAAGACCACTCTCAGCTGTGAGTCAGGGTTTTGAGTTCTAAGGCTCTGAGCCTAGGTTTCGAGCTGGAAGGGGTCTTAAAGCTGATATTGTTCAACTTCTTCAGTATAGATAAAATAAGTCAGTCTCAGAGAGGCTGAGTGATTTGCCCAAAGTGTCACAGGTAGTAGGTAGCAGAGTTGGGCTTTGAACCTAGGTCCACTGACTCCAAAACCACTCATTTGCTCATTTCTTCCACTCCCTGTGCAGTAGCACAATGCCACTTCTCAAGGTCCTTCAGGTCATGCCAACCTCTACTATGAGCACATTCCAAGTTTGGTGCTAGCACACAAGGAAAACATGATACTGAGTAATGAATGGAAACCATTTAAAAATTCTGTTCTCAGATTACCTCCTTCCAGGTGAATTGGCAGGTGCCTTCTTGCTATGTTCTGGTATGTAGGTGGAGCCACTCTACCATGTGAATCGCCTCTGTGGTACCCACCAATGGGATATCAACCTCATATCATTCACTGAGGTCAGGTAATGGTAAATGTAAAGTCATGACTCCACTAAGAGATGAATGAGCTGTAAGGTTCTGCCTATGCTAGATCAGTACCTGAGGTGCAGACATTTTTGATCCTTTAGATCTCATTACCTAGAAGGTACATAAGTAGGGTGTGTTGGTAAATGCCTAATAACTGAATTTCTGTAAAAAGTACACATGACACACTTTTAGGTTCAATCTGCATCATCAATATTTTCTCTGCTGATTTCTTAAGTCTACATAATCAACAAAAAATAAATGAAGCCCTAATTTATAGCATTTGCCAATTTCTAAAGTGTAAACGTTCACATTGAAAATTAACAATTGGCTCTCTCAAGTTTCAGCACATTCCTATATAGGCCAGATAGAGTGAGAGAAAGAGAGAGAATGGAAGAGATTTTTTTTTGTAATAGCTAGCATTTACACAGAGTTTTAAAGTTTACAAAGGACTTTATGTATAGTATTTAATTTGATTATTATTTTATGTCTATTCTTTTTATCTCATTGTGAAATTAAGACAACCCTGAATTCAACAATAGAAAATTGGCAGAACAGTAGCTCTGGCAAATCCTATGAAGTTGGCAAAGCTTCAGGTATGGGCTCAGGGACAGACTAGATCTGTTTAGTTAAATTTGGAGAAGTTCATCATGAATAGATGTCTTTCAGGTGATGATTTTCTTTCCCCGGTGGAAACTTGTTAGATTGTCTATTAATGCCTATCAGGATTTAAATTTACATCAGGGGAAGGAATACCATCTGCAGTGATTAAATCACAGCATCATAGATTTAGAGTTGAAAAAGGATGATAGTCAAATCCTCCCAATTTATATGATTTTTTCTTTTTCTTTTTTCTGAACCTGGCAGATACCAACAAATAGGAGCATTTCCATATACAAATAGGAGAAGAAAGAAGATTGTACCTGAAATCATACACCTCTGTTACACATTGCTTGTTTTTATTTATTTTTAACATTCTTTTCTTTTTAAAATTTGAGTTCCAAATTCTCCCCTTCCCCTCCCCCACATACAGAAAAGGCAAGCAAAATGAAATCATTTATACATGTGAAATCATGGAAAACATTTCTACATTAGCCATATCACAGAAAAAGCAGAAAAAATGAAAGTGAGAAAAATAAAGTGAGAAAACTATTTACTTTGATTTGCACTCAAAGTTCACCACTTCTCTTTCTGGAGGTGGATAGCATTTTTTTCATTATGAATCCTTTAGAATTGTCTTGGGTCATTGTATTGATCAGAGTAGCCAAGTCTCTCACAGTTGATTATCATTATATGCTGTCATTGAGCACAATGATCTTCCAGTTCTTTCTACTTCACAGTTTGCATCAGTTCACATAGTTCTTTGTATAGAAGAAGAAGCATGATAGTACTCCATCACAATCATATACCATAACGTGTTCAACCATTTCCCAATTGATAAGCATCCCCTCAATTTTCAATTTTTTGCCACCATAAGAAGAGCTGATATGAATGTTTTTGTACATATAGGTCCTTTTCCTTTTACCTTAATCTCTTGGGGTATAGACCTAGTAGTGGTATTACTGGGTCAAAGAGTATGCACACTTTTATAATTCTTTGGGCATAGTTCCAAATTATTATTCAGAATGGTTGGACCAGTTCAATGAATCAACAGTTTATTAGTTCGCCTATTTTTCCTCTCATTCTTTCCAGAATTTCTCATTTCTGATACATGAGGTGGTACTTCAGAGTTGTTTTAATTTGCATTTCTCTATTCAGTGTGGTGATTTAGAGCATTTTCATATGAATACAAATAGCTTTGATTTCTTCTGAAAACTGCCTGTTTATATCCTCTTACCATTTATCAATTAGGTAATGAATCATGTTTTTATAAATTTGATTCAGTTCCATGTATGTATTTAAGAAATGAGATTGCTTTTATAGCTGAAACGTGCTGTAAAATTTTTTGACATTACTTCATTGTCTATGGTACCTTTTAGCAAAATTTGGTTTCCCTAATTATCTCTTTTAGTTAAGTCTATTTTTTTTGCTTTGTCTGAGATCATAATTTCTACCTCTGCTTTTTTTTATTTTAGCTGAAATATCATAGATTCTGCTCCAGCCTTTTATTTTAGCTCCATGTATGTCTTTCCATTTCAAATGTATCTCTTGTAAACAATATATTGTTGAATTCTGAATTCTAATCCATTTTGCTATATGTTTCCATCTAATGGGTAAGTTCAATCCCATTCACATTCACAGTTAAGATTACTAACTGCATTTCCCTCTATACTATTTTCTTTTGTTTATCCTTCTCTCTTTTTATCCTGTCTCTTCTCAAAAGTCTGTTTTGCTTCTAACAACTGCCTTCTTTAATCTGTCCTCCTTGTTATCACACTCCACACCATATCTCTTATTCAATTCCCTTTTTATTTCTCTACTGGATAAGATAGATTTCTATATCCAGTTGAGTATGTATATGTAGTCTTCCCTCTTTGAATGAATTCTAATGAGACTATAACAGCTCTTTTTTGTGTGCCTCTTTTGTATGAGAAAAATTTTCCCCATTCTACCTTTCCCTTACTCCTTCTCTTAGTACATCCTTCTTTCTCACCCCTTAATTTTTTCCCAATATAGTCGACTCACACTATGCCCTCTGTCCATGTAGATTCTTTCTAACTGCCCTAATAATGATAAAGTTCTTAGGAGTTAGATGCATCATCTTCTCATATGGGAATGTAAACAGTTTAACTTTATTAGGTCTCATGATTACTCTTTCATGCTTACCTTTCTATGCTTCTCTTGAGTCTTGAGTTTGGATGTCGCATTTTCTATTCTGCTCTGGTCTTTTCACCAGGAATGCTTGAAAGTCCTTTATTTCATTAAATGTAATTTTTCCCCCTGAAGAATTATACTCAGTCTTCCTGGGTAGGTTATTCTCGGTGGTCATCCTAGTTCCTTTCACTTCTGGAATATCATATTTTAAGCCCCCTGAGGGCCATCTGCAGTTGACCTGATCTATAATTTGCCACTGGACCCAGAAGGCTCCAGAGGAGAAAGTGAGGCTGGTGACTTTGCACAGCCCTACCTCACTTAAATCCAATTCACTTGAAAGTCATGGCATCACAAACAACAGGACAAATGACAACAACAATTCTAAGCCCTGTGCTCCTTTTATGTGGTAGCTGCTGAATCTTGTGTGATCCTGACTGTAGCTCCAATATATTTGAATTGCTTTTGTATGGTTGCTTGTAATATTTTCTCCTTGACCTGGGCACTCAGGATTTTGGCTATAATATTTTGGGGAGTTTTCATTTTGGTATCTCAGGAGGTGATAGGTAGATTCTTTCAATTTTTATTTTACGCTCTTGATATAAGATATTGGGGCAGTTTTCCCTTCTTTCTTCAAATATGATGTCTAGGCTCTTTTTTTGTTTATGGCTTTCAAGTAGTCCAATAATTCTTAAATTATCTCTTCTTGATCTATTTTCCAGGTCAGTTGTTTTTCCAATGAGATAATTCACATTTTCTTCTATTTTTTTATTCTTTGGGCTTTGTTTTACTGTTTCTTGATGTCTCATAGAGTCATTAGCTTCCACTTGCCCAATCCTAATTTTTATTAAGTTATTTTCTCTAGTGAGCTTTTATACTTCTTTTTCCATTGTCTCATTCTGCTTTTTTTAATTTTCTTTTTTAAAAATTTATTTATTAAATTTATTTAATATATTTAGTTTTCAGCATTGATTTTCACAAGAGTTTGAATTACAAATTTTGTCCCCATTTCTACCCTGCCCCCCATTCCAAAATGGCATGTATTCTGGTTGCCCTGTTGCCCAGTCAGCCTTCCCTTCTGTCACCCCACTCCTCTCCCATCCCCTTTTCCCTTACTTTCCTGTAGGGCAAGATAAATTTCTATGCCCCATTGCCTGTGTATCTTATTTCCTAGTTGCATGCAAAACCTTTTTTTTGAACATCTGTTTTTAAAACTTTGAGTTCCAAATTCTCTCCCCTCTTCCCTGCCCACCCACCCTCCCTAAGAAGGCAAGCAATTCAACATAGGCCACATGCGTATCATTATGTAAAACCCTTCCACAATACTCATGTTATAAAAGACTAACCATATTTTGCTCCTTCCTGCCCTATCCCACTTTATTCAATTTTCTCCCTTCACCCTCTCCCTTTTCAAAAGTGTTTGCTTTTGAATACTTCTCCCTATCTGCCCTTCCTTCTATCATCTCCCCTTTCTTATCCCCTTCCCCCCCCTTTCATGTGGGGTAAGATACCCAATTGAGTGTGAATGTTATTCTCTCCTCAGGTCAGATCTGATGAGAGCAAGATTCACTCATTCCCCCTCACCTGCCCCCTCTTCCCTTCCTACAGAACTGCTTTTTCTTGCCACTTTTATGTGAGATAATTTACCCCATTCTATCTCTCCCTTTCTCCCTCTCTCAATATATTCCTCTCTCGTCACTTAATTTGATTTTATTTCCTTTAGATATCATCCTTTCATCTTCAACTCACCCTGTGCCCTCTGTGTACATATATATATATATATATATATATATATATATATATATATATATATATATATATATATATATGTATATTCCCTTCGGCTACCCTAGTACTGAGGTCTCATGAATTATACACATCTTCTTTCCATGTAGGAATGTAAACAAAATAG
>CM053625.1:173643444-173683896 GCA_028646595.1 Phalanger gymnotis | reverse complement strand
TCAGTGGTCTTTTGGACCTCTTTTTCCATTTGGCTAATTCTGCCTTTCAAGGCATTCTTCTCCTCATTGGCTTTTTGGAGCTCTTTTGCCATTTGAGTTAGTCTATTTTTTAAGGTGTTGTTTTCTTCAGCATATTTTTGGGTCTCCTTTAGCAAGTCATTGACTTGTTTTTCATGGTTTTCTCACATCCTTCTCATTTCTCTTCCCAATTTTTCCTCTACTTCTCTAACTTGCTTTTCCAAATCCTTTTTTGAGCTCTTCCATGGCCTGAGACCAGGTCATGTTTTTCTTGGAGGCTTTTGATGTAGGCTCTTTGACTTTGTTGACTTCTTCTGGATGTATGTTTTGGTCTTCTTTGTCACCAAAGAAAGATTCCAAAGTCTGAGTCTGAATCTGAGTTTGTTTTCACTGTCTGGCCATGTTCCTAAGTCAACTCACTTGACCCTTGAGTTTTTCATCAGGGTATGACTGCTTGTAGAGTAGAGAGTACTTTGTTCCAAGCTCGAGGGTTATGCGCTGTTGTTTTCAGAGCTATTTCTATCCAGCTCTGCCACACCAGCACTCCTCCACCCCCAAGAACTGCCAACCTGGAGTGGACTCAGATCTTAAGCAGGCTGTGAACTCCAGCTCTGATCTGCCACTTAATTCCTCCCACTAGGTGGTCCTGGGCTTAGAAGCAACTGCAGCTGTAGTTCTGTAGCTGCACCACCCTTGCTGCCCCCAGGGTGGTGGTGGAACCCGAGAACTTTCACTCTGTCCGTCGCAGCTTTTCTGACTAACCTTCTCTGTTGTCTTTGGTGTTTGTGGGTTGAGAAGTCTGGTAACTGCCACAGCTCACTGATTCAGGGCAGTAGGGCCTGTTCTGCCTGGCTCCTGGTCTGGTTGGTCCTGCTGAAGCCCATGCTGGCATGATAGATCTTACCCAGTGACCATCCAGGCTGTCCTGGGCTGGAGCCCTGCTTGCCTCTGCTATTTTGTGGCTTCTGCAGTTCTTCTCTGTTATCTTTGGTGTTTGTGGGTTTAGAAGTCTGGTAACTGCCACAGCTCACTGATTCAGGGTGCTCCCCATTCTGCTTTTTAAGAAGTTCTTTTCTTGAATGGATTTTTGTACCTCCCTTTCCATTTGACCTAGTCTGCTTTTTAAGGAGTTCTTTTCTTCTGAAACTTTTTGTGCCTTTCTGATCATTAGATAAATTCTGTTATTTAAGATGTTATTTTCTTCAGCAATTTTTTGGTGCCTCTTTTACCAAGCTATTAGTTTTCTTTTCATAATTTTCTTGTATTACTCTCATTTCTTTTCCCAATTTCCCCTCTACCACTGTTATCTCTTTCTTTAACCCTGCCAGGAATTCTTGTTGGGTTAGGTTCAATTAGCATTTTTCGAGGCTTTGTTGTCTTCTTTTGAGTTTATGTCTTGATCATCTGTGTCACTGTAGTAGACTTTTATTGTCAAGTTCTTTTTTGTTGTTGTTGCATATTCATTTTTCCAGCCTTTTCCTTGACTTTAAGCTTTTTCTTAAAGTTGGGCTCTGCTCATTTGAGAATGGGGAGGTACTGTCCTAAGCTTCAGGCTTTTTTTGCACTGCTGTTTTCAGAGCCAATTTTGGGAGTCTATAAGTTTTTGGCGCTTCCAGGGTGGTGTGATTGAGGAAAGGTGTGGTTCCTGCTTTCCTGGTCTTTGCTCTGGTCTTTATCCAGCACGGGCCCCTATTTCCCAGCAGCAGCAAATGCTAGTGCTCCTCTTAGCCCTGGAACTATGACCAGGTCCCCTGCTCTCCTGTAGTCAGAAGAACTAGTCCTCTCTTCCTTGGAACCACAACCAGGGCCCTTGCTTTTTTGTGAATGACCACAAGTACTTCTCTTTTCCTTGGAATTGTGGCCTACAACTGCTTGTGGGCAATAGACTTGCCAATTAGCACCAGATGCACCCAATGCCAGCAAAGGATCCCTTATAATTTCTTTCTAATCAGTTGTCTGATCCCTTTACTGTCTCTGGGATGAGACCTCCTGATGCTGCAGCTGTTCCAGCAGCCTGCAAGGCCCACCACTGGTGTTGATGTGTTTGGTTTTGGATGGACAGCTACCCCAGTGTTGCCTCAGGTGTTGATCTCCTATTGATTTCCTAAGTTATATTAGTCTGCAAAAAATGCCTCACTTAGACTTTTTGTTGCCTTTACTACTCCAAAATTTGATTTGAGGAATTATTTTAAAGTTGTTTGGAGGGGACTATTGAGAAAGTTCAGCTGGGTTGCTGCCTGTACTCTACCATCTTGGCTCTTCCTCCCCTTTTACTGTTTCTTATATCACAATGGTATTCTGTTACTATACATTCATATACTGTAATTTTCTCAGCGATTTCCCAATTGATTAGTTCTCTCTAGTGTAACGGGACGAGTTATAGCCAACCCCAAAACATCGCTGGAGCTCCGTGCCCAGAACCAGCTGAGATAACCTCAGGGCTCTGAGGTATGGGAGGAACAAGATGGAGTTTGGAGGAAGGGTCTCACCCTTGTTGGCAACGTGGTGCAGGGTTCTTTTCCGGGTTTACCTGTGCACAGGTGAATCATGGGGAGAGCGCAGGAAAGAAAGGGGAGGAGAATAGGAGGAGAATAGGTGGAGAGTAGGCGGACCAAGGCAGTCCTAGTACTACATAATAAAGGCTATAAAAATCTGTTCACTGACTTAATTAAACGGAGCTGCTTACCACCTTGGCTTCCAGCCTCATTCATTGCCCGCGAGATCAGGCCTTTGCTGGACAAAGGCCTGGGAGTATGGGGTAAGAGAGTTCCCCAACACTCTAGTTTTCAGGTCTTTGCTGCAACAAAAATTCTACTATGAATATTTTTTGCACATATCATCCCTTTTTTTCTTTCTAAAAGTTTCTATGGTCTATAAATCTAGGATCAAAGGGTATGCAGAGTTAGCATCTTTTTAGATATAATTCCAAATTGCTTTACAGAATGGCCAGACTAATTCGTAGCTTTACTAACAATGCATGAATGTGCCTGTCTTCCCATATCACCTCCAACAACTTTTACTTTTCATTTGTCATCTTTATCAATCTTATTGGTGTGAAATAGAACCTCAGGGTCATTTTAGTCTGTATTTCTCTTATTAATATTTGAAATTTCTTTTCATATGGCCGTTGATAGCTTGCTTTTCTTCTTTTGAGAATTATCTGTTCACATCCCTTGATCATTTATCTGTTGGAAGAAAGGTCTATTTCTTATTTAAAAAATCATTTCCCTATATATTTTGGATATTAGAACTTTTTGGTTATGGTTTTCAGGGAGTCTGACGATTCTTCAATTGTCTTTCCTTGATTTTTTTTAGGTAGTAATAGCTGATAGCTTATTCTTTCTTCTATTTTCTTCAATCTCCCCCCCCCCCCCACTATATTTCTTGTCTCATGGAGTTGTTGAGTTTTGTTTGGACCATTCTGATTTCCAGAGAAGTTACTAGTGATATAAGGTCTTCTACCTTCTGTTCAAAGCTGCCTGTTCTTCTAATTATTTCCTCCAGAGCTCTTATTTCACTTATAATTCCATTTTTATCTCTTCCTTTATTTTTTCCAGGTATTCTTTTAGTCCTTGTTGTCAAATATTTTTTTTTCTCTGAGGCTTTGTTTGTAGTTAAAGTATTACTCTTTCCTTCTGGATTTATCTTTTGGGTGTCTCTTAATCCATACATCTCTTCAGAGTGTTAAATTTCTTCTATTTATTCATATCTCCAGTTCCTGACTTGGGACTTTGTGCCAGAGCCAGCTCTGCTGTTCTACCATACTCTTGAATAGTGTTGCTAGTCCCTGTTTGGTTCTAATATCACTTTGTTGCATTCATGCCACTGGGTTCTGCTTCCTCTGGTACAGTTAGAATGCTGCCAAGCTTCAGTGACTCCAGTTAGAGATTTGTATTTTTCTGTCCCTCAGGCACTTCTGTCATCTTGTAGTTTTGCAGTGGCTTTCTCAGTGGGGGCACTGACATGTTCTTCCATCCTTTTGGGTCTTCCTTAGTTGGAGTATGGTTGCATCAATACCCCGTGGGGTTCCCCTAGTCAGGGTGCTACCTAAGGCTTCTCTAGTTGATTGTTACCTAAGGCTTCCAGCCTGTTTTTCTGTACTTATGCAGGCTTTCTTGGCAGGTTGCCTTTTTCAGCATCTGTAGCTTCTGGCTATCTTTTTCCTGTAATTCTGGGCTGGGTTGAAGGAGCTCACTAATGTTTCTTTGTAATTTTTTTTTGTCATTGTTCATTCTGATACTCTTTATACCATTGCTAGAGTAAAAGTGGGAGAACTGGGCTCTTCTGTGCTCTTTCATGTAGTCATATTAACAGAAGCCTTCAATTCCCTCATTTTACAACTGCGGCCCAGAGACTTGAATAAGCTGCCCAGGGTTACACAACAAATAAGCATCAGAGTGAGGATGTGAACCCAGGTTTTCCTGAATCTAAGTCCAACACCTTCTTTTCCAGTCTTCCCATCCTGTCTGGTGCTCTTCTCGGTGGTCTGGAGAACAATCAGCTGAGGCTGACGGTGTTTGCCAATTTTTCTTTTCTCTGATTAGCTGGTTGAAGAAGAAATTAAACTGTAGACACAACACTAGCTTTGAAAGGCATCCAAGTAAGACCTAATATGCAAAATGTATTGGTTTAACTCTAGGCTCCTTTGACAACTGAGGTGTAGATGCCTATGTTTAATTCTTACAGTCTATTGATAGCTTACAGATGCACAGATTGAAAAAGTGGCTTGTTTGCTCATTTCTACAATAACTAGTAAGACACACTACTCAGTGATCTCCATTTTTCCCTCAGCCAAGTTCATGTCACCTCTATTCAATATTTTTCTATCTGTTTTCTTCACAATTTGGTGTAAAGTGATCTGCAGCCTCAAACTGTGGTGTCAGATTTGAACTACAGTAACAAATGAGTTTCTGTCTTCTAAAAATATGTCTACAGAAAAGGAGAGGGATAAAAAGGACTTTTGACAAAAGATCATCAAGGACATATGTTGGCACATTCAAAGAATTCTGTGACTCCTGAAGCAAAAGAAGATTCTGAGACCACTAGGTGTCACCCTGCACAGAAGCCAGAACTTGGAGATAAAAAAGCAAAACATCAAAAAAATTTTTTTTGGCAAAACAGTTTTTGTTAGGTAGCAATGTAGGAAGGGTTCATGCGATGAGCATGATTCATCATTCCCTACTGGGAATGCTTTGTGCCCACAGGCAAAGAAGACCTCTTGGGTTCCTCTATTCCAGTTTCTACTTTATTCTGCTTGCAACTAGTATAGGAGAGTATGTACTATGGCTCTGGGAAGGCCAGCTCTGTATAGCACTAGTCTGAATGCTCATTTGTTTTATGAATATTGTGGAGGATGATAGATAGCAAAAAGTCTTACTTCATGGGGGAAGGAAGTCAAAGCATATGCAGGAGAATAGAGTTTATATACACTGGTTTCTGGACTATTACAATAGCTCTCTAATTGGTCTCCCTTCCTCCAATGCCTCCCTCCTCTAATCCATTCTCCACACAGTTACCAAACTGATATTTCAAAACCAGGTGTATCCATGTCAACTCCTTACTCACATATCTTTAGTGGCTCTCTACTGACTGTAGAATAAAATGCAAACTTCTTAGTAAGGCACTTAGAACCTTCCACAAACTGGATCCCATCTATCTGTCAATTCAATTCAATAAACCTTTATTCTGGTCTAATTCTACATTACTCCTCTTCAAGCACTCTCTGTTCTAGTCAAACTGATCTGTTTCTTTACTGAGAAAATGGAGCATCCCATAGGGCTATAAAACTGTCCATACCCTTTGATCTAGCAATACCACTGCTAGGTCTATATCCCAAAGGACATATTTGTACAAAAATAGTTATAGCAGTTCTTTTTGTGGTGGCTAAGGACTGGAAATTGAGAGGATGCCCATCAATTGGGCAATGGCTAAACAAGCTGTGGTATACGTTCGTGATGGAGAATTATTGTGCTATAAGAAATGACAAACAGGATGATTTCAGAAAAAGCTGGAAAGACTTACACAAACTGATGCAAAGGTGAAGTGAGCAGAACCAGAAGAACATTGTACACAGTAACATCAACATTGTATGACGAAGAACTGTGAATAACTTAGCTATTCTCAGCAATACAAAGATCCGAGACAGTCTCAGACTCATTATGAAGCATGCTATCCTATCCCCTTCTAGAGAAAGAACTGATACAATATGAATACAGATGGAAGCATGTTATTTTTTTTACTTTCTTTTTCAAGTCTTCTTGCACAAAATGACTAATATGGAAATGCTTTATATAGTTGCACATGTATAAACTATATAGGATTGCTTACTGTTTCGGGGTGGGGGTCGGAGAAAGAGGGATAGAGGAAGGGAGGGGATAGAATTTGGAACACAAAACTTTAAAAATGTTGAGAAAAATCATTTTAACATGTAATTGGGGAAAAATAAAATATAATATAACAAAAGGAAATGGAGGCATCCATCTCGAGCTTCTTCTTCTCCCTTACTCCATCACTCAAAATCCTTCTCCATCATCCCTCCCCACTTTTTCTGCTGTAATCTCTGATGAAGATGTGGGTCTTCCCCTTCTTGAGGCTAACATTTCCATTCATGTTCTTGATCCTTTCTCCTATTATCCTTTTCAGAAGCTTATGCTCTCTTTTGTTTCTAATCCTTCTCTTCAGTCTCTCTATATCCAATGCCATGTTTTCTACTGTCTTCTCCCTATCCTTAAAATCCTTCACTTGGCCTACCTTCAAGCTATCTTATGTATTTTCTCTCTTCTACAGAGCTATTCTTCTAAAGGAACTCATTTTGCTTTCCTCACCTTTCACTCATTACTTAATCATTTACAAACTGGCTTCTGATCCAACCTCTCACTTGTAACTGCTCTCACCAAATTTTCCAAGTATCTCTTAAGAGATAATGCAAAGTCCTTTTCTCCATCCTTATCTTTCTTGAACACTTTGCAGGGTTTGACATTGCTGACCACTCACTCCTCCCAAATACTCTCTTCCCTGTATTTTCATGATAGTTCTCTTTTGTAGTTCTCCTTCTGCCTGTATTATTGCTCTTTCTCAGTCTCTTTTGCTAGATTATCATCCATGTCCCACCCACTACACGTGAATATACCCCAGGACTCTGTTCTAGTTTTATTTTTCTTCTCTCTTTACCATCTTTCTTGGTTGCCTCATCAGGTCCCATACATTCAATTATCTTTTCATTGATCACCACCAAATCTACATCTCCAGAGATCCATTTCTCTATCAACAATGTCCTAATGGACATTTTCAGTGGAATATTACATAGGCATTTCAAACACAATATATCCAAAATAGAATTCATTATCATTTTCCTACAAACCTTCTCTTCCTAACTTCTCTATTTTTTGTGAGGGCACTACCATTCTTGTAGTTAACCCAATATAAAATTCAGAGACATCTTTAACTTTTCATTCTCTCTCATTTCCCACTGCCGTATCTTGTGTAACATCCCTCATATCTATCTCCTTTTCTCTACTCACATGATCATCTCCCTAGTTTAGGCCCTCAAGATCTCCCATCTGGATTATGGCAATTGCTTCCTAATGGGACTTTTTGTTTCTAGTCTCTCTGATTTATTTTTTATTCAGCTGCCAAATTGTTATTCCTAAAGCACAGGTCTGACTGTACCATGCTCTTGCTCAAGAAGCTTCTGTTTCTCCTTATTGTTTCAAGGATAATACATAGATTCCTCTGTTTGTCATTTAAAACCTTTTATTATCTGGCTCCCAGACTCTCCTTCTGGTCTTATGTCACGCTATTCCCTCTCATACATATGTTGTAACCAGATTGGCCTATTTGTTATTTCCCCTTAATGACTTTCCTTTGCCTGCCTCTGTGACTTTACACAGGCTGACCCTCATGTCTAGAATACTTTCTCCTCATCTCCACTATTTGAAACCCCCGGCTTTCTTTAAGGTTTACCTCAGGTGCTGACTCTTATAAAAGTTCATGGGATCTTAGGTTCTAGAAGGGGCCTCAGAGGCTATCTAGGTTACCTGTCTCACTTTACTGATAAGGAAACTTGAGACCTATAGAAATTTAGTAACTTGCCCAATGTCACACAGGTAGTATTTGTACTCAGGTCTTCTGGCTCTACAACTTGTGTTCTTTCTACTGTATTATATGGTATCACCCTATTCCCCCTTCTAGTGAGAGACTTTCAAATACTTTAAGAAACTAGACAACTCCAAAACCTCTTAATGGTACTAGAGAACCCTCAGGTGGGGTGAAATATAGCATACCTGGCCTTCAGGAAGTGAGGGCTAGAGTAGTCACTATTATACAGATAATTCTTAGATCTGTTTATCCAGCCCTAACATCTTGCCCAAGCTCTAATCTCACATCTCCAATTGCCTATTAGTTGTCTTGAACTGGATGTCTCATAGACATCTTAAATTCAGCGTGTCCATAAATGAACTCATTATCTTTTCCCTCAGACCCTTCTCTTTTCCAAATATCTCTGTAACCGGAGAAGTCGCCATCATTTTTCTAGTCATTTATTCAGCTTGGTGGCAAATGTCTACTTGTCATTGTCCCCTTCATCCACAATATCTTGATCTGTTGCCAAATGCTGTTAATTCCATTGTGACAATATTTCTTACATGCCTCCTTTTCTGACATTGTTGCAAGTCCTCATCACTTCATGCCTACGTTATTTCAATAGCCTTCTATTTAGTCTTCCTGCCTTGTCTTTCTCGACCCTAGTTCATCCTTTTCTCAACTGTAAAAATGATCTTACTAAAGAGCAGCTCTGACCATGCCACACCCTCTACTCAATTTCAGTGGTTCACCATTGCTTTTAGAATCCAATATGAATCCTCCGTCATGGTTCTAAAAGTCCTTCATAATCTGGTTTCCTCCTACCTTTCCAGTCTTTTTACACTTAACACCCCCGCCCCACCTCCATTTTTATATTATATGATCTACTGACACTGGCCTCCTTGCTGTTCCTCACAGGACACTCCGTCTTCAAACTCTGCTGCTTTTCACTGGTTGTCCCTCTTCTCTGACTGCTGGCTTCCCTGACTTTCTTTAAGTCTCACCTCCCATCCCACCTTCTATCAAGGCTTGTGCCTTACATGAGATAATATTTATAAAGCAATTAGTAGGTGTTGTATAAATGCTTATTCCCATCCCCTTACCCTAGAAGATTATTTTCACTTTACTATATATATGCGTATATATGTGTGTGTATCTATCTTTTATATACATGTGTATATATATATATGTATATATATATATATATATGGTTTTTTTGTGTGTTTTTTCCTCCATTAGAATGTGAGTTCCTTGAGGGCAGGGACTATTTTTGCCTTTGTTTGTACACCTAGTACTTCTCATAGTGTCCAGTGCATACACTAAGTGCTTAATAAAAACTTGTTGACTTGAAAAATGTCAAAATATGATCATATCAAGTGCCTTAAACTCAAAATAGAGCCTTTTGTCTCTGTTTAATAGAATACTATAGGAAGTCTGAATGAGTTTTTAAACAAGAATTTTTTCCCTTGAAAATTATGGTGAACTGAAGGAAAGGATGAAGTTTAAGGTTGGCGGTAGAGAGGGTGCTTGGTAATGGGACAGAAGGAATGTGAGAGGAAGAATGACAGGATCATAGATAAAGAGCTGGAAGAGACCTTGGAGTCTAAGCCACTTATATTAGAGGTATGGAAACTGAGTTCTTGGGAGGTTAAATAATGTGTCCAAGGTCCTGTAGGTAAGCACCAGAAAAAGGCATCAGAAATAAACTATTTCTACTTCATCACATCAGCTGAGCATCAGGCATTGTACAAATGGCCTATAATATAAACAGTGCTAGTGCTGCTGGTTGGTTCAAGCAGATTAGTATGAAGAGTGTCACAGGGAGAGGAGAAGGGAAGAATCAGGTGATTCTAATTACCACATTAAGGTTAGGTCAGTCTGACCAATTTCCTCTTTCCTATTTTCCTTTAAAGCTAAATTGTTTAGGTTTGGATAGGTGAACAAAACCCCCAAATTTTACTCATCATCAAATCTTGTGCTCTAATTGCTGCATTCACTGGGTTAGAAAATAGATATCCCCAAAATTACTTATCCAACCAAGCAAAGGAAATGGTGTTTTTTTTCTTTTAAGAAAAAAATCATTTTTATTCTGGTGTTAACTTCCTTTGAAGATCTATTTCAGTGCATCGATTCTTTCTTTCTCTGACTGATAACAAATTAAGTATGACCATTAAACTCCATGAGTATATGTTATAGCAAATAAAGTAAAAAAAATTAATTCTCAATAATCCAAAATAATGAAGAGTAACAGAGGTGAAGATAAGGTAAAATAGTTGAGGACAAAAATTAGTCGATAATGTGATGTAGTAGAAACAGCAATGCTTTTGGGATCAGAAGTTTCCACATTTATAAAATAAAATGGTTGGACAGTTTGATCTCAAAGGCCTTTTCCAGTTTTAAGACTCTGATTTTTCTGATTCTAAGCCCTGAATTTGAATTTCAGAAGTGTGTTTGCTATGATCTTAGGCAAGTCACTTAGCCTTTCGAAGTCTGTTTCTTTACTTGAAAAGTGGTGGTAGTAATATTTGCAGAATTGTCCTTACAGATCTAGGGGGATCAGGTATTTTGTTGTTGGCAGGAATGCATAACAAAGGTGGAGTGCCTTTTCTGGCCCTTCCTGTCTTGTACTAAGTTGATTTAACTGCCAAACAGGCATAATGGAGATGGAAAAGAATCTTGTTAACCACATTCAATGGAGCAACTTTGTAGTTTTCCTACAAGGAGGATGACAAGAGTTGAATGGAATTTTTAGACCCAAAGTCAGATAGGAGAATAGGATCAGGGAACCTTAGTCTAACAAGTGGAAAAAACACTTCAAAGGACAGATTTTTAAAAAGTCTAAAGATATTTCTAGCTAGATGGCTAGGCTCTGCATCACGAAAGAGCTGAAGACAGTTCTAGGGGTATAAACAAAGAGCTAGTAGGCACTGCTTTTCCTGTCCCCCTTCTAACCTCCTCCCCCCAGGAAGAAGCCACATGGTAGCTGTAGCCTAGTAGACAGCCTAAGTTTGACAGAGAGTAGACACATGGCAGGGACAAGCATGGTAGAAAGAGCAGAGCAGCAGAACACTTCAGCTCAATAGGGCAACCAGCTTTCTAGATGATAATACCATTGTAATGGATCTGAAGCATTGGAGGGAGGACTTGTCCTGTCTATATATATGTACCAGGCACATAAGTTTATGTTACCTTATGGTTGAGTTCTTCCATATTTCTGGTCAAGCAATGAATCAAAAAAGATATATAATATAATATAATATAATATAATATAATATAATATAATATAATATAATGTAATGTAATGTAATGTAATGTAATGTAATGTAATGTAATGTAATGTAATGTAATGTAATATAATATAACATAACATAACATTATATTATATTATATTATATTATATTATATTATATTATATTATATTATATTATATTATATTATATTATATTATATTAATATAATGTAATAAAATAATAGCGAACATTTATGTAACAGTGTGCTAAATGCTTTGCACTCATTTTTTCATTTGATCCTCACGACAGTCTTGGGATGTACTATTATTATGATCATTTGACAGAGGAGGAAGCCAAGACAAACAGAAGTGAAGCGACTTGCTCAAGATCACACAGCTAGTATCAGAAGCTAGAAACTCAGATCTTCCTGTCTCCAGGCCTGATGCTCTACATACTATGGCCACCTTATTAAGAGCTATGTTTCAGACACTATACTAAATCTAAGAATACAAAAGATAAGGTTGAAATAGCCCTTGTCCTCAAGGAGCTTACATTTGAACGAGGGAGACAACATGTACATTTATAAATTAATTGAAGATATATACAAAGCAGAAACAGGGTAACCTTGAATTGGAAGGCACTAGGCTAGGGGGCATACAAAATGCTTCCTGCAGAAAATAGAATTTGAGTTGAATCTTAAAAAAAAGCTAAGGATTCCACAAGACAGAAGTGAGGATGGAAGACATCCTAGAAATGGTAAAGGCCTTTATAGAGACAGAAGATGGAGCATCATGTATGAGAAATAACAAGCAGCCACCATGAATGGATTGTAGAGCGAATGGAGAGAGGTAATATATGAGAAAACTAGATTGCTAGGTAGGGAATAGGTCAATAAAGGCTTTTAGGTGCCAAACAATGAAATTTATATTTGAATCTAGAAGTAATAGGGAACCTCTACTGAGCTTATCAAGGCAGCTAGATGATTCAATGGATGGAGCATTGGGCCTGGTATCAGGGAGACTCGAATTCAAGTAAGGCCTCAAACACTTGCTAGCTGTGTGACCCCAGGCAAATCATTTCACCTCTGTTTGCCTTAATCCCCCGGAGAAGGAAATGGCAAAGCACTTTGGTATCTGCCAAGAAAACCCCATGAACAATACGGCCCAGAGTCAGACACGACTAAACAACTGAACAAACGATTTGAGCTTACTGAATTCAAATATGATGTGGTCAGACCTACACTTACGAAAAATCACTTTGGCATATAGAAGGAGATGGGGAGATACCTGAGGCAGAGAATAAATTGGAGGCTATTGTAGTAGTCCAACTGAGAAGTGATGAGGGACAGATGATAGGGGTGGTGGCTGTATGAGTGGAGAGAGGATGAATGCTGGAGATGTAGAGATTAATTAAGATCTGGCAAATGATTAGGTCTGTGGGATGGAAAGTGAGATGTTTAGGATGGCATTATAAAGAAGTCTGAAAGAAGGGCTGGATTTTGCGGAAAGAGTTCTGGTTTTGGACATATTGAGTTTGAAATGCCTACAAGACATTTAGTTTGAAGTGTCCAATAGGCAGTTAGTCACACATGCTTGCTGGTTGAGTCCCTTTACTCCAAGCCTGTGATATGAATGAATAAATGTGTGGAAAAAATAATTTATGGAGCTCTTACTATATTCTACGCACTGTGGTAAACAATGGGCATACAAACACAAAAGCAAGATAGTTCCTGCTCTCAAAGAGCTACTATTCTAATGGGAATGTTGGTGGTGAATACACATGGGGAAACGGTGACAAGGAGGGGGTGTTTTGTTCTGGGAAGTCGTAAAGATAGTGAGTGGAACCATAGTGGAAATGATTGGCATTCCCTTTCCAGTATGAGCAATGGTAGTATTGTTAACGAATGTATTTTTCTCAGTAGAAAAACAGGTAGCAAGGCAAATATGATACATTTGTGGTGCCAGGATGTATGCCAAGATGGTGTTGGGTAGAATGTGAAGCATGGTTAGGGCTGGCTAGATATAATGAGTCATGTAACATGCTCTGCAGTGTGGAGAGTGTAGCCCGGGGGTGGGAGTTCTAGATCTGAGAGGGTTAAGTCCCTAAAAAAGGTTCAGTGACAGAGCTAATGTCAAGGTCTGGGTGGTTCTAAGGACTCAAGGGTAAGCAGTACAAGTGACAAGAAGATGGGGAAGTGGAATGTGAATTGTAGGTGGGACTGGATAAATGTAGTCATCCATGTGGGCATGTAACCTATGGGAGCATGTATCCCCTGTCTTAGAGGGACAAGCCTTCCTTGACCCTTTTTTTGGTTATTCTATATGTTTACGTATTATATTATTATATGTATTCTATATGTTTAAATGTCTTTTGCTCTGAACTAGTATGTCCTCCAGCAGTACTCAGATAAGTTAGCACATTGGTGAGAGCTTGTGAGCCATGGTTCTGAGTGAATACTGATCCTGAAAGTGCTTCAAACTTTGGGCTGCTTGATGGGGCTCCATGTTATATAGCCATTGGGCTATATAATGTTGTTGGGTGGTTTAGTTAATGCAAAAGGCTTTTAACAGTAAAGTTTATTCAAATTCATCATTTATTTAGTGCCCACTGTATGCTGACTATTGTAGAAACAGGTTATTTTATAACCGATACTTACTTTGGAAGGTAGTCAAGGAAACAGTCAAACACATAAAGATACACTGTTCATACCTACTCTACTGGAACTGAACACCTTCCAAGCTTAGCTCTCTTTTTAACAGTCTGAGATGAATGAAAGAATGAATGACCTTTCCTTTCCCCAACTGGGGAGACATTAGTTATCTCCTGCATTTTTCCTCATGTTGTACTGAGTGATTGACAGAGAGCAGGCAATTTACATAATCTGCATTCACAAATCCTGGCTCTGTTACATAGGCCAACAATTATTTTGAGTAATACAAATTTGTCATTCCATTTCCCCATGCCATAGGATCAAGGGATCTTAGATTTAGACCTGGAAGGTACCCCCAAAGCCATCTAGTACAACCCCCTCATTGTACAGATAAGGAAAATAAGGCCCAGAGATCTAGGCTTCAGGTCACAAGGATATTAAGTGACAGGAAGAATTTGAACTCAGGCTCATTTGCTCCAAAGGCTGGTATCTTTAGATCTTAAAAGTATTTTTGCTCTATTAATGTAGCCAGTTCTTTCTAAGTCTTCTTGTTGGTATTTCTCAAATATATGGCTATTCTATTATCGGCACTGACTTCACCAGTGAGGGAGGCAGTCTGTGCCATTGTCCGGTTTTCGAAGAGTTGAATCACCTGTTAGTCAGAAGCCTGACCTTGATGAACTCTCAAAAAGATAACTGTAATGGATATAACACTTATTTAGTGCTTGTCATTTCAAGAGCTAATGCTCATAGCTTTGCTGTTACAGCTGCTGCTTTGCTTAACCTTTTTTTTTTTTTTAAGGGAAAAGGAATTTCCATTGTTAGACAAAAGACTACAAGTTAAGATTTCCTGTATTTGTAGCTGGGCTTTCTTAAGAGGTATGTTTTGAATATTTTGATCCTTATTATGTTTATGTTCTTCCCCTAATCTCCCCCCACCCCGCCAATTTTCATATCACCCCTTGTTGACTATTCCCAGAGCCATGGCATTCAAAGGCTAATTGTCTTGCTCAATTCATGCCAGCAGGCTCTGTTTCCATTGAATCTCCCGGACCAAGCCTTGAACAAAAAATATGGCATTATAGTAAAACAAATAATATTTGATAGAAACAAAATGGAAGGTAAATAACAAAGAATCAAGTCAAGTTGAAATTATTTTCTCCCCTCTATTTTCCAAAGATTTTACTTTCTATACCCTGAATGCCAGTCCACTCGGCCATTCAAATCTTATTTCTTCCCAACACCGTAAGAGAATGATATAGGAAATTTACCTTATTGCAATGTATTAAAGAATATTGTCTTCAAGTAGTCTTCTGGGCCACTTTTCACCTCAGTACGGCAGCTGGTCAGTATTGTCTTCCTGGGACCTGGAACTTCAGGCTATTAGCCTGCAGTTATCTTCCCAAGTCTCCATCAAATAAACTACGCTCTCACAACTGCCATCTACACCTTCAGTACCCAGCTTCTGCAGCACTTCATATCATTTCCAGTTGTACCACTTTTGATCATCCATAGATTCTGGAGTCAAGCTATGGCAGTCATTCTTCCTCCTCTCTTATGGCTCCACCATCCCACATCTATATCCTCCCTCAAGAATCTCATCCTCTTTTCAAACTCAGAATGCTGCAAAGTGATTGGCTAACTCACAGCTATTTGGGACATACATTCATAATCTCTCTCTTTTTTAAACAATAGGTTGTCTACATTCAAATGTTTGAACATAGAATATATATTAAAAATGGTAGTGTAGTGGATAGAGAGCTGGACTTGAAGACAAGAAGATGTGAGTTCAAATCTAGCCTTAGATAATGATTAGCTGTGTGAGTCTAGGCAAGTTGTTTAATTTCTCTATGCCTCAGTTCCCACATCTACAAAATGGGGATAATAATAGCACCTACTTCCCAGGGTTATTGTGAGAATAAAATAAGATAATATTTCTAAAGTTCTGCAAACCTTAGAGTACTATAAAAATGTTAGCTATTATTATTACATGCTATAATTGAAAGTCAGAAGATCAGGATAGTAAGTACCCTTGGTAAAATCTTACATTTCATATTTAAGATAGAATCAGTGATTTGGGAGCTCCTGTTATTATTTTAATAGAAGGCTCTGTTCTAAGTGAGTTTTTCCCTCTTTTCCAGTTATGTGTGAGACAAAGATAGAGTTGGCCAGAAAAGGGACCTAGAGATAAAGTGGAGACCAAGGAAAAGATAGAGAAGAGAAATGGAAAGAAGAGAGGGAAGAGGAAAAGGGAGGTAGGAAGGGAGTGAGCAAGCAAGATTGTATTTGTGTACATGAAAATGTTTGTTTATACTTGTGCTCATGTGGGAATCTGAGGGTGAAAGTCTTAAGAAACAGATGGTTTCTTAGAATTATTTTTTGTAAGCATATAAAAGTTAATTCACACATTTAGAGTAAATATCCACATAGGACAATTTTATATTTGTGTATTTATTAAAGCTCTATTTTACATATTTGATGTTTTACAAATTGCCGAAATGGGAAAGTTCCCATGGAGGTGTTATAGTTCACAGAAATAATAACTCTATTGACTGTGCTGTAAAGAAAATTAATCAATTCAAGAAACATGCATAATGCTCCCTACAGTTATTTCTTGCCAACTTGCTCCTATAGTGGTTGATTGAGTCTCCAGGGGGACAACTACTACCCAGAGTTCAAGCTTCTCCAAGCTCTTATAAGACTACAAATTATAAGTCTCCATCAGTGTGCTTCCTTGCAAAGTCACTTAGCAAACACAATGAGCTCAAAGGCTTTTACTGAAACAGCATTGTAAGAATCTCAGCTACAAAACATTCCCTGGATAAGCCTGGAGTGCACTCTCCCACAGATATACACAGTATCTGGAAAGAGAACTCATATATACAAATACTCTTGCAGAGAGGCATATACGTATAGAACAAATATACCTGAAGCAACTCACACCTCCAATTCTGTGGGGCTGGTGCCAGGGGTAGAGAAGCTTGGCCTGGAGTCAGGAAGACCTGAGTTCAAATTTGACCTCTGACTCTTATAAGCTGTGTAACTGGGCAAGTCACTGCGCCTGTTCCCTCATCTATAAAATGGGAATAATAATATCCCCTATCTCCTAGGGTGTTGTGAAGATCAAGAGAGACAACATTTGTAAAGCACTTATCTATCATAGGACCTGACACAGAGCAAGTGCTGTATACATGTTAACTATCGTTACTATTTTTATGTCTGCTGGACAGTTCACTTAACTGGGCTCTGTAGGCCTGCTCCTCTCTACATGGTGACTCCTGGCTATCAAGGCAAGCTTCTTCTAAAATCCATAATTGGTTCTCTCCTTTAACAACAACAATAACGATCATAACAATGAACATTTATATAGGTGTTACTATTTACTGGGTTCTGTGCTAAGCACTTTGCAATCGACCCTCTCAATAATACTATGAGGTAGGTAGTATCATTATTGCTATTTTACTGATAAGGCAATTGAGGCCAATAGCAGTTAAGTGACTTGCCCAGCTAGTGTGTGAGGCTGGATTCCAACTTCTTCTTCCTGACTCTAAGCCTGACGCTCTCCACAGTGCCATCCAGTCACTAGAGCTGTATTCTCAGCAACTGATTACAGAGTGTATCCCACTTTGTACACAGCCACTAAGGGTGTGGCTGGAACGTGGACTGCTTATAGCTAGCTTCCTCTTCATCAAGGAGAGCTTCTTCATAGATCATAGAGGGATAGAGAACATCCTTAGCTTAATACTTTGTTCTCTGTTGCCTGCCTCTTATTTCTATGAATACTTCAACTGGGCTAGGGAAAACCAGTTGATCAGAGGTGTCTCCAGCAATACTACCTCCTTCCCTTCAATACACATACATACACGGGAAACACTGTACTATGTGCTTGGTACTGTTACAGTAATTAGGGTAGGACTTTTTTTTTTAACTGTTTTCTCTTTTAGAATGCTAAAGTAATCAAGTGCCTTTGATTAAGCTTTGCTAGGCACAAAGCCCCAGGCTCATACCCTTTTGCTGATTATGTATGAATCTTTTGGGCCCTAAAAAGGGTATATAAACTCAGAGGTTAGCATTTTGTCTGGGGCTCACTCATAGAAGGAGTGTTGAGACTCTGGTCCCTGGCTTTGCTAATCCAGACCTATTGGTTCTTCTCTAGGAATGATTGTGATTTGGTCAGACAGATAAGAGGCGTGTCTGTTGATTTGTGTTTATTTATTCTGTTTATATAATGTATGTTTGCAATTTGTTTGTATTTGCTCTGAAGTTCAGGGTGCTGGCTTTTTCCCCTGAACTAAGTGAACGATATATGTATATGTGATTGAAGTGAGATTGTTAACCCATTAAAGCTGCTTTCCTTAAAAAAGCAGATCAAAGAACCTGTGCTGGAAGCTCTTGTTGCTGGTCTTGTTGGCCTTATACCCCTACAGCAGTTACTAGCAACATTGTTGTTACAGGTACAAAGCCGAAGGAACTGCTTTCAAGGAACTTATATTCTATTTTGGAAGTCATGAACAGAAATAAGTGTAATTCTACTGCTGGAGGATATGAATAGAGATAAGTATTATTTGATGTAATATAAGAAGAGAGCACTAGAAATGGGAGTAGGAGGATTAATTTTTTTTTTTAAAAAGTTCATCTTGGAAAATGTCACACTTGAGCTAAGCCTAGGGTTCTAAAAGGTGGATTATGAGTAGGGCCTGCATTTCAAGAATGGGAAATTACTTGCATACATATATACAAGTGGGAGATAGCAACTTGATTTCATAAACAGTTACTAGTTGAGTTTTGTTAGAATATAGAAAGCATGGGATGGGTCCTAAAGCTGTGATAAGGAAGGGACTGCCAGGTAGGGAAACATATCTAATCAATGTTGGTCTGTACCACTGCAACCTATAGAAAGTCAGTGACATAGGTTAAGTGACTGACTCAGCCAGTGTGCATCAAAGCCAGGACTTAAGCCAAGGTTATCTTGCCTTCAAGACTGGTTCTTTATTGATTTTACTGTGCAGTATTTCATCATAGAATGCATGAAGAGTAGTTATATGATGTCAGACTAGAAAGAAAGATTGTAGAGACTATACCAAGTAGTAAGAAAAACTTTAGAGAGGTCAAAGGTGATGAGAGATAGGGAAAAATTATTGGATTTTGCATCGAAGAGATCAATTTATGTAGAGTGGGGTGGCAGAAACCAATACAATGGGGGTGAGAAGTGAGTGGGTTGTGAAGAAATGAAAGCTGTAGGTGTAGATAATTCTTTTGAGGAATTTAGAGTGACATTAGAATGACAGGATACAAGTAAGGTATGGGGAAAGTGGTGGTTTTTGTTTGTTTGTTGGTTTTGTAAAGATTGGAGAGACCTGAGCATGTTTTTAGGTAATGAGGAAGAATGCAATAGACAGGGAAAGGGTGAAGAAGAGAGAGAGAATAATAGAGAGAAGAGAGATAGAGACACAATAATGGAAAGGATAGATTCCCAGAGGAGATGGGAGAAAATGGGGTCAAAGGGACAAATAGAGAGGCCAGTCTTGCAAAGGGAAGTTCCATCTTGTTCTCAGAGACTGAAGCAATGGAGACTAGCATAAGTGAGGCCTGTAGAGTGGTCCTGAGCTGGGCATGAGAAATTTCATGTATGACAGCTTCTATTTTCTCAGCACACTGGAAGTTGAGGTCATCTTCTGAGACATATGAAAGTGGGAGTGGCACTGACAACTTGAGGAGAGAGTAAAAAGTTTGGGTCAACCTAAGCAGGTTGGTGATAATCTATTTGGGAATAATAAAAGAATTGCTATGCAGCTGTGCGGGTCTGTTTGAGATAAGATATAGTAAATATATGCTACTGCGCCAGCTCAATTTCATGACTTTTTTACAATAGTATTCAAGAGCTTAGTAATAGGAATGAATAAAGTGAAAGGGAAGTAGCGGAAAATAAAACTACAATCATAACTTGGAGGATCTTAAATAGATTTTCTTCAGCCTGCAATGGGAAACCATTAGAGGATTTTGAGAGGGATAGTGACATATTTAGAGCAATGATATGGCAAGACTAATCTGGTGATGCTATGCATCAGCCAATTCATCATTTAAAATATAGAGAAAATTTTATTGTCCACTTAAAATCATAGTAATACTGTTGCTCATATAATGCAAATCAGGAACTACTGACATCCTCTAGTATAGTTTCTGCTTCACTAGTGAGTTGTATTAAATAACTACAGCAACTGCAGATGCAATTCAACTGCTTTAATAGTCAGATCCCCAATCTCCATTTCTCCTCACCAGATTTGTTGAGAATATCCATTGAAATGGATATTTGGTTTGTGATGTATTTTAATACATGGGTGGTTTTAAAATGAATAGGCAGCAATCATATGGATTGATCGTCTGTCTATTTGACTATCTTTTCACAGGAGCTGTCTATTAATGAATACAGACCTTGAATTGGCAAAGACACAATGCAACTTGGAGTGAATGTTAGCCTTCTAAAATGTGATTATTTTGTGTTCAGGGGTAGCATTCTTTCTCTGGAGGAAACCAACTCTGAAATTATAGTGATAGCACCTGGGAGAAGATGAGTCATTTTACAAAGATTTGTTTTCTGTAACATTTCAGTAACATATCTAATGTAGAAAGAAAAATGGACTTTCAGTGAATGGTTAACTTTTTAAGAGTTTCTGGTGGTTAAGGCATTATTCTCTAATTCAACCTTTAACTGAAAGAAGTCACCAGAACAACTATGGAATATATTTCTGCATATAATATGTTTCTGTACAGAAGTAATAATTAAATCTATGGGAGACTATGATATCATTTTTCATAAATAAAAAAGTAAAAAGAGGCCCCAGGACAAAATCTTTGGGGACATTCACATTTAGGGGGTAAGATGATAGCCTGGCAAAGGGTACTGAAAAGGAGTGATCAGACAAGTAGGGGAACTTGGAGACAACAGTGTAATCAGTAATCATGTGAAGGAGATGGCGACAAATAATTAAACAATGAATTTGTAAACAGCTCAGATATCACAAGGTATTGGGTGGCAGTAACCATGCTAGCTTTGTGAAGAGCTAGTCATGCCCAAAATATTTAATTTCCTTTTATGATAGATAGAAGGACAAGGAGGGAAGGAATATCTGCAGAGTATTTGGATTTTAGCAATGTTTTCTATTTCATTTTGCATGACATTTTATCAAGAAGTGTCATGACTGGCTGGAGGGTCATAGCAACAGAGTAGAAATTATTATAATGATGCAGCTGTAAACTTTATCATTATGTTTGCAGTCAATACCAAGCTAGAGCAGCTTCTTAACCTATTAGAATTGAACATATAAAGAGCACAAGCAGATCTCTGGTCTTATTTACCAGGTCAAGAAGTCTAAGAACAGTTGCAAATAATCATAAATGTATTTTAATAATAAAAAACATTACCACACTTACTCTCTGCAAGGAATATGTAAAATAAGAAACAAAAATGCAAATAAAGTACTACAAGATTGCAAAGGAAATGGGGATCATTTTTTCAAGGAGGGGGTAAAATTAGGGCATGCTTCAGGGAGGAGGTAGTATTTGAGCAACACATTGAAGAATGGGTAGAATTTGGACCAGGAGATCTCTAAGACTATCCACATGTGTATGTATATACACCCATATACATAGATTTATATACACACATATATTTGCTCTTAGATCCAAGCAGTTGCCAAGCTTTATTGTTTTTCTCCATAACATCTCTATCTCCCCCTTTCTCTCTACTTTCACAGTCACCACCTTAGTTCAGACTCCCATCACCTCTCCTTTACACTCCTTTAGACTCAATTGGTCTTCCTACCTCTAGTCTCTCTCTACTATAATCTATCCTCTACATAGCTATCATAGGTATTTTCCTCAAAAACATATTTGACTGTGTCATTCAATAAACTCATTGACTCCCCGTTACCTCAAAGATAAAATATAAATTCTTCTTAAATATAAGTTCTCTTTAGCCTTTAAAGCGCTCCAGAACCTGATCTCATTCTATCTTTCTAGTTCCATCCATTATTCATTATTCTTTCTTAAACTTTAAGGTCCAGCCAAATTGGCCTTCTGTTTCTTACATGCAGTACTCCATCTCTCATCTCCATGCCTCTTTTGATCCCTAAACTGCTAGTGCCCCTTCCACTAACTGCCTTATATATATTTTGTGCTGAATCAATATATATTTATTACATGCATAGTTATATTTGTATGCATCTCTCCTGACATAATTCAGCTCCTGAGAGTAGAGGTTGTTTAATTCTTTGTATTTGTGTCTCCAGCTCTTAGCATAGGGTTTGGCACATAGAAAGTACTTAGTAAATTCTTGTTGAATGACTGATTGAATAAGGGCCTTTCTAATACTATGATTTTAATATGCATATGTTTATGTATGTATAGGTATATCTATTCAATATGTAACTTTTAAAGTAGTCTTGTGTGTTATGATTCTTTCTAGTCTTCTAGCCTATCTAGTCCTTTATTGTGTATTTAAAATGCTTCGATGGTCCACTTCCTTTCCTTTCCTTTCCTTTTCTTTTTTTTGCCTTCTATATCCATACTCTTTTCTATCTCCTTCCCACTGAAAAAAAAAGGAAACCATTGTAACAAATATGCATTTTCAAGCAAAACAAATTCCCTCATTAACTGTGTCCCCAAATGTATGTTTTATGTTGCGTTTTGAGTCTATCATCTCTCTAGCAGGAAGTAGTTAAGAATGCTTCATTATTGGTCCTATGGTATCATGCTTAGTCATTGCATTGATCAGAATGCTTAAGTATTTCAAACTTTACTTGCTTTATAATGTTGTTACTGTGTAAATTGTTCTCCTGGTTCTATTCAGTTTACCGTATACCACTTCAGGTAAGTTTTCCAATGTTTCTCTGCAATTGTCCTTTTCTTGATTTCTTAGGGGGCAATAATAGTCCATTCCAGTCAAATATCACAATTTGTTAAGCCATTGCTCAGTTAATGGGCATTCCCTTCTTTGGCCCTCCATAAAGAATTGCTGTATATTTTTTGTACGTATGGATCCTTTTTTATTTTTACTTTGATCTACTTGGGCTGCAATACCAGCTGTGGTATATAAAGAGTATACAAAGTTGAGTTTTTTTAAAAATTTTTTTAAAAATATAGTTCCAAATTGCTTTCAGACATAGTCGGATCAATTCATTGTTCCACTAACATTGTATTGCTGTGACTAGGGCAGGTAGGTGGTATAGTGGTTAGAGTACTGGACTTGCAGTCAGGCTTGAGTTCAAAACCAATCTCTGAAAATTACTAACTGAAAATGTACTAACTTCAAATCATGTAAGCTCTTTCTTAGTTTCTTCATCTATAAAATAGGGATAATGATAGTATCTACCTCACAGGTTGTTGTTGTGGGGGTTGTTGTGAGGATAAAATGAGAGAATACAGTGCCTGGCACATACTAGGTTCTATATAAGTGTTAAGTTTTACTTTCCTTTCTGGTCATCTTTGCCAATTTGTTGGGTGTGAGGTGGGACCTTAGAATTGCTTTAATTTGCATTTCTTTAGTTATTCATGTTTTGGAGCATTTTTTCATGTGATGGTTGATAATTTTAATTTCTCCTTTTGATTACTATCTTTTCATATTTATTAAACAGGTGTTCTTCTTTTTAATCTATCCTTATCTATTTTCTTCATGAAGATATTCTAGTATTTTATTCATAAAAATTCATATCTAATTAGCTTAAAAACATCAAACTCTTGAGTTTAAGCCCCATATGGAACATTTAACATTGGTCAAGAAATGGAGAAGGGTCATAAAACTAGATTTGAAAAGGATCTTAGAGACCATATAGTAACTCATTTTTCAGAGAAGTGAACTGAGGTTGAAGGGCATTAAGAGCCTTGCTTAATATCAAACAAGTATTTAATATGAGAGGTACGATTTGAACCCACGTCTTCAGGCTTCAGAGGCAATGTTCATTCCACTGTACTATAATGATAGAGACACAAATAAAATACCATCTCACTAAGATAGTTCCACTGTTCTCAGAAACATACTAGAGTTTTTGATAGAATTAATTGACTTTAGGTTTAGGAAGCATCACTGAAGGACCACTGACTGTAACAGAAACCCAATTTGGCCTTGACCCTATCTTATTTCTGATAACAAGACTGGGCAAGTGGATAAGAAATAGGAAATGAGTCAAAGCAGGTAATTTTCCATTGTTGGAAGAACTTATATTAGCTCTGGCATAGTAATGGAGGATCAGAGATGTAGTGGGTAGGATGCTGGCCTTTGATTCAGGAAACCTGGTTCAATTACTTCTTCTGAAATTTAAGAGCTTTATGACCATGAGTCATAAAGATTACTTAGCATCTTTTAACTTCAGCTTATTCATCTGTGAGGACAATAATACCTGTAGTATCATAAGGTGTTTGTGAGACTCAAATGATATGATGTATGTAAAATTCACTTCAAAACCTTAAAATGATATATAAATATTAACTTTCATTATATACAAGGCAACATGAGGTAGTGAATAGTCCAAGAGCCTTCAGGTCACAAAGATCAGGGTCCAACTCCCATTTCTGACATATGCTGGCAGTGTCACTAGGCAAGTTTCTAAGTTGTAGAACAGGTGCCTATAATGGTAACTCTCAACACTGATGAAATAATATAACTAGACAAAATAAAATGACTGTGATGTTATCATTGTCCTCCAAATGCCTACTTCGGAAAACTAGAAAAGATTAGGGAAGGAAAGGTGGATGGATCAAAGTAAATCAATTCTCACTCCTAAAACTACAAACCATAGGAACCTGGAAATGGGGAACCTGTGGTTGTTGTCAGTTGTTTAGTTGTGTCTGATTATGTGGTCCTATGGACCATAGCATGCCAGGTTTTAATATCCTAAACTATCTCCTGAAGTCTGTCCAAATTTATGTTCATTGCTTCTGTGACATTATCTAACCATCTTGTTCTCTGTTGTTCCCTTCTTCTTTTGTCTTCAATCTTTCCCAACATCAGGGTCTTTTCTAATAAGTCTTGTCTTCTCAATATGTGGCCAAAGTATTTAAACTTCAATTTCAGTATTTATCTTTCCAATGAATAGTCTGACTTAATTTCTTTAAATGTTGACTAATTTGACTTCTTTGCTGCCCAAGGGACACTCAGAAAGCTTCTCCAGCACTGCAATTTGAAAGTGCTGATTCTACAGTGCTCAGTTTATCTTGTAGTCCAGCTTTCATTATGATTGGAAAAACCATGCCTTTGACAATATGGACTTTTGTTGGCAAGGTGATGTTTCTGCTTTTTAGTATGCTGTCCTGATTTTTCATAGCTTTCCTTCCAAGGAATAAATGTCTTTTAATTTCATGGCTGTAGTCACCATCTGCAGTGATCTTTGAGTCCAAGAATATAAAATCTGACACTGCTTCCATTTCTTCTCTTTCTGTTCGTCATGAAGTGATGAGACTAGTTGCCATGATCTTAGTTTTTTATGTCAAGCTTCAAGCCAGCTTTTGCATGCTCCTCTTTCACCTCCATCAAGAGCCTTTTTAATTCTTCTTCACTTTCTGCCATCAGAGTGGTGTCATCTGCATATCTGAGATTATTGATATTTTTCTTGGCAACTTTACTTCTGGCTTTTGATTTGTCCAACCTGGCATTTCACATGATGTATTCTGCATATAAGTTAAATAAATAAAGTGACTTGTTTTCCTTTCCTAATCTTTAACCAGTTAGTTGTTCCATGTTCAGTTCTAACTGTTGCTTTTTGACCTACATACAGGTTCCACAGGAGACAAGACGATCTGGTACTCCCATCTCTTTGAAGACTTGTCACATTTCATTGTGATCCACACAGTCAAAGGCTTTAGTGTAGTCAATGAAGCAGAAGTAAACATTTTTCTGGAAATCCCTTGCTTTCTCCATAATCCAGTGAACATTGGCAATTTGGTCTCTAGTTCCTCTGCCTCTTTGAAGGCCTTCAACAAAACACATACCAAAGGCCTGGTAATTCTTGGTTCACATATTGCTGAAGCCTAGCTTGCAGAATGTTTCATATAACCCTGCCGGTATGTGAAATGAGCATTTTTGTCCTGTAATTTGAACATTCTTTGCCATTGTCTTCTTTAGGATTGGGACATAAACTGGTTTTCTTTTAAACCAGTGGCCACCGTTGAGTTTTCCAAATTTGCTGGCATACTGAGTGTAGCACTTTAATAGCATCATCTTTTAGAATTTTAAATAGTTCAGCAGGAATTCTGTCACCTACAGTAGCCTTATTGTAAGCAATGCTTCCTAAGGGCCACTTGAATTTATTTTCCAGGAGGTACGCTCTAAATTAATGACTATACCATTTTGCTTATCAATAACGTTAAGCTCTTTCTTGTATAGTTTTTTTTATTGTGTATTCTTGTCACTTCTTAATCTCTTCTGTTTCTATTTAGTCCCTACCATTTCTGCCTTTTAGCATGCCCATTTTTGCATGAAACTTTCATTTGATAACTCTAATTTTCTTGAAGAGAGCTCGTTTTTCCCATTTCCTATCATTTCCTTCTATTTCTTTGCATTGCTCATTTAGGAAAACCTTCTTATCTCTCTTTGCTCAGGAATTCTATATTCACTTGGATATGAGTTTCCCTTTCTCCTTTACGTTTTGCTTCCCTTCTTTCCTCAGCTATTTGTCCTTATCAGGCAGCCATTTTGCTTTCTTGCTCTTCTTTTTCTTTGGAATGTGTTTTTTTGCTGCCTCTTGTATAATGCTGTGAACCTCTGTCTATAGTTCTTCAGGCACCAGATCTAATCCCTTAAATCTATTCATCACTTCCACTTCATATTCATAAGGGATGCTGTTTAGGTCATATCTATGTGGTCTGATAGTTTTTCCTATTTTTTTCAATAAAGTCTAATTTTTCAGTAAGAACCTCATGATCTGAGCCACAGTCAGCCCCAGATCTTGTTTTAATTGATGGTATGGAGCTTTCCCACCTTTGGTTACAAAATTTATAATCAACCTGATTTCAATATTGACCATGTGTAGAGTCACCTGGGTTGTTGAAAAAGAATGCTCTGAGGTACTGGATAGTGGATATGACCAATGAGTTCTCTTACTGTACCGTTATTACCATAACAAAGGGAGCATAAAAATAATGGAGGGGTTTAAGAGACTGTGTAGGATAAGTTTTATGAATTGACCAGGGTTGGTTTTTTATGTTTGTCCTCTTTCCCCTTTATTCTAATAGCCTCTACTTCTGACTTATTTACATCTATGCCCTTAAAGGCATTTTTCCATCAACTAGGGCACTGGGCTGAAGAACCTGCAGCCTCTAGACCACATGTGGCCCTCTAGTTCCTCAAGTATGGCTCTGATCATTGGATTCAGTCAAAGGGCTGCACTTGGGGATCTAGAGGGCCACATGTATCCTGGAGGCCTCAGGTTCCCCACCACTGAACTAGGTCCATAATCACCAAAACCCATGTCCTAAAAGCAATTCTCTGGGTTTGAAGCATATTTTGTCTAAGTACTATATTCTATATTATTTTATGTTTCAGTTGAATTAAATAGCAAAAGCTCATGGAAAATTTAGAGGAAGAAATCATATGTTAGGAGGCAGAAATGATACAATGTGATTGTATCTTTCAGCAAGCCCCTACCTTCTATTTTACTATGCATCCTAGCTCACTTTCTTTCCCAGTGCCATAATCTCAGCCTAAATCCTTTGATTATGTTACCCCCTTGCTGAGGAATGCCATGTTATTTTGGGCCTCAATGACTTTCTGATTATAAATGATACCGTGTGATCCTATCTATGGCTAGATCATTATTGCTGGGAAAAACTAAGAACTGAGATAACAACAACAAAAAATCTGTGGGTTTCTGTGGCCTGTTCGAGCCTTTAATAACAGAACAAGAAGCAGCTGCCTTTTGCCAAGTTTATAATAATATGTTGCTCACATTTTTTTAATTGATTCATGTTCATGGAAAGTACAATCAATTCTAGGAACAGAGAGGAACGGAGCCGTGGCATGGGTAATCCTCTCAAAATGGATACTATAAGAAATCATTTAGAATTGGTTCTCGACTACATTATATTGGAGTGCACTCACATACATATGTAACCTTTTAAATTATATTTTGGATTGGAACCATGATTTTATTACTATAGAGAATTCCCACTGAGGAAATCCTTTCTACCAATGCAGAAGCATACCTGCTATGCAATTTATACTCATAAAGAATTTCCCAATGCACTTAGAGGTCAAAAGATTTACCTAGGGTCAACCAGTCAGTGTGTGTATGTGTGTGGAGGGGGAAAGAGGGAGGGTGTGAAACCAGGTCTTCCTGACTCTGAATCTGGTTCTCTAAACTCTATGATTACTGCTGCTTCTTTCTTAACTATGTTAAACTTAGGCAAAGAACTATTCCAAATTAGGACTGGGCATACCTAACCCCAATTATTCTCCCAAAGGCCAAAGACCATGGTGATTAAGATGTATTTAGTTTTTGTCTCATTTCTTAATCTTGTATCTATTGATATGCTTGGGTTGAAATCTAAATTCAGTTTTTAAAATTGTTTTAGTTTTATATAAGAAAATAAAATGAGGGGGTTGGATAGTTAACTTCTAAATTCTTTTCCATAGTTAATGATCTGTGATTTTATGACTTCATTTTCCTAACCATCTTAAAGAATTTTAATTTAGGAAAAAGACATACTTTTTATTGAGATCGAGAAAAAAATATTTTTTTAAAATTCAATTTTATTTCCATGTCCAATTTTTTTCTTCTTTACCCTCTCCTCCACTCATTGAGAAGGCAATAAATTCAAAACCCATCACAAACATGAAGTCATGCAAAACAAAACAAATTTTTGCATTAGCCATATTCTGAAAAAACAAACAAACAAGAAAAAGAAGGAAAAAAATTCATTTCGACCTGTAGTCTGAGCCCATCACTTCTCTAACTGGGGATGGATAACATTTTTCAACATGAGTCCTTTGGAATTCTGGTGAGTCATTGTATTGATTGGAATGACTAAATCTTTAATAGTTAATTATATTTACAATATTGCATTATTGTATAAATTGTTTCCTCAGTTCTGCTCACTTCACTTTGTGTCATCAGTTCATATAAATTTTCCCAGGTGTTTTTGAAACCATCACCATCATAATTTCTTATGGCATACTAGCAGTCCATCACATTCATACATCATAACTTGTTCATTCATTCCCAAGTTGATTGGTATTTTCTCAATTTCCAATTCTTTGCCACCACAAAAAGAGCTGCTACAAATATTTTTGTACATATGGGTCCTTTCCCTCTTTCTTTGATCTCTTTGGGGTATAGACCTAGTAGCACTAATCTTCGGTATGCATAGTTTAGTGTTTTTTTGGTCATAGTTCCAAATCGTTTTCCAGAATAGTTAGGCTAGTTCACAGCTCCACTACCAGTGCATTATTGTACTTCATTTCTGTCATCTAAACTAATCTGATTGAAGTGGTACCTCAGAGTTGTTTTAATGTACACTTCTACACTTACTAGTGATTTAGAGCATTTTTCATATGAGTAATGATAACTTTGATTTCTTTCTCTGAAAACTGCCTGTTCATATCCTTCGACCATTATCAATTGAGAGATAGTTCTTACTGATAGACCAATTAAACTGAGAGTTTGTGTCTTTACCAAGATCATACATGTAGGAAGAATCAGAATTTGAATCTGAACCTCTTAAATCTAGAGTGTTATTTGTATCTCTTGACTGGAAGACAGGTACTTGTTCCACTAGACAGCACCACCTCTCACTTCTCATCTAGCAAGAATCATCACAAAAAACAAAACAAAAATAAACAAGTAGCAGTATCATCTACTCATATAGCACTTAAAATGAACTTTAAAAGTTCATAAGGTACTTTACATTTGTTGTCTCGGGTTCTCATGACATCCTCATTTTCCATATGAGAGAATTGAAGCTGAATGGTTAAATGACTTGCTCAAGGCCGTGTAGTTAATAGGTATCTGACTTAGGGCCGAACTTGTTTTTATGACTCTCAGTCCAGTGTGCCAGATGTTCTATCACTTAGCTGCTTCACTATTCCACCTAGCTACCTAAATGAGTCTGGTTTCACAGTAGGTTCTGCAGTGTTCAACTTGGTCCCTCACTCTTTTAGATTCTCTCTTTCTCTCTTTCTTTCTCACTCTCTCTCTCTTTCTTTCTCATTGTTACATTTTATGCTGAAATAATTAATTGATAAAAAGTATTTACCTAAAATCATCAGCAAGCATTATTTGTAATGGGGATAAGCTAGATTCCTTCTTGCTAAGATTAGGTATGAAACAAAGATGCCCACTGTCACCAGTATTATTCAATATTGTATTGGAGTCTCTCCTTCTTTCAAAGTTACCTTTGAGATACCATGAGTAGATGATACTGCTATTTATGTACGTGTGTGTGTGTGTGTGTGTGTGTGTGTGTGTGTGTGTGTGTGTTTTGTGATGATTCTTGGTAGAGAAGAAGTGAGAGGTGGTGCTGCCTAGTGGAACAAACACTAGGCTTCCGGTCAAGAGATACAAATAACACCTTAGATTTAAGAGGTTCAGATTCAAACTCTGATTCTTTCTACTTCTATGATCTTGGTAAAGACACAAACTCTTTAGGCCTCAGCTATATCCAGAAGACATCCTTTATCCTACCACTTCTAGGATAAAATGTAAACTTCTCTGTTTAGCTTTTAAAACCTTATAATCTGACCCCAACCTATCTTTGCAGCCTCATTGGACATCATTATGGTATAAGCTCTTGTCAATAGGAATTGCTTTGTTTTTTGTATTTATATCCTCATAACCTAGCAGAGTGCTTGTCATAGTAGTAGGTACATAATAAATTCTTTTTCGTTAATTGATTGACTACATTTCTGTGTACTGCCTCATTTGTTGCTTCTTGTTCATGTCTGCCAGGTGCCTCTCTATTGCCTTTGAATGACCCTCTACTTCAATTCTTAGGAGACTACAGCATTTAGTGACTCATAGCCATATGAGTCATATATAGCCATAGCCATACATCACTGGAAAAATGTTAATATTAATAGCTGATATTTATATGTGCTTTAAGGTTTTACATATATTATCTCAATCTATCCTTACAATAGTCCAGGGAATTAGGTACTGTACAGGGTATTCCTAAAGTCTGGACACATAGGCAAAAATGCATATTTTCAAGAAATGAAATGAATGAAATTTTCAATAACATTTTGCTTTGCAAAGGTTGATGTGCTTTGCAAGATTCACATGAACTGGATGTAATAACTCCACATTGCTGTCAATGTTAGCACATTCACTATGCCTTCAATCAAGTGATTTTCATTGAGCACACCTCTTTTAGGATGCCCTAGAAAAAGAAGTCAAGGAGGCTAAGGTCTGTTAATATTCCAATTAGATAAAATGTTGAAAATTTCATTTTTGCCTAGGTGTCCAGACTTTAGGGACACCCTGTACAAGTCCTGGGGATATAAAGGAAAGGTAAAAACCATTCCTATTCTCAAGGAGTTACCAGTAGAAAGGGGTGGGTGGGTGGGGCAGACATGCAAACAACTGTATGCAAATGAGATAGATACAGGATAAATTAGAAGGTGAGATTTTAGCTGAGACTTGAAAGGAGCCAGGAGGTAGAGATGAGAAGAGAAAGAGAATTCCAGCACCATATTTGCATCATAGAAAGAAATGAGGCATCAGAGAATGTCTTTTTGGAGGATGAACCAATCTGAACTGAGCTTTTGGTGAGGAGTCTCTATACTTAGCTAGGCTAGGTCTCAGATGACATATAGTCTATCACCAAACTCACTTTCAAACCTTTTTCAGCCTGGTAGAGCCTGTGAGAGATGGTTCTCTGTTGGCATAGCCTTAGACAACCCAGGGCCATCTTCTTGTCAAAAGTGGCTTTGGAGTAGGATTTAATATAACATATAAACACATATACACACATATAAATATAACTATATATGTAAACATACACATATGCTGTAGAATAGATTTTGATCTAGAAGGGATCTTCGAGATCATGGTGTCTAACCTCACCATTTTGCTTGTGAGGGAACTGAGGTCCAGATGGGTTAAGTTATTTGCTCAGGGTCACATAGTGTATAATAACAGAAGCACTATTCAAACCCTAGTTTTCCTAATTCTTTCAATGTCATACTATATTTACTACACTCATTCTCCCCCACCTCTTTTCCCTTTTTCTTTTTCCCTCCCTCTCTTGCCTTCATCCTTCCTACCTTCCTCTCTTTCTTTCTTTCTCTCCTCCTCCCTTTCTCTCTCCTTCCCTATCTCTCTGTCTCTTTCCTTCTATTTGCATATTTATATTCAGTTAATCAACAAGCATTTATATATGCCAAATACCATGTCAGTGGGCTGGAAATATAAAGTCGAGATCAAAACCATCCCCTGCCCTCAGGGAATTTTTATTCTATCGGAGGAGACAATATGTATACATGTAAGTAATTATAAGATAGGATAATATTAAAATAATGTAAACATAGGTACCCATCTAAATGCATAAATGTAATCTAAATATAAAGGAAATCTACCCATTGTGAGTTAGACAATTAGGCCTTAAGTCCATTGCACCATTTAGAGCAACACATGGTGTTTCCTAACAGAGGCTATATGTCATAAACAGTTGACACCAACTAGGTATAGCTTTACTTCCAGAAAACTTATATAGATATATTCTACCTCTAGACATGAGGAGAAAGCAAATCACCACAATTTCCAACATTTACTAACCCTGAGGATCTCCCCTTATGACCCCTATGGGAATTTAGAAAAGACTAGCATAGGCTGTGTGATGATAAAGGAAAATTGCATTTTCTTTATTCCTATTTCTAAGACTTCTTCTTTTTACTCAACCCAAATGACTAATTGTTTCTATTTATTCCTCTTACTATCTCTTCTGCCCATGGCTAGGTAAATGATCCTCTCCTCCAGGACTGAACAACCCCTTAGCAAGGAGGCTGAGCGAATGTTCATGATATCAGACCCTGAGAATGGTGTTGGGTGGGGATGGAGGAGTAGTCCTTAAATAGAAAGGTGCGTGAAGGAACAGGAAGTCTCAGTTCTTAAGCCCCAGAGGGGCTTCATGGCCCTTCGTGGTTTCTGACTACTGAAAGAATCATCATTTGTATATACAACCTCCATGAAGTTACCTTTCCTAGCTCTGGTAACCTTAATCATCATAACAATATCTCAGTACTCAGCGATTAGTTCTCAGCACATTTTATGTTATTGTTACATGTTTACTTCATTTATACTTGAATATATTTATAATTTTTGAAGGAAAGTCAATAACTAGGGTAAATTTAAGAACATTTCAAAATGCTTTATTTCAGCAACAAGAACAAAAACATTTTCATCTTTGTATTGCACAAGCCTTGCTTATCATGTATTCAGGCATCATGATGAAGGCTTATGTATACGTGATAGGTAAATCACGTTTATAAAGGATGAAAATTCGTAGGATGAATTGACAGCATCATAACTAATAGAATCTCAGAGGTGGAAGAGTCCCTAGGGGTCAGTCATCAAGTCCAAATTTTATTTGAAATCCAAATCCTAGATAAAATGTAAGATCCCTTCTAGTTTTATATTTATTATGCCATGTCTAAGGGTTGAGACAACCTTCACTATAAACTATAAAACGGAAAGCTCTCTCTCTCTCTCTCGCTCTCTCTCTTTTTTTTTTTTTTAACAATTTAATAGGTTAGGAGTTTTTCCCTATAATGAGCTAAAATTTGATTCTCCAGTATTTCCACTCCTTTAGTTCTTTTCTGCAGCTAAATAGAATTCAGTTCAATTCAGCAAACATTTATTAAGTACCTTCTAAGTGCAAAGTACTATGTGAGGTGCTGGATGAGTCTATTTCCTTTTCCACATGACAACCATTTTAATATTTGAAGACAGTTATTCTATCTACCCTAAAGTCTTTTCTTCTTTAGGATTAATGTCCAAGGTCTTTAATTGATCCTGGTATAACACTATGTAGTGATCCAGAATACATAATGTCTCTTGGGGGTGTTTTTTGCTTAGTGCATTTTCTCTTGTTACTTTCTTAGTTAACTCAACCCAAGATCTACAGTGTCTGATTCCCCTGTTGTGTTTCATAAAGCTGTCATGATGAACTAGTCTGGAATGCTTGGTCCTTTTTGGTCATCTATTCCTGAGTGCTATGAACCGATTTGCCAATTAATGACATTATTATATAAAAAAAAAAACTTAGGGTATGCCTTCAACCACTCTCAGGTTTCCTCCGACAAGACTGTCAACCCTGAATAATGCATGTATATCCCACGTTAGTGAATGCTTCTATGGCACGTGGGTTACCCTGCATCATAGAGTTAAGGAACTGGGGGATTGAGGTGACTGTGGCGGAAGAAACATGTAACCTTTGTCCAATAAGTATCCAATTTGATCCATTAATAAATGAGTGTGGCAGTAGGTTTGTTAATTCAACCCTTATCCCTAAGATACTTATCAGTTATATTGATGCAGCTGGAATAGGTGAACACAGATGGTTTCTAGTCTCTTTATAATCCTTGTTACCTTCCTCTGAAAGCAGTACAGTTTATCATCTCTGCTAAAATATGGCACTGAGATCTGAACAAAATTACTGTAGATTAGGAGTTATTAGCCTGGGTTCTGTGGACAGATTTCAGAGTGAGGTCCAGGAACTTGGATAGGGAAAAAAAATTACCTTTTTATTTTCACTAATACACACACACACACACACACACACACACACACACACACACACACGTGTGTGTGTATGTATATGTAGATATATACATAACAGAAATTCATGAAATATTTCCCAATTACATGTAAAAAATTAACATTCATTTTTAAACATTTTGAGTCTCAATTTCTCTTCCTTCTCCCCTTCCCCACTCCTTGAGAATGCAGTTTTGGTGTGTCAATCCACCCCTCTGTCTTTTCTCACTAATACCTCCAACTTATTAAATCAAAATGCCTCCTCCGGCTTTTGTTGTTGTTGTTCAGTCCTGTCTAACTCTCTGTGATCCGATTTGGGATTTTCTTGGCAGAGTACTGGAATGGTTTGCTGTTTTCTTCTCCAGCTCATTTTACAGATAATGAAACTGAGACAAACAGGGTTAAATGACTTATCCAGCGTCACACAGCTACTAAGTATCTGAGGCCAGATTTGAACTCACAAAGATGTCTTCCTGACTCCAGACCTGACACTTTATCCATTTGCTGCCTCATTCTCTTGCTACACTCCTTTATAAGTATTGTCTTCCATTATTAGAATAAAAGCTTCTAAAGCCCAGAGATGGTCTTGGCTTTTTGTATTTCAAGCATGTGGCACTGTGGTTGGCACAAAGTTAACACTTAAACACTTTTTCTTTCCTTCATTCATTGAAAAATTTCAAATTATATATATTTGTGATTTTTATGGCTATGTACATATGTTACCTAGAAGGCAAGAAAAGTCTCATGACCTTGCCTTCTGGCATTAGCACATCATTACTTATCAATGCAAGACTCTCTCTTCTAGTAAATTGTAAGCTCTTTAAGGACAGAGAATGTCTTTTAATGTTCTTAGTTGTCCAAGGTGCCTACCACAGTATCTTTCCCATAGTGGCCATTCAGTAAGTATTTGTATTTTTGAATTGAATTGAAGTAGTTTATGTGGTGGTTATCATGGAAAGAAGACCACAGGGTCTGAAATGGGAATGGGGTGTAGAGTATAGGAGAGGTAAGTTTTAATTTTGTGAGAGTCAAACAGGAAAGACCCAAGACATTTTTCCACCAATCCTGAGGTAAGAAATATTTGGTGCCTGGGGAGAAGCTGCCAAAAGGCATTCTTTTGTATGGGGGAGTAGAAAGAGGATAACAAAAACATCCTTTTTTTCTTGATATCCTTATTTCTTGTTGGCCCTCCCTGGTCAAGGAGCCAGGAATCCTATTAGAAGCAATTGCACAAATCATGGTTCTCCTCTTAGGTGGAAACTGACCTTGCTTGAGCTGGACTGAACCATTCATTTTCCCCTCCTGCTGCCACCAACCAGGAACTGACACATATGCTCAGCTATCAGGAACAACATCTAACGCAAACACCTGCTGCCACTGCTAATTACCAAGAGCCCTCCCAGGTAGATGGAGTTCAACACCTGGGCAGGGGCAGCAGGATCTCTTTTAGTATCTGCAAGAACTGAGCTTTGTAGTCAGTGGTTATCTTATCCATTAATTAGTGAAACAGAGCTTGGTAGAACAGGAGGCAGAGAGTACATTTTACTTTTAGTTACCAGGTTTTGTTTTTTAATTTTTTTCTTTTTTAAGAATGACAAGATGATTTCCTTAGAATTGCTGTAACAATATGTGTGTAATCCATGAACAAAAAGTGGCAAGGCTATAGCAAAATCCTTGCTCGAATTTGGATAGAGCTTGTTTTCTAACAGAAATCTAAGTGGAAATTGCGTATTAGACCATATTACCTAGTCTGCAAAAGACTATCCTCTTACTTAAAGATCAGACTGAGATATTTAATTAGGCAGTCAGTCAACAGACATGAATTAAGTTCCTAACTTCCAGCTTTTCTATAAATTCAGTAGCTATATAAAAAGTCCTCAAACGGTCCTTTCCCTTTAAAACGCTCACTGCTATAATGGGGGAGACAATATGTAAATAACTAGGTACACAGCAGATGTAAAGTATGGAGAGTAGATCAAGGTTAAATAGAAAGGAGAAGACGTTAGCAGCTGGGGGAACCCAGAAAGGCCTCTTATATAAGGTGGGATTTGACCTCTACTTGGAGAAATCCAGGGAAACTTAGAGGTAGAGGTTAAAGAGCAGCTCATTCTGGGTAGGAGGACAGTCAATGAAAAGTCAGGGAATTAGAAGAGGGAGGGTCATGTGTAAGGAACGGCAAGAAGACCAGTGGCACTGGATCACAGAGTACATGGAGGGGAGTAATGTCTAAGAAGACTGGAAAAGTAGCAAAAGGCCAACTTAACAATGATATTTACATACCAAACAGAAGAGTTTATATTTGATCCTGGAGGTAACAGGGAGCCACTGGAGCTCGTTGAGCATGTGAGTAACTTGGTTAGATCTACTCACCTTGGCAGCTGAGTAGGGTATGGATTTGGGGTGGGAAAAAAAAAACTCAAGGCAGGGAGATTGATTCGAAATCTATTGAAATAACCTAGGCTAGAGATGATGGGCACCTGAACTAGGGTGATAGCTGATAGTGTAAATTGAAAAAAAAGGATGAATGTGAGAGATGTTGTGAAGGTAGAAATGAAAAAAAATTGCCAATGGATTGGGTATGTGGTGTGAGTGAGTAAGGAGTAGAGGATGATATTGACATGGTGAGCCAGGATGATTGGGGAAGAATGGTGATGTCTTCAAAAGTGATAGGGAAGTTTGAAAAGAGGGACGTTTTGGTGGGAAACAAAAATAATTATTTCTGTTTTGGCCGTGTTGAGTTTGAGATGCCTCCCCAATCTGAGATGTCTAAGAGGCAGCTGATGATGTGCGATGGTAACTCAGGAGAGATATTATTGTTTGATCTATGGATCTGGGAGTTATCTGCTTAGAGATGATAACTGAACCCATGGGAATTGATGAATTCGACAGGTAGGAGAGTAAAGAAGAGAGAAGAGGGACCAAGACAGAGCCTTGGGGGACACCTAACATTAATGGATATGACATGGACCAATATCTTGAAAAGGAGACTGAGAAGGAGTGTCTGGATGGAGAGTGGGAGAACCAGGAAATAGCAATGTCACAAAAGCCTAGAGAGAAGGAAGTAAACAGAGAGGTGATAAGCAGTGTTAAATGCTACAGAGAATACCAGAATGATAAAGACAGAAAATGCTATTAAGAATTATCAATTAAGATATCATTGTTAACTTTGGAGAGAAAGGACAGTTTCGGGTGAAATATGATGTTGGGTTTAGAAGATGCTTAGAGTGGAGGCACTGAGTGTAGGTGGTTTTCTCAAGGACTTTACCTAAAAAGGGAAGGAGAGATATAAGACAATAGTTAGCTGGGATGTAGGACCAAGTGAAGGTTTTTTAAAGATAAGGAAGACAAGAGCATTGTTGTAGGTTGTAGGGAAGGAGCCAGTAGATAGGAAGAGGCCGAAGGTAAGAAAAAGAGTATGACAGTGGTGGCAACCTGCTAAAGAAGACAGGAGAGGGTGGGGCGGGGGAGAGAGATAGAGGAGGAGAGAGAGGGGGGAGAGAGAGAGAGAGAGTAGAGGATTTGGTGCAAGTAGAACCTTTCCATCTAAGACCAGAGAGAATAGGTAGTAGAAAAAGATAATCATTTAATTTACATCTTGGGGGGATTGAAGGGAGCATTTTGATAATGTTTTGAAATAGTACCATCACTACTTATTAAAAGGCTTCTGTTACTGGGCATTGTCTTCTTCTCTACAACTCTCACTAGCCTTTTCAGTATTTCTAGGGCTTTGTAGGTGACTTAAGGAATAAGAGGAAGTAGAAGCCCTGTTTACTTTTGTCCTTCAGTTGGACTCTGACACATACCTCACTAGTCTCTCTGTGTCACCTTAGGTTCATTAGACAAAAACCTACACCTGCTCTAAAATGAGACTTGGATCTCAGGGACCCCAGGTAAAAGTCTAGAGCTAGAAAGACTGGGACCATAGACAAAGACCTAGTGCCAGTCGGATTGGTGTGTCATGCACCTGCCTGAATGCAAATAGGACCAGAACTTTGGAAATCAGGCTTGACATAGAACTGAAGGCATGCTTCATGTTTGGTAGGTATGCCACCCCCTGCTACCTTAGGACACAATGTAATTAGTAATCTGGTGCCATGTATAAATTCAACCCAATCTGTAAGGAAGGACCCCAATTATATCCTGAACTCCCTGCCCTTTCAAGCCTCAGCTGTTTGGTTTTTGGAGAGGTAGTACTATGCCAATGCTGAACTCCTTCATCACTAAATTCTGGAAGGTAGAGACACTAAACAACTACTTACTACCTATGGCCAGGAAATTTGCACCTCCTAGTTATCTACTGCTAGTGGTTCCCGTGTCTCCTGGAATAAAAACCCACTTCACTGCTGCCTTTTCCTTTGCTCTCTCATCTCCATCCGTCTAAATCCTTCCTAAAACCCTTCCTAAAATGCTTGCTCTTTTTTTTCTTCCTTTTTATTATGTCCTCTGGGCTAGCCACCTAAATGCTAATAACATTCCCTTCTTCATCTCTTTTTTTAAAAAATTCCCCCTTTCTGTGCTCATAAAAACCCTATTCTCAGAATGACATTGAATTACTGGCCACTTTCAGTTTTTGGATTTTCCTTCCTGCATATCCCCCTGAGACATTAGGCCAGGAGAAGGAATGGGTATTTTTTTTTTTTGCTACCTACAGATGCACTCTTTTCCATCATCACTTAGTAACCTATACTCCTTTGAGATTTACTCCATTTGTATATATGACCTGATTCAGATTCTTGTTGTGATCTTCGAGCTTCCAGGCCATTCTGCCTTCCTCCACAAGGAGTGGATGGAGCCTCATAGGTCTACCAACAGTGCATAAGTGTGACTGTTTTCCTACAGCCCCTCCAATATTTATCAATTTCCCTTTTTTGTCATCTTTGCCATTCTGAGGGGTGTGAGGTGGAACCTCAGAATTGCTTTAATTTGCATTTTTTAATTATTAGAAATTTGGAGCATTTTTTTGCCTGAGTTTTTTTAACTTCAATAAATGACTTTTATATCTTTAGATTATTTCTCAGTTGGAGAATGCTTTTATTTCTCAATTAGAGAATGCTTTTTATTCTTACATATTAGAATGAGTTCTTTATATACTGTATCTTGGAAATGAGACCTTTATAAGAGAAACCTGCTGCAAATATATTCCCCACTTGTTTGTCTTTTAATATTAGCTGCGTTGGATTTGCTAAGCCTAAATCACAAAGAAATCAAAGAAATAAGAAGAGGTTCTGTGTTGTTAAGCAAAATTGTCTCATTAGCATGGCTTTTGTTTCTTTTGAATGGAAGTACTTTCAGCTGTTAAGTGCTAAGCCCCAGGCCCAGGGCCCTGTCAGGTGTGAAACCTGTGTGGGTGTGGATTGGTGACTTAGGAGGGGCCAGCTCGGGAACCAATGGTCTCTGGTCATTGAGGTGGGGCTTGAGAACTCGGAAGCTCGGCTGCGAGGAGGGGTGAGCCGGGAGACAGCTTCAGCGGTGGCGGTGGAAGCTGTGGAAGCCAGAAGCTGCGGAAGCCAGAAGCTGCGGAGGCGGGGCTTACCTGAGTGCGAGCAGGAACGTGAGGCCAGTGAACATGATTTGGCTAAATACTCTCTTGCTTTTCTTTGGCCTCCTGGTTGCCCTTGTGAAATGGGCTTTCTGGGCCTGGAGTCTTTTTGTCAAGATGTTGGAATGGGGAGGCTGGTTCAAGTTTTTGCTGCGGTGGGGCCTAAATAAATTTCTTGTTGTTTTCTCCTTAGAG
>CM053625.1:173580482-173643344 GCA_028646595.1 Phalanger gymnotis | reverse complement strand
TACTTATACCAATTATTTTGAGTAGTTTTTTTTTGTGGTGGCAAAAACCTAGAAACTGAGGGGATACATACCAGCTGAAGAATGGCTGAACCCATTATGACATATGAATGTAATGGAATATTATTCTGTGAAAGAAATGAGGAAAAAGATGATTTCAAAGAGACATAGAAAACTTATATGAACTGATGAAGAATGAGTGAGCAGTAACAGAATAATTTAGAATATAATACCAATACAATAAAAATGAACGATTTCGAAAGCTTGTATGAATTGATGAAGAATGAAATGAACTAAGCCAGGAGAACAATTTATATAATAATAACAAAATTGTACAAACTTTAAGAGCTATAAGAACTCCGATCAACACAATGACCATTCATGATTTCAGAGAATGGATGATAAACTGATATCTACCTCCTGACAGAGGTATGTATGTATGTATCCTGACATATGTATCCTGACATATATGTATGTATGTATATATATGTATGTATGTATGTGTGTATGTGTACATGTATATGTATGTGCATATGTATATGTGAACACATATATATATAATGTTCAAGGTCAATGAGAGAATTTATTTTCTTAATTCTGCATATCTGATACAAGAATTTTGTTTTTGTTTTTCCAATGGGGCGAGGATAAGTGTAAGATAAAATAGATTTCCGTTGGCTAAAAAATAAAATTTAATTAAAAAAGGAAATTAATCTGGCAGTATTATAAATTATGGAAGGGGAAAGATTATAATGAAAATTATTGGTTAAGAATAGTCTCTAAATTCACAATAAGTGCCTGTAAAAAGGTGACAGTGTAAATAGTGAAACTGGGACAGATATGAATGGTAGTGGTAGGAACTGCAAGAGTGAATTTGGTGATCCAATCTATTTCATGGCTTTACTTCTCACCTCTATTCAAATGAGTCCCAAATTGAATCTATAACTCTAGTATCTTCCCTAGATCTCTAGTCCTATATTTTCAAATACATGTTGTATATCCTCTCCAGCCCTTCAAACTTAACATTTCTAAAACTGTTCATCATTCCCATATCTTCCTTCCCACAACATTGTTACTTTTGTTGAGAGCACCAACATCTTCTCACTGACCTAGGCTGATAATCTCCCATTCATCTTAATCTTCTTTCTCATTTGACCAGCACAGTAAACCAGTTTACAATAATAATACCACCAACAAACAGCATTTATATTGATTTTTAGGTTTACAACTTACTTTCTTTTTAACAAGCCTGTGAGGCATTTGGGTAGGCACAAATATTTTTATCCCCACTTTAATGATAAGGAAACAATGGTTCCAAGCAGCTATGTGACTGATTTACCTAAAGCTATTAATTTAGGAAGTACTGACAACCCGGGCTGGACGAGGAGTCCCATATTCCTTTTGGAACCCTTCGTAGAAGATGTGGCTGCTGAGCTGGGCCTCAAAAGAAAGAAATGATTTCCTAGAATTATTGCTCTAGTGCTAGAAGGGACCTCAGTGGCTGTCTACTCCAACTTTCTCTTTATTTTTTTTTTAACCACTGAAGAAAATGAGTGACATGGAGGTTAAATGGCTCTCCCAAGGGCATTTAGGTAGTTTCAGTTTCTTGAACTTCAAAGCCAGTGTTCTTGTCATTGTACCATGCTGCTCTCCTACTTTAATAAATGGAAAAGAGAGGAGTTGAATACTCCATTCCACATACAGGGGACAGTTTGAGTAAAGACATGGAATTGGGTGAAGCAAGAATGAGAAAAGGTGGATGGAGAAAAATGCAATTTGGATGGAACTTACAAAGGGGAATATATATGTGAAATACAGTTAAAAGGGGCACCAAGGTGGCACAGTGGATAGAGTGCCCTGGGCCTAGAGTCAGGAAGATGTGAATTCAAATCCAGCCTCAGACATTACTAGCTATGTGATGATGGGCAAATCACTTAACCCTGTCTGCCCAAGTTTCCTCATTTCTAAAATGAGCTGGAGAAGGAAATGGCAAACCACTTTAGTAACTTTGCCAAGAAAACCCCCAATGGGGTCACAAAGAATCAGACATGACTGAAAAACCACAAAACAACAGCAAAGTTAGAAATATGGGTTGCTGACAGACTGTGAAGAGCTTTGAAAACCAGGATGAGGAGATTATTCTTTATTTGTCAGATGATAGAGGAATTGATGAGAGGGTCTTTGAAGAATGCCACAAGTGGGAAATTTGGCACATTAATCTGGCAGCAGTGTAAACAATGGAGTGGAGAGGAGATGTATAATGAGCACTTAGAAAACCACTCTGTCTAGGCATTTCTAGATTTGTTCGCTCTCTCTCTCTCTCTCTCTCTCTCTCTCTCTCTGTGTCTCGTCTCTCTTATTTCCCCATATTTGCATTATCGCTGCAACCATCTTAGGTCAGACCCTTATCCTGCCTCACGTAGATCACTGATGTGGGAAGTTACTGAAGGTTTTTGAGTAGAAGAATGAGAAAATCATAGTACTGAATTAAGGAAAAAGCCCTGGGCTGAAGCATAGAGGATGGAATGAAGACTGGATAGAGCAAAGGAAGATCATTAAGGAGGCCTTTCCAGAAGTCTGGACAAAACTCAAAGGGTGAGAATTTCAAGCCAAATGGAAGAGCCTCTTTTATGCAGGCAGTTTTCTTATTCCAGTTGGAGTACCAGAAAAGACTTCTTGTCTTGCTATGTGAGAGAGATTTCTTTCACGAACTTTGAGAAGACAAGCCCATTGATTCCTCTAGTTAAAGTGAATGTTATTTATACTTGAAAATTACAATGAATTTGTGATATTATTATGGGAACTTCCTCCCTTTGGTGGTATTGACAAGCAACCCACATATGCCTACCCATCCTATGCAACTTTTATCCATGTTCTCTTATAAATCTGCCACAGAGAGCACAGAAAACATTCTGGATATTTTCACAGAGTTCATGTGATATTCATTCTAAGGTCATATAAATCCAGAGCTGTTAGGAGCTTCAGAAGTCATCTAGTCAACTGCCCTGCTTTTATAGTTGAGGAAAATGAGGCCCAGAGAGTTGAAGTGACTTGCCCAAAGTAATACAAGTAGGAAGAATCAGAGGTATGATTTAAACTGAGGTCCTCTGACTTTATAGCCATTATAGATAGTACCATTTTGCCTCCTATTGCGTGAATCTCAACTGAGGATTCTGGCTGTCTATCAACTCTTGATATCATTGCATGACCATGTTTTGAAATGTGTTGGATAGATACCAAGATATAGGACACATTAGCCTGAGGCAATGCAAAAAAGCAAGTTTTATCATGGAGGCATACTCACAATGGCTTCTTTGCTATGTTGTGCTGCTTATTTATAGAGTTATTTAACTGGGTTATCACTTGGTCTAACCCAGTTTGAGCTAACCACTGGCTGCTTGTAACTAATTGAAGCCACCCGGTACTTTAGTTGTCAAATCTTAGCATAGTTTTCCTGACATTCTGAGCATTCAGGGGTCTTTATAGACTACCCCATCTATTTTTTTTTCTCATCATGCATTTTTTGGATGATATTCTTGACATTCTTTTTTGCATATTACCTCACTTACAATTTGTTGTAGTCTATTTATGCCCATGCTTATTCAATGCCCCTTGGATAACCTGAAACTTCAGCTCTTTGGAGACTATAGTATTCCACGATTCTCTACCACACAAAGACATTTAGATTCCTTGGACTTGTTCTTCGATGGTAGTTACAGTCTCCAAGACCTCCAGTTTCAGGCTTAGTTGCAAACTTCAGCTTGGGTACTTTTTGCTCCTTCAGAGAGAGCAGAGACACTTAGACTATAAGACTGGAAGAAACCTCCCCAGTTCTGGCCCCTCTGGTTCTGATGCTTGCTATCTACCAAGCAAGAGGCAGGAGAGTAGAGTCACGCTTGCATTAGTCTTTCTTTTGGCAGCTTTTCCTGGTACAGAGCTCTGTCCCCTAGGAGAGAGACCAAATTCAGGCAATGGTCTAAATTGGCGTATTTGGCTAATATTCACCAAGCATCACTGGTGGTCAGGGATCCCCACTAAAAACCAAACCCAACCAAACCAAAACTTTAACATTCTCTCTTGGGTTTATGGAGAAGAGTGCCTGGGGAAAAGGGGAAGAGATAATCTGTGCCTTGGGGAAGACCAATCGACCTTTCTGAGCCTTACCTAGCCTTTGATATGCAAATGAACTACTTAACACCTCCTGTCTTTTCCCAGTTGCAAATGAGCCTACTTAATGTTTTATATCCTTAATTTACAAGTTGTAAAATTATCCACTTATGTCTGAGAAGAGCTCACTCTTCACAAGATAAAAATTCATTCTGTGTGGAACAGGTCTTAACATTTCATTTTCTCAGTAACTTGCCCTTTGCGACCTGAAATTTGCTGAAATTTGAATGAGCCACACCCTTATATTTATTTGGCTACATTCTTTTAATCCTTTGGATGAGTACCAAAATGGAACTGAAGGAAACAAATGGGGAAAAGCAACTGGATTAGATCCTGTATACACAGATGTGGTCTTCCACATTATTTTGAAGGATCAATTCTGAAGGTATCTAAAAAAAAAAAGGACAAAAGACATGAAAAAAATTCTTAGATTTTATTATTTGAAAAAAAAAGGTAATAGTACTGCCTTCTATCCCGTATACACGAATTTTTAACAGAACATCCTACATGATAGGATCTTAAACTAAAACTTAAATTAAACATAGTGGATAAGGAAAGACCTAGCCTCAGAGTCTGGAAGACCTAAATTCATGCTTGGCACATAATGGCCCTGTAAGCCAGGGCAAATCAGTTATTCTTTCAGTGCCTTAGGCAATTCTCTAACTCTATACATTGTGGCACTGGGGAAGATAGCATAGGTAAAGGCAATGCTTTACCTGGAGCTCTTTATACCAATAAAATCAAAAGAATGGTTAAAAAAATCTGTACTTTGAGACAATTCTTGACAGAATGATAAAAGGAGAATATAGGCTTTTGCAAATGATACCCTACAAATCACATTTTAGCAATCACGCAATTGTCTGAAAAGTATAGAGAATACAAATTTCCATTGGGTTTCCTCCATCTATTTTTTTTTTTAAATCAGACCTGTGATTTTTTTTTGATGAACAAAACGAGTAAGAAGCTTCCTCTACCAACTCAGATCAGCATCTTTTTTCTTCCTTTTTTTCTCTTCCTTTTCTTTCTTTCTTTTCTTCTCTCTTCTCTTCTTTTCCTTTCTTCTCTCTTCTTTTCTATTCTTTTCTTTTGTTTTTCACAACTTACAGTCTTGTGGTACTGAGAGGTTAAGGGATTTCCTCAGAATTGTACTTAGTACTATCTCTGTCAGAGACTGGACTTGAATGAAGGTCTTCCTTATGCTGAGGCTAACACTACATCCTATAACAAACTTCCTCGAGGTTATTGTTTGTTGAATATGTTAAAAACAATCAGAACATACAAAACCTGAAAACAACAACAAAAAACCTCCCACAAACTTTTTATTTAATAAAGCTATTTTAAAATCTTTGCCCCAACAAATTCTCTCCTCCACATGTCAAAATTGTACAAGATTATAACTTTATTCAATGATTTTTTAATTATTACTATCAAGTAAGTCAGGGAGACATTTGCTTGCCAAGGAAGTTTGCCATTGTCGTGGACAATGAACAGAGAAGAATATGAGTTGAAGAAGAGTTCCCCAACAATAATGAATTCTTTCAGCTGCTCCTGTTTGTGGATGACATTGTCCTGTTTGTGGATGACATTGTCCAATTTGTATCAAGCCCTGAAACGTGGTTGAGCCTTCTAAATGAGTTCCCATAATCTTTCAAAAAGAATGTTATTAGTTGTGCTTAGCATTTACAAAGTGACTTTTCTAGACAAGTTAGAGGGTTGTAAATTGTGTTTAATTTTAAAATCCCATTATTTCTGCTGTTTGTGTATTTCTGAAGCTTGACAAGTTTACTTACTCTAATTTATCTGCTGCAAAATATGGGTTCTCAAAATGGCAGCAGCTTTTTTTTGAACTTGACTCATTATAACAGTGAAAATGATAGAACTACATGGTGGAGACAAGTGGCTGACTTTAACTGTTGGGTCTATAAAAACCTAATTCTATTTGTACTGGCAATAGAGTTTGAACTGTGTGTGTTGTCATGGGACTTATGATTTTCATATTAATCAGTATGATATGTGTAATGATTATACTATCTAGATTTGTTGGAGCTCCCCTATTTCCTTGCCTGAGAGCTGGAGCTGCAGCCAACACACTGTAGCAGAAAGTGATCAATCATATCTCCTGACAGTCTAACAATCCCTGTGCTTGTAACCACTAAGTAAACCAAACCAGGTGCTTCACTCCTGTTCCCTCCATACTCATTCTGGTTCTGTACTCCACTGAATGATGGCAAGGTTCAACGATTCTAATAATTGGGGACTGTTCCCACAGGACCCAAGAATGCCTGTATTGTCCCCAAAATGCCTGCACATGTGGGCCTGCTATGGGAACTGCTGACTCAAGACATAAGAATGGCTGTGTTGGGTCCTGCTTTTTTGTAGTTTTCATGCTTAAAAACTCTACCTCGTCACAAGCCACAAGCCTTCCTTCTCAGGAGGGCTTGGGTTTGCAAACTTGTTTTTCTCATTCTGAAATTTTAACTATTTGATTCCTGACTCTGTCTCTGGCCTGCTTTGTTGGCTCTGGCCATGCACAGGTTAGGGATTGGTCCAGTCTGGACTACATTTAAAATTCTTTTGTCAGTATGTTTGTGTGTGTGTGTGTGTGTGTGTGTTTGTGTGTGTGTGTGTGTGTATGTGTGTGTGTGTGTGTGTGTATACAAGAATTTACAAAGTGGCATCCTGCTTTGTGGCCTAGGATCTCTTTGAGAAGTTCAGAATTTTTATCTATAATTTCCTGGGTGTAAATGGTCGTGTACATTTAGAAGTGTAAGGAGGGTTGCTTCCCTCACTAAAATGTTAGCTTAGTAAATGCTTCATTCATTCATTCATTCATTCATTCATTCATTCATTCATTCACGGAGAATGATAATGGAAACTCTTCCCTTGTAGCACCTTCATAGTCAGAGACCATTAGGCTTCCATCCAGAGACATTCACCAAGAGAAAGGTATAATTAAAAAAAGAATAGACCTTAACAGCAGGTCTTCATTTTCATAGAAGGATTTATACTAGAAAAAAACCTCTTAAAATAATACAAAAATTATGAAAATAATTTTATATTGAACAAAGTTTAAGTTGTAATTGCAAGTATACACTAAGTTTTAGAACAAAAGAAGGAGTCAAGCTAATTTTTAGGAGGTATAATTTCCTAGACAAAATTTATGATAGCATGGAAAAAATCCTTCATTTGTACTTGACTTTCACAACAGGATCAGGAAGAAGGTCATTGCTGAAAAAATATTTCATCAGTTTTCCCAGTTTCTCTTTGATATTCAGATCACTTGCTTTTGATACTAACACTAAGGGATGGAAAGAAATAATGCTAGTATTAAGCATAGGAAAGAGTTTTGGGTGGGGAATAACTTTGCAAAATGGTCAGCTCATTAGTGAGTTCATTTTGTGTTACAAGGATTTTTTCCTCTATGTAACCTTTTAGGAAGGCAGTGTGGTGCCATAGCTAGTAAGACAGGAAAAACTGGATTCAAGTGCCCCCTCTGACACATACTGGCTTTCTGACTCTGGGCAAGTCACTTAACTCCTTTATTTACCACATAACCATTTGAGAATATAAATTGCAGAACAACTAATTATCATCATTTGTTGACAGGCATACAACAAGCCCTTTTTAAGCACCGATTATGTTCCAGGCACTGTGCTAAGAGACAGGGATGCAAACAGAAGCAAAAAGAAGAATGCTCCCTATCCTCAAGGAGTCTATATTCTGAAGGGCAAGCCAACACATAAAGGAGGTACAAAGGAGGGAAGGAAGATACACATGCAGTGGTATAGTGGCAAAGTCTGAAGAATAAGAAGCGTTACTGAGAGGGGAATGGACCATGGCCAGCCAGGGTCCATCACTAAAATGCAGGCCCCTATAAGGAACTTGAATATGGGAGAAGGAGACTGGCATGCCAGAATATTATTCCAGAGTGAGAAGGCCTCAGAAGCTAAGGGAAGTTATGGAGTGAGAAGGCAGCTGAATTAAAGTTCAGGAGAGTCATTGACACAGTTGTGATTCTCTATGCCAATCAAGTTGTAGGACTAGACCAAGACAGAATACAACATTGTAACTGTAGAGAGTAGGAGAATGACCATTCAGAAGAGTATACCTTATATCAAATCAAGTCGATGCCAATTAAATTCCCAAAGAACATTTATGAACTGACTAATCGGTTCTGACTTCTCCAAGCCTATTCCTTATTCCTTCTCTGACAGCCCACACTCGGCTCAGTATCAATGTAAAGACACAGACCATGAAAAACCCATGTTGCTTGTAGCTTGATTATGCATGTCATCCCAAATGACCTATTGATTTGTGTCATCAAACTTTAACCTGTGCTTCAAATCTTAAATCCCTTCGTAGATGTAAATTATTATTATTATTATCATCATCATCCTTACTATAATGGGGGGGGGACACACAAAGTTGTTATTGTTGTTGAGTTGTTTTGGTTGTGTCTGACCCTTTGTGACCTCATTTTGAGGTTTTCTTAGCAAAGATACTGGAATGCCATTTCCTTCTTCAGCTCATTTTACAGATGAAGAACTGAGGCAAATAGGGCTAAATGACTTGCTTAGGGTCATGCAGCTAATAAGTGTTGGAGACCAGATTTAAATTCATGAAGATGAGTCTTCCTGATTCCAAGCCCAGTGCTCTATCCACTCTGCCACCTAGTTACCCCAAAGATACCATTATCAGACTGATATCGTCTTGGAGGAATTTCTTTATTTGTCCTTGGCTCTGAAGTATTTAATATATATTTTTTCATCACTGACTTAGAAAAAGGCATACCTATATGCCTATCAAATTTGCAGATGAAACAAGGCTTTATGGGACAGACGATATCTTAGATTTCATAAATGCAAGATGGAATTAGACAACAACTGCTGTTATAAATATAGTGGGGGGCCTGCTTCTCTTCTTATCCTATAGCAGTGTCCAGGGGACAGGGGTATATAGTTTCCTCTGCCTATCCCCATAACCAAGGGGTAGCGCCCAGGGTGATTTGAATAATCTTACTCAATTGCCCCAGAAAGATTCCTTAGGACTTGAAGGAGAAATTGGGGGTTCTTTTTAAGCTTCTGGACTAGCGAAAAAGTATTTACTATGACAGGAGACAGAGGACCACATGTCTGAGGGAGCAAGGCATTTGATTTTGGAATCACCAGTGCTTAGCACTGTGCCTAGACCATAGTAGGCACTTAATAAATGTTTATTGATTGATTTATCATGCTTGAACCTTGTATTGTTGATGGATATATAATTTGGACATGAGAAGAATGATGTCTTCTTGATCTCTGGGCATATTTCCAAGAGGTCAGAGATTAGCGAGATTAGCACAATCGAGGTGCTCCATAAACAAAGGTCCACTGACTGGCATTACATTAGAATGGCGACACAGGGAGAATGATGCCTCCTACAAAGATGGAAGCTCTGGAACTTCTTCCTTTGCACGGATAACATGGTCCCATGATAAAGAAGGGATTTATCCGACAAAGTTCTAAAAAAGACTGAGGAACAAAACTATTGAGGGCGACTTGAGAAGAGATGGATGCTTGTGCCACCTGCTGGTCACTTTGTAGAACTAGAGCAGGAAGTGGCACCTGCAAAGAGCTCCGCCCAATTGTGACTAAGTGCTTGGGGCTTGGCTAGTGCAGGTCTCTGTAAAGAGAATTACTTAGAGGAGGATATCTTTATGGGGTGTGTGTGTGTGTGTGTGTGTGTTCTGTTGTGATTCTTATTTTGTATTCTTCAATTTACCAATAAAAGGATTTTTTTTTTCTGTTTTGCAACCATGTGCTTGCAAGGGTGGGTGCAGAATGCTATTCAGGTAAGGGTTGGGCTAGGTGGCCTTTGAGGTCCTTTCCCCATGGTCTGATTCTGTAAAGGCAGCAGGTGCTGAGGCCCAATCCTAAGGTACCTGGAGCAGCACAGAAAACCAGGCCCTTGGCTGGGTTTCCCTAAATTGGCCCCTATACTGTGGTTTTATGCCTGATTGTTTTGGAAGGAAGGAGAGGGAGAGGACCATTGTAACAGAGCAGGGCAGGTTTGAGGCTACCCGTTGGGCTTTCTCTGTATTTCCACATTTGTGCATTCCCTGGAATAGTCTCATGCACCAGGTTCTACAGTAAGCCATGGGAGGTGTAACAATATGGAATACATGAAAGAACTAAGAAGTAACAACCATGGTTTTCAAGGTTGGTGATAGTTATATCTTTTACAGACTTTGCTGAGCCCCTTCCTTCTTTACTTTCTCTCTCTCTCTCTCTCTCTCTCTCAATCTTTCTCTTTCCTCAGCATTGATATTGATATAAACATAGATATGGACATACCTAAACCTATACCTGTATAATCTTTACCTATGTCACCTATATCTTTACCTATATTTTCTTTACCTATATTATCTATATCTAAACCTATACCTACATCTATCTACACCTATATCTGTATCTATTTTTCAGCAGTCATGGAATTCTTGCAGTCAATGGCTGAGTCCTTACAATTTGAGTGACTTACTCAGATCTGGTGTCCTCTTACTTCTTTAAAGCCCCTTTCTTGAAGTACCTGACCTGCCAATTCTAGGTTTCCTCTGGTGAACCTTGACCTGCAAAGGGACACTGAAATAAATCTGCCCGCTTACCTCCTAGAGTGCTATCTTCTGACCACACAGGTATATTCAGGAGCTTGGGGAAGAACTTTTTCCCCCTGAGGCACTACAATCCCCAACTATGTTTTCTTTTCCTCAGCATAATGGTTCTAAATCAAATAGCACTTAAAACATTTTCCTGAGAGTGTGACCTTATTTATGAACATCATGATGAAGCTGACTTTAGTCTTTGGCCTTCAGTCTTGGTTTCTGTATTGAGCTGTAGCAGGTCTACTACTTAAGCACATTATAACTCATATTGAAGTCCTCCCACAGTGAGTTATTTAGTGACATGGGAAAACAAAATGCAATCAAACAAAACAATATCTCTGTACTGAAGAGGAGAAAAGATTTCCATCAGTCTTCTTATGTTTTGATTTTCTCAATAATCATCTGAGAGGCCGCATGCCCTGGTGGACAGAGAGATGGCTTTGAAGCTAGAAAAACTTGTGTTCTAGCTCTACCTCTGATACATATTGGCTGTGCCACTGTGAGCAAGTCGATTAAAATTTCCAGTGTTCTAGGCAACTCTGTAGGACTATAAGTTGCTGACAAGGTGCCAACTTGCCTGATGGAATTTCCTTACTTGGGAGTTCCCTATAGTAATGAATTCCCAGATCCAATACCTAACCCTATCTAATCATCTACCGTGGTGACTCAGATACATAAGAAGCCAAATTCAGAAAATTATAATAAGCTTTCCTTTGTATAAAAAGAAGTAACCAATTTCAGAAATGGCTCATGCTTTGAATTGTTTTGAGGCTAGTGGTGATGTTTTTGTGCTAGTTGAATCACACTGTCTTACGTAGTCCTACTTGTGACCTTGGCTACTCATTTGCAAGGTTGTTGCCCAAGAGGTACATTATCTAGTTAGGAAATGAGGCAAAATTACCTGGTTCCTTTTGGGGATTGAAACTATGAGCCTGGATTCATTAATATGTTTTAGTGGCCCCTCCAAAAAAACAAAAACAAAAAACGGGGCAGTGAGGTGGCACAGTGAGTAGAGCACTGACCTTAGAGTCGGGAGAACCTGAGTTTGGATCTGGCCTCAGACCCCTGACACACTTACTAGCTATGTAAGATCTTGGGCAAGTCACTTAACCCTGATTGCTAAGCCTTCCCCACTCCAAAAAAAAAGAAAAAAATGTTTTAGTGGACTTGCAATCTTATTGATGTGAGTGCTCTCTCCAATAGTTTGGACCACTGGAGTTCCATGCCTTCTCCAATGTGACTTGTGTTACTGTCCTCCCATAAATATTCCACGATGGGTGAACCAAACCTCCTGAAGTCTTTTCTCTAGGTTTCTTGACAATGAATGAATGGTATAGGAACATATGGGCTGTCTCTCAGTTCACTAACTTTTCTAGTAATATATCTCTTGGGTAACATCCATTATATGTTCTTTCCCTGCACAGCTCCTGTGTTGGTAATATAGCCTACTCATGACCACAATGTGCCTCTCCACTGCTTTGTGTCACACGCAAATTTAATTTTTCAAAGACTGTGATATTCCAAGACTGAAATTCCATAAATCATCATCAAAATAATTTTATTTTGAATATATGGACTGTTGTTTCTTGGACAAGCTTGGATCATTAAAAACACTGTGCAACCGCTATAAGACAATCCATATATAAGACATATAAGGCATATAAGACAATGCTTTCTTCCTTATCTTTCCTTCTGTCTCAAGCACCTTTTTTCATCTTAAGCGTTTGTCCAAGATATATTTACTGATGGAATGACTTTTGCTGTATCATGTCAAGTTCTTATTTATAGTCAACAAACATGTATGTTATATTATTCTCTGTACCTTTCTTTTACATGACTGTAAAGATGTTTCCTTCTCCTACCTTTAGTAAAGGATGCCTTATGTGTGTGCATATACACATGCATATATATGTATGTATATACATACTATATTATACATATTATTTTCATAAATATTGTGTAGCTATGGGAAAGTGGTATATAAATCAATAGTTATTGATATAGTCTTATTTGCCTTTTCAGTTTACTAATAAAGTCCATAATTTATCTCAAGCCTTATATATATATATATATACACACACACATACATATGTATATATGTGTGTGTTTATATATATGTATATACATCTACACACAAAGCATAAGTATTGATCCTTCAATGCCTTTAAAACTGTATCAGATCTGGCATGGACCTTCTCTGTGTCTACTCGTATGTATACTTAGTCTGGTGCAAATAGTCTTCTCATCTTTCTTTTCCCTATTGCTATTTCTACTTCCTAGTATAGTACATCAGAGATTTGATAATGTCTAAATTTGTTGTCTCAAATATCGCCTGTGGAGAAAAAAATTACTTACAGAAATCTTCACAAATCTTTTATATTTTTTATCTAATTATCTTCCTTTTAGTTTCACTCATATGTAATCTTGGCTTATGTCTATAAGCCCACACTTTGCCATGTATGGTTACACATAAATGCCTTTGGTATCATCTCTACATACATTTATTTTCATATCCGCTGCTTTCGTGGATTTGAGGTGATAACTGTTCATAATGTTTACCATTTTCCTTTGTAATATTTTGCAAAAATATTAAATTCCTATTTGGCATTGCCCTTTTCTCACTGCCAATGAGACCATGTTTTTGAAATTCCTAATTTTGGCCATTCATTTACATTAATCAAATGTTTTTAGGAGGTGGTGTTAGTCTATACTAATATTTGTTCTCCTATTCATTTCCTATTTTCAGCACCAACAGTTTTGTTAAATAGGTTAGGTTAAAATTGTCAACATTACATTTCATATTTTCGCATTTTCACTAGTTACCTCCTTGGCAGTGTTTTTTTAATGTTAAGATAAAATCAATTTCATTTTTCTGTGATACCTGGTGCATTAATAACTGCTAATAAAATAACTAACTCTTTAAGACTTACAAAATATTTTACATACATTATCTCATATGATTCTTATAAAAATTATATGAAGCTGGCATTAAAGGTATTATTTTTAGTTTACAGATGAGAAAATAGATTCAGAGAGGTTAAAATGACTTTCCCATAGTCATATAGATATAATACTAAGTCTTAGAGGTAGGATTTAAACTGTGAACTCTCTCAACTCTAAGTTCAGTACTCTTCTCAGTACGATCTGGATAATTAAGCTAGTTTACCCAGATAGTATACCATCTTACAATCAACAAAAAGCACACAGATTGCATACAAAATTGTCAATTAAACATAATTTTCAGTCTGTATGGCAGCAAAGGTATGACTGAGATCTGGAGGATATCTATGCTAAGTATGTCATAAATATGTGTGGGTTCAAAAGCAATCTCATTTCTTTTTATTAGTGAAGTCAATACAATATTACTATACTGCTCACTGTATGTATAAATTGAAGACAAAGTATAGCATTGGGGAATAATAGTGGCCAAAAGGATGAATTATTCTTTGTTTATATTGCTGGCAAACAAGTTTTAAAAATTGTTTGGCTTAACAGATTGCATTTTAATTAAAAGCCATTAGCAGATCATTAATAAATGAAACTCTTTAGATTTCTTATATCTGATCCTTCTTCTCCTTTCCCAGTGCTCCTACCCTAGTTTGAACACTCATTACCTCTTACCTGGACTCATTTAATAGTCTTTTAACTGTTCTCTCTGTCAGCAATTGGGTGTAGGGACAGAGCAACACAGCTGGGTCTGAACACTGGAGATGAGCTTCAGAGGCTCCATCTGTGCCTTTGCTAGGGAAGAAGAGTTATTTAAGCTAGGGTCATGCTGCTTTTGGTGCTGATGCACACTTCTCAAAGTAGCACATCTTTTGTGAAGTTTTCACTGTAGTCTAGGAGAGAGGACCAATGTAAACAGGTATAAGGCTCTGAGAAGCTTGTATTTCTATTTCTTGTATGTCTATTTCCTTCTGTGTTTCATTTGTGTGGCTGTGGCTGCTGACCATCTGTAAAAGGTAGCCAATAGGCCATATGTGAGTTCATGTTTTTTTTTCTGGGAGAGATTCAATCCACAGTCAGATTCTATTCTGCTTCTCATTTAGGACAGAGAGAGCACATTAAAAAGGAGATCATGCCATAGCAAGTGTCTCAAAAGTGTCTCTGACAATTGAGCTTGATTCCCTACCAACTGGAAAGAGCACCTGATGATGGCCCCATATATGATCCCCACACTGGCCTTAATGGAATGGGCAATTACCCTGGGAGGGACCATGTAAGCAGTGAACAGGTTGGGGGATCAAGTACAAGTGACAGACATCTAAACATGCATTTCCATATTCAGTCTCAATGCCCATTAGCTCCTCGATAAGTAGAGACTACTGGGTACTTAGAACCGTCCCTATCAGATACTTATATGTGCCAGGGCTCTCCCTTGTGCCACCAAATGGGAGACACTTCCGTCCCAAGGCATGAGTAGATTGCAATCATCTTCAACAGTCCCTGGACCCATTTTCTACCCTTTATGTTCCCAAAAACCCAGGCACAAAGGTTTCGCACTGGCCATAACTTTCTACTTCAAACATCACTCAAAGTTCCATTCATTCTCGCTTACATTCTTGTTCTTTGCTCACTCAAGAACTATGCCATGAATGATCACAAACACCCTGGTGGCTCTTTGTTTAGGGAAATGTAAAGAAAAGATCATCCTGTTAGCTGAAAGTGGGTAACACTATTGCTTTTCTCTAAGAAAGGAGGAACTGCGACCCTGCCTTAACAAGATGGTGTCAGTGAGGTAGCTGTTACTTGCCTTATTTTAGATACTTTTGCAAAGGTTTATGCCACATTAGTTTTGGAAAGGTGGTGTATTTTCTTATGAGTATTAGGCCTGGGAATGTATGGGAGATGACCTAAACTAGATCTGGGCAAAGCATTAGTTATCGTCCTTTATTCTCTAGGATGACCACAATGAAATCACTATGTTGGAGTCAAGATACAGTGTGTCATACTATGGCTGGTCATGAGCTTAGAGGTCTCTACCACAGGTTGGGCACAGGAAGTCCAACTGAGCCAAGAATTCTGCATCTCTCTAAGCTTTGCTTGTACTTTACTTTTGATGGAGTTAAATGCTACCTTCTTAGAGACAGATGAACTATCCTTTTGGTAAACCCTGTGGAGTTCTCATTTTTTGTTTAGCAGTTTCTGAATTTCTCTCTCATTTTTGTCAAACTAATCTTGATGTTTGTGTGTGTTCTGGCCCATATGAGTAATGCAGTGCTGTACACCAAATCTCTGAAAGCCGCCCACTCCTTTTCTGTTCCACTGTCGTCAACTGTGCGTGTTGACTCAGTTTTTCCTCCAAGTTAGCAACATCTGTTTTCACTCAGGGAAGCACTCTAATTTGTTGACAGTAAGTCTTCTGGTTGTCATCTTGCCTTGGGGTTGCAGCTTTTGTTGAATGCCAATATTTAGCTTGGAGAGGATGTCTACAATCAGTCTAGCATTCTACACCACACATTTCTTTTAACACTCTCACATCCTGTCTGTCTCAGGGCAGCTAGGTGGCTCAGTGAGTAGAACACGAGCCTTGGAGTCAGTAGGACCTGAGTTCAAATCCAGCCTCAGACACTTGACATACTAGCTGTGTGACCTTGGGCAAGTTACTTAAGCCCAATTGCCCTGCCTTTCCCCCTCCAAAAAAAAAACCAAACCAAAACAAAACATCCTGTCTGTCTCTTCTCTTTACAATGACAGAGTCTATTAAATGCCAACGTTTGCTGTGAGGGTGCATGCATGAAGTTTTATTATGTTTAGGTAAACAGAAGGCAGTGTTGGTGATGAGAAGGTCATGAGACTCACAAGACTTCAGTATTAAGTAACTGTTGTTATTGATGTTTCTAACTCCATTCCTCCCAAAGAACTCCCTGTCACGTCTGGTGGTCTATGCCTACTACAGCATTGAAGTTACCCAGATCCATAAACTTGTCGTCTTTCGGCACGTGGATGAAGAGGGTCTCCAGGTCTTCGTGAACTTTTTCTTTGACCTCATCAGGGTTTGTCATGGTGGGAGCATACATGTAGCATGGCACTTTCCTGAAAATGACAATCTAATTTTCATGAGTTTGTCATTTGCTCCTTTTGGTAGGCATACAAGCTTGTTGACTTAGTTTTTTTAGTTTTAATTAGTTTTGATTGTGAAAACTATGCCAGCTTCATGGTGCTCCTCCTCACTGCAGCCACTCCAGAAAACTGCGTATACAGCTCCAACTTTGGTAAGTTGGCCTTCACTTGCCAGCTTTATTTCACTTAGGGCTGCTATTTGGATGTGATACCTGCTGAGTTCTCTTGCAACAAGAGCTGTTTGTCTTTCAGGTCCACTGGATTTCATGTTGTCCATAAGTGTGCACACATTCTGTGTACAGATGGTAAATGGAATCATCTTTGCAGAAGTTTTTGAACATTTTTTTTGTGTGTGTTTTTTGACTGGAGGGTGGGATTCCTGCCTGCTGTGGTAAGCAGGCCAGGGCTGGGTGAAGCAGACAATTTTTAGGGCACCTTTTCTAGCCCCTTCTTCACACAAGGAGGTGAGCAGTTTGGTCCTTGAAAAGGCTGCTCAAGCACCTGGGGGCTGCTGAATCCTTCTGCTGCTTCCAGTGAGAAAACAGCCCTATGGCCTGGACTGCCTGTGAGAGGGTTGTGACTGTAGTTCCCAGTGTATCTGTACCTGCTGCTTTGTCACTCACCAATCACAACAGGACTTTGAGATAGGCAGAAATGGCAAAAAGGTATCAGTGATATCTTTTGATTCGCACATAAATTAGATTTGTGTGGCAGAGTTGCAAGAAGTAGTTAGCCTCACTCTCTTTTTCAGAGTCATCAAAGTCCAGTTGCAAGACGAAGTCAGGATGACTGGTGATAGCTTGAGGATGCAGTAGATAACCTTGGTATCTTTGATGTTTAACCAAGCCCTAAGTGCCCCACACTACCTGCTTAAGCTGCCTTTGTGGCTGTTGGAACAAATTGCTTTCATTCATCCATTCTGCTAGGGGAAGTCTTCACACAGTGGGAGTAGACACCCTCGTAACTCATTGAAGGGTGTGAGACCCCCTTAGTGGCCCTCAACCTAGTTTAGCCTATCTCCTGAAATGGTTTATAGGGTGTGGCCTTTGCCCATTCTACAACTTCTTGGAGCCATAGGTGAGAATTAGGTGAATCAGGAGGACACCAAAGGTGGAAAGCAGCCCTGAAAAGGACTCAGCAGCCTTCACACCAGGGGTACTAGTCTTCCCTGAACATACCCCATACCCTATTGCATACTGGGCAATTGTATACTCAGCACCAATTCATCATTGCTAATATCCAGCTGACCTTCCGGATCAATTTGTTATTGCTTACCTTAATGACATTTAGGTGGACATGTCTGTGTAATGAGAGAAGTATTAACCTAGTTGTAGTACCAAGGTTTGTAATAGAAGAAATATACCTTCTGTCAGTCTCAAGTCACTTTATTTGGATTTATTTTAGGGTCCCAAAGGCCTACAAATGGATCTAGAATATACCCTACCTGTAAGGGATTGGGTGACACTTCTTAAGGAGTGGAACTGCAAATTTCTAGTGACAGTTAATCCCAGGATACCTGAAAATTCATGAAGCCCTTGCCCTTTCATTACTTGCCCTTGTGCAGTCTATATTGCAGCCAAGCTATCCTACTTGCATTTCCAATCAATCAATCAATCAATCAGTCAGGGAACAAACATTTATTAGGTGATCACTATGTGCTAGGCACTGTGCTAAGTATTAGAAATTCAAAGGAAAAGCAAAGCAATACAATCCCCACCTTCAAGGAGTTTATATTCTAATGGTGGAGACAACTTATAAATGAATCAATACACAAAAGTTAAATGCAGAGACAATTGGAGCTAGCCTCAGAGGAAAAAAAATACTTTTACTTAGAGTTAAAAAAAAAAAACCAAAATGCTGTAGCTGAGGGGCCTGGGAAAGGCCTCCCAAAGGAGTTGGTGCTTAAACTGAGGCTTAAAGGGAGCCAGGGATTCTGCTAAACAGAAATCAGGAAAAGAGGGTACTTTAGGCCTGAAGAATAGACAACATAAAGGTACTGAGAAAGGGTATGAAATATTGTGATGTGAAGTAGGGCAGTATGGCTAGACTATAGAGTGTGATAACAGGAGTAATATTTGATATCAGAAAGACAGAAAGGAATCAGGTTGTGAAGAGCTTCAAATTAAAAAAAAAGAGTTTATATTTTATCCTCAAAGTAAGAGGGAGCCATTAGAGTTTATTGGGGAGATGCGCAACAGGTTTGTGGTGCATTTGGTGCTAGTGTACAATTGTCAAACAGCTCCATCTTTTATGAGGTTCATCATGTTGTGTGTGGATGAGTAGGAGAGTTAGGCCAGGCAAGGTCTGAGAAGCTCTTTTTTTCTTTTAAGAAACAAGTATTTATTAAGAGTCTACTATGCGCTTTACAGATATCATCTCTAATCCTCACACAACCTTTGGGTGTAGGTTCTATTATAATCCCCATTTTATAGTTTAAGGCTGGATTTGAACTAAGATCTTCTTGATTTCAGGTCCAGAGCTCTGTCCACTGCATCACTAGCACCCTTGGAAAAGTTGGGAGTCACCAGTTACAATTCTGCTGTTAATATCCATCTTAGGAACTACCAGCCCTTATCATCTACCACACTGCTATGCCTATCAGATTCCCAGCACCTTTATCTGACTTCCACTGCACTTTATGGACCTCTGGGACTTACTACCCATTCTTTGAGAAACTTTTAATAGCTTGGCTGTGGTAGTCTTGTCTGTCTTTCCACTTCCCATTTGCTTTATGGCTGTCTGGAGTCAAGAAGACTTGAGTTCAAATCCAGCTTCAGACACTAACTAGCTGTGTGGCCTTGAGTAAGTCACTAAATCACTGTCAGCCTCAGTTTCTTCATCTGTAAAATGAGAATAAATAAAAGTACCTGCATTCCAGGATTGTTGTGAGATTAAAATGAAATATTTGTAAAATGTTTTGCAAACCTTACAGCACCATATAAATGCAACCATTGTTATTGTTATTAATATTATTATTATTTCCTTTGCCTTTTTGAATCTCTAGGTTCCTTTAAGACAGTTTAAGCTCCATCTTTAGCATTGCCTTTGCTGATTTCTCTTCCTGTTCCTCCGTTTCTCATCTACGAATGTCTTCATTCTCATAACTACCTTCCATGTGCTTTAAAAAGCGATTTTGGATATACCTGTGTAGACATGCTTCCCCTTGAGGAAAGGGACTGATTAACTCTTGTCTTTGTATCCCTGGGGCAATTAGGTGTTTAATAAATGCTTATTTGTTGGTTGATTGGTCCTGGCTGGTGACCTTTAGAGAAAGGCAGTTAGAAACTTGTATATGTCTGTGTTTTCCTGAATGTCTTATTCCGATCCACAGTTGGGTCATTTGTTCCTTCAAAGCCAGGACATGCATAGAGAACATTAAAGAATGATATGAAAAATAGTGCGTGTTATAGATTCCAAAGTGGTTAAGTACCTAATCCTCTGTGATTGAACTAAAATTCTGTCACCCAGAAAGAGTGCCAAGCAATGGGGATCATGTATGACCAACCCACCTAATCTATCCTATGGTATGCACTGTTGATGAATGATTTATTTACCCTTTTAAAGCAAAACTTTGTCACCTTCTTGCTCATAAAAGTTCAATTGCTCCCCATTATCCACTGAATGAATCCCAAATTCCTTTGCCTAATTCAATTCATACCTCCCACTCCCATCCTACAATCTGTCTCAAACTTATTTTCTGGCTTTATCTTCCACCCATCTCTTTAATACAGCTTGTTCTGTAGACGAATTGTACCCCCCATGATTCCCCATGTGCTTTTATGCCTCCCTGTTTTTCTTCATGATGTTGCCTGTGCCTAGAATATACCTTCCCTTCCAGATTTGCTTGCTTGGTTCCTTCCCGTAGTTTAAAGCCCAGTAGAAATGTCTATTACTCCATGAACCTCACTGTCCCTCCTTTACCATAACTGTTCTCAAGAGATTATAGATTTAGGGCTAGAAGAGATCTTATGGGCTATTTATTGAGTATAACCTCCCTCCGCATTTTACAGATGGGGAAACTGAGGCTGAGAGAAGCTAAGTCACATAGCTACTAAGTGTCTGATGCAGGATTTGAACTCAGGTATTCCTGACTCCAAGCCCAGCACCCTATCCCCTGTGTCATTTAGCTACCAATAGCACTCTGAACCTTTCTTAATACATTTTTATGTTCTACTTTGAATATAGATATTTATGTTTATTTCTTACCTCAACTCAGTAAGTTCTGTGAAGGTAGAGATAAATTCTGTGAGAGCCATCTATGAGGACCTGTGATTTCACTGGCATAGAGAACTCCTGGATGAGTGAGAACTTTCTCTACAACTTAGAGTCTTAGAGTTTTCTAGAGCACAGAGAATTTAAATGACTTGACCAGAGATCACACATAGCCAGAATGTATTGGAAAAAGACTTGAATACAGGTCTTTCAGGCACTGAGCCCAGTCCTTTACCTACCACTCCACACCACTTCTCTTGAGGCCAAGGATCATGTTTTGGAATTTTATAAGTTTTATATTTCCTACCAGGGTGTCAAGCTCAGGCAACATTTTCTTATTAGGAATGACCTCTAATCTAGGCAGAAAGGATAACTTAAAGAAAATAGGAGTTAGCTTTGGGGACTGAAGTGTAAACTATCCTGCTACCTTCTGATATTAGGTATTTTGCCATTATCTGTTGCAGCATGAGTATGAAATCAGGTGACTGAGTAGAATATCTAGTGAGATGGGGCCTATGAATGTGTGAAATTTGGAGAAAGTATATTTCATATACTTATTAGGGATTCATTGGAAGCTACTAGTGAACGTGTTAAGGATATAATACCTTTTACCTTAAGATATGATTCTAGCCTAGGCTGTTGCAAACTGTGGTGAGCTGTCAAAATAGCAGTGAAAAGAAAAATCATTTTATTGGGTTCCATCTGAAATGGAAGCCCATTTTATTTGTCGTTATTTACATATCTGTTGGTGGACTTTAAGTAGTTTTTCCTCCTAAAACAATACAGTAATAATAAACCAACATCACAGTTTATCATTGTCTCTGACTTGTTAAAGATTTCACACAGGATATACATATATTGACAATGTAAGCCCTATAGCAATGTGAGAAATCATATACAAAACTTTCATCTCCAGGTATCTGGCATTTTGGAGGACCTTATTACCATGTTCTTATAGAACTTAAAGGAATAGGCATAGAAATTAGACCCATGATTTGATATACAGAACTCCCAGGAGAATGTAAGTCAGCACCTCGAGGTCATGTGACTTGCCTAGAATTATGTAGCCTATGTGACAGGTAGAACTCCAAACCAGACCTTCCTGGTATTGAGGCCATTACATAATCCACTATGCCGCACTTTTCCTCTAGAAGCAACTGTTTCACAAATTATAAATTCTGTTTAATCATCAATAGAAAAGGATAGACAATTGTTTACTCAAAGGAATCTGTGATCTTAGCCATGTGAATGTTCCCTCCAATGATGCTGATTATAAATGAAGCATGCCTGACTGTCCTCTCTAACTTTTGTCCATAATATCACATACATTTGCCACAGGATATCCACCTAACCTGCTTGAGGACATTCCTGAGTTCCCTTGAAATCAGGAGGGTACCAGTGGAGTACATGGGTCACTCAACAGTTATTCCTCAGTATCTTCATGGCCAGCCCATCTGTTATTGTTTTTCTCCTATGCGTTTATTTGATAGTAGTCCTTTACTCTAGTTCTTCTTTGGAGTTGCTTATTTGTTACAAAACGTAGCCTGCTCATATTCTCTAAGAGATAATCTTATTTTAATTCTTCGGAGACTGTCTTGTTCTAGGATTCTCAGCCATCCAAAAACACTGGTAGAATGTTGGCATTAGAAGAAGGGCCTTTATTTCAGGGAGAAGTTTGACGCTATTAAGAGAATTATGCTGCTTCCCCTGCCCTATCCAGTCTGCTTACCTACTCTAGTTTAATTCTAGGTCCAACTCGTCCATTTGCAGTATTTGTTTAACATGTATAGGTAGATAAGTTCTAAAGATTGCCCCTACGACTAGTGAAGAGTAGGCATTATTTGTCCTCTTGGTTTTGCCATGTGGATGGTGAGATCTAACTCTTTTTTTAATAGTATTTTATTTCCCCCCCACTTACATGTCAAGAAGGTTTCAGCATTATTTTTTACAAGATTTTGAGTTTTCTCCCTTCCCTCTCTTCTTCTGAAAATGGTAGGCAGTTTCATATAGTTTACACCTGTGCTATCATGTAAAAAAAATTTCCATATTAGTCACAGTTGGGAAAGAAGAAACAGATTAAAAAAGAACCATGAGAAAGAAAAGAGTGAAAAAAAAATATATTCAATCTGCTGTGTTGACAAGCAAAATGGCCTTTGTTTTCTTTGAGTAATTCAGTGTATTTCCTTGAGCTTTGTTAAGTGTTAAGCTCCAGGCCCAGAGCCCTGTTGGGTGTAGAATCTATGTGGATGTGAGATCAAACTCTTGAGTGCCAATGGATCTTATCTAGGAAGCTCTGCAGTGTTTGGGGCTTAGACCATGTGATTTAAGGACCTCAGCACCTATATTAGACATATAGATTCTTTAAGAATCTTTACTTTAACATATCCAACAAGTGGTCGGCTGGGCATTGCTTGAAAACCTCGAAGGAAAGAGCCCAACCCCAATTGAGGCAGCTAATTCCACTTTTGGATAGCACTGTTAGGAATGTATCCTTTGGGACCAAATAGAATAAATCTAATCCTTCTTTAACATGGCAGTCCTTCAGATATTTGAAGATGTATAATGTCCCTCAATTATTTCTTTTTCCAGATTAAACATCCCCAGTTCATTCAACTTGTCCTTATAAGACATGGATTCAAGGCCCTTCACCATCATGGTTATCATCCTCTGGGATTCTCTCCAGTTTGTCAATGTCACTCTAAAACTATAGTTCCTAGAATTGAACACAGTACTGTCCATGAGTGATGACAAAGGCAAGTTATAGTGATACTCTTACCTTTTTATACCCATGTTTTTTGATATGGGGTCATCCTTATCTTAACCATTCTCACCACTTACAGAATCTATCCTTTCTTAATCAATTATGCTAACTAAGCAAAATGGCCTGTTCCCCAAACTTGCCACTGAATTCAGTTGGTAGTATGATTTTTAATTTCCCTTACTCTCATTGCACTCTCTTATTGCTGTTATTTGTCTTTTTCTCTCTTTAAAGGTCACAATAATTTACCACTTTTCCAAGTACAATTCATTGGCTTTTAGGTCTGACTTGCATATTTCCTAGTCCTAGAATCTTCAGCATTCATAACAATCATACTTTAGCTGCTCTTCTTACTCTACCTTCCAAACTATTCTCAGAAGGTATTCTGGGACAGGACTAGCTCACGGCAGTCCAGTGAGTTAGGCTTGTAATTAGAATACAATGAAATATAAAATGCAAAAAAATGCATTAAATGCAATAAAATGGCTTCATTTGTGCAAGATGCTAAGGTGATATTTTCTATAATTACTAAAAAGAGATGCTGCTCCCTTTTATCTCTGCATTCACTACAGCAACAATGTCAGAATAGAAAAATGTTCTACACAGCAATGAGAATTCTGCTAAAACTCCAATGACCTCAGCTCCCCATGGATTAGGGTCTTTGCATCCTAAGTGACCAACAAGCCATACCAGTGATTCAACCTCTACTGCTCTGGATCAAATAAAGGACAGAATTTTTGTCTCCTAAAAGGGAAACATGCCTAGTCTCTGTAAGACATATACTGTTCCTGGCACATCACTCCCATTGGTGACAAGGTACAAAAAAGTCTTCCTGGGGATCTTTCATCATAAAACAATTCTGACCTTAGGAAGAAGCTTAGCATAAAGTATGTATAGCATGGGATGAGGAGCTTATTACTAATTACAAAAAGATAAAAGCTAACAGTAGGTTTCTCTAAAAAAATATTATATATACCTTAGGTCTAAAATCAGAGGCAGCTCACTGTAGGTCTCCCAATGCAAAATAGCAGTGAGGAACAAGAGCAACACCAGGAATTGGGGCCACTGATGAAGACACCTTTGTCACTGTCATTGATCCCTATCAAGTTAGGGTCATCTATAGCAAAGTATCTAAAAAATCATAAGCATCTTTCATGCAAAACATCCTGGCATGTAAGTTAGTACCAAGAATTACCCTTTTCCTCCACTTGCTCAGTGTTTAAAACCTCCCCCTCTTTGGAAGACCCATCAAGGAAAATACTAAATTTTTGCCCTTGTGGAGCCCTATATGGAGGGACTACTCCCTTTTTTCAATAGGGTCTTAGTGAAGACTCCCCTTCACCCTCATCCAAGGCCTCAAAATTGGTAGAAAGGAAGATAAGTAAGAAATTAAGATCACCTTACTTCTAGAAGAATACAAATGTACCATAATTATTGGGATGATTTCACCTCCCCTATATCCTTTAAAGGCAGTGCTTAAAAGTACTTCCAAACAATTCCAACCCGTGCTCCTTTTAGGAAGGAATGCTCTTACCTATCCCATAGGGAGAAGAAAAAGACATGCAAATGATGGGGGACTTGAAACATTCCCAATATTGATAGAACCTTCTGAAGGAGTAAAAACTGCAAGTTACAGGCAACTCTATACAGAAGAAAGATAATGAGAGACTAGAGAGGGCCATTTGGGACCACGTCTAAAAGTAGTCTGACCTTATCAAGAGAGTCTTCCTGAGAATAGTTTCCAAAGAAATTATTGAAGTGGAAAGTGCTCTCCATTCCTAGGGCAATGCCAATTCATCACAAATATAGATTCTGGGTTAGAAGGGATAGCCAACTCCAATCAAGGATTTGAAGACAGACCTGCTATTTCAAAAGTCTATTACATGCAGTGGCAAAGAACTGGAAATTGAAGAGATGCCCATCAATTAGGGAACAGTTTAATAAGTTGTGGCATGTAATCGTGATGGAATACTACTGTACTGTAAGAAATGACAAGCAGGCTGATTTTAGAAAAATGTGGAAAGACTTGCATGAAGCCACACAGAGTTAAAAAGGAGAACCAAGAGTTGTGTGCAGTAACTACAATATTGTTTGAAAATAACTGTGAATCACTAAGCTATTCTGAGTAATATGAACATTCAAACCAACTATGAAAGACTTACAAAGGAAAATGCCATTTATCTCCAGAGAAAAACTGATATATGGAAGTGTGTGTTGTCTGTGTCCACATATATATCTTTATCAAATGTTGACCTTCTCTAATGCAGGGTTGGGAGGGAGAGAGGGGGACAGCTCAGAACTCAAAATGTTAACAAAAGATAAATGGAATAAATATAAGTTAAATTTTAAAAAAAAAGTCCGTTACAAAATTCAACAATATTAGTTGCCTGAGGATGATAAGAGGAGGTAGAAAACTCAGTGAATGTGGTAGAAGTAAGTCCATTCTCAGAACTGCTTCAAAGTAAAATGGTTTCCTTTCTCAGAGGCAATGCTTCAGGGGGTGGATATTGGGATAGATATGTAGTGCGGTAAAGCAGAAAAAACATATTCTGTAAAACTTTTTTGGTGACCAACTATTGGTTGTAGTTATGTCAACCTCTTGGCCTGAGATGAAGGGGGCTAGTATAACCAATTTTTCTAGTCAGAAAGGCAATAGTATCCTAATTGGTCTTACCTCGAGTTCTTATTCCAGGCCATTCTCCACACTGATGCCAAAGTAACTTTCCTTAATGACAGATGTGAACTACACAATCACTACAATAGATCCTCACTACCTTTAGGATGAAATATAAAATTCTCTCTCTCTTTTTAAAAAAAGCATTTTAGAGTCACTTACAACCTTGGCTCAATCTATCTTTCTGGCCTCTTTGGACATTACTTGCCCTTCCATACTTTGTGATCCAGTCAAACTGACCTCTCGGTTCCTCACAAACAATATATTCTTTTTGCCTTTACACTGGCCATTTGTCCTGCATGGAATGCAATCCCTCAACACTTCCACCTCATAGAAGCCCTCACTTCTTTAAGATACAGCTCAAGTGCATCTTCCTGATTTCCTTATCCCCAAATGCTAATATTCTTCCTCTCAAACTGCATTTGTTTTTATTCTACATATACTTATGTATGTACTTGTTTCCCCCACTAGAATATGATATCCTTGTGAATAGAGATTGTTTCTTTTGTTGTATTTGTGTCCCCAATGCCTAGCTCATTGCTCAATGCTTAGAAGACTCCTAATAAATACTTGATGGTTATTTGAAATGGGAGAACCTTTATTGTCCAGTTTTATTTGCTCTAAGCCTCAGACCATTCAGCTAGAGGCAGGGTCACCACCTAGGAATCAGTATCAATGAAGATCTTATCTGTACTCCCCTGAAGGTTAGTCACATGCCAGCCATGTAGCTCATAGCTTAAGCTATTAGGAAGATTTGCCAGGAATCTCATGCCTCAGGCTGTCCCCTATCACTGAGTTAGTGGTCTTGGATGTCCAGCTACATATGCCTGTCTTTTAGCAGGCAGTGAACTACATAATAGGAACATCTAAAGGATCTCTTTCTCAGCATGTCCAGTACAGAAAACATGTATATTTCTCTTTTAACTCAGTCCTCTTCCAAATTTTTCTATTGTTTTCAGGGGCACCACCATCCTTTCAGGCATTCCAGTTCACAACTTTAGTGTCATTCCTGACTCCTTACCCTCACTCACCTCACAATCTAATCAGTTGTCAAATATTGTTGTTTCTATACCAACAATATCTTCCCCATACTTCCATTGTCTACATTCACATGACCACCAATCTAGTTCAGATCCTTATCACCTATCACCTGAACAACTGCAATAGATTCCCATTTTGACACCCATCCTCAAGCTTTCCCTAGCCCCAATCCATCCCTCAAACAGATCTAATCATGTACTCCTCTGCTCAGTAAACTACAGAGGCTTCCTATTATCTCCAGGATCAAGGACAAACTGCTTTGTCATTTAAATCTCTTAATAACTTGGACCTTTCTATCTTTCCTGTCATCTTATATTTTACTCCTTTCGTCATAGAGTTTGATCTGGCTGTACTGGTGTACTCGCCATATTGTACAGCATGGCACTCCATTTTCTGTCTTCATGCATTTACCACTCTCCCCTGCCTTGTATTCATTAAAAAAAGTTTTATACACACATATTTCTACATGTGTGTTTTGTTTCCCAACAGAAGAATTCTTTCCCAATATAAGCTTCTTTAGTGCAGGGGCTATTTTACTTTTGTCATTGAATCTCCAGTGCTTTGCAGTGTCTGGTCCATGGTAAGCACTTAATAAATACTGCTAATTGATAATCATCTGGACTTTTTGCTATATCTCATCCATGACAGTGGTGAATGCCTTTGATGAATTTCCTTTTTCTTTTTTGTGACTCATTTGATAGTAATTATCAGAGGGATCATTGAACAAGATTATCTTTGTTGCTACATAATCTAGTCTGTAAGCTCCTCAAAGGAAAGGGACTATTTCACTTCATCTTTGTAGTCCCAAAGCCTAGCACAATGCCTGCTTGTTTAACATATGCATTGGAAACACCTTGTTAAGGAGAGAGCCTTTGAGGTGCCAGTTTGCTCTACTAAATCAAATGCCTTTTTTTAAAAAAAAATCAATAAAGAAACATTAAAATTTTTTTTTCAGGGAATCAGATTATTGCTACTTCATAGTACTGCTTGGGAAAGCATGTCAGTTTCCTCCTAATATTCTCAATAAAGATGTACACGTAAATTATTTTAATAAAGATGTTATATAGAAATGAAAATGGACATAGATGTGAGATATTCCCTCAGTTACTTTTTTTGTCAGTATTAATAAGCCCTGAGTTTTTTTTTCCATATCTAATCCCTTCCCTTCCTTCAGAACTGTGAATTGATCACTTAATGTCCTAACAATTGTCACTTCTGGCATAGATCTCTTCTATATAAACTTGATTTAATTTAGCCGTTTCCTATTTTTGTTCCCTTTAGTGCCATTTCTGTCTTTTCTAGAAGTACATTTGGGATTGTAATGTTAGAATCCAAGTGCAGTAGTTCCACTTTCCTTGATTGATGTTTAGAGAAATCTAAATACCTTACAATTGTATGGGGCTTTTCAAAGCACTTGTTAATAATTTGCTTAGATTCTTGCTGCTCACTTATAAGACCTGTTTTAACCATATCATTTTTATGGGCTTGAATATATGATGAGCTCTAAAACAGTAAGGCAGTCCCTTTACTAGTTTATTTTGCAGTTGTATTGTAAACTCCTTAAAGATCGGGACCATGTTTTATACTTCTTGGACTTCTAACAGTATCAAGCACATAGTAGTTACAGAGCAAGTACCAGATTAATTGAATTAGTTTTCACTTTAATTGTGTTGGATTTAGGCTTAGGGCTATCAGGTTCTAGGGGGAAGTATACCGGACATACCTCACATGGGAGGCAAGCCAATTTCTTCTTCTCTCTTTCCTGGCTAGCTCACCCCAAGTTCTTCAGATTAGAATATCTCCTTTCTAGAGAAGGATGACTAATATGGGACTACAAGTCAAACTATCTCAGTCTAAAGGCAAATCCTATTTTTGGGGACTATCTATACTCTGTCTACTAACCGTTGTAGCTCTTGAACTCCCAATGTATTCTTCCTAATCTACATGAAATCAGTCATTTAAAATAACACTATTAACTCAAACATAAAACATTTGCTGAAAAATAAAACAAAAGCAATAATAATCTCCCAGCTATTCAATATAAAGCAAATGTAGAAATAATTAATACTTCACTATTCACATATTAGCCTGTGTAATGTTCTTCTATTTTAATACACAATATCAGTGGAGTAGAATAGGCACATAAGTGAGGACAATCTTTGTGCCCAGGGCAACACACAACTCTAGACTAAAGGAGTCATTGTTCCCTTCATGAACAATTTGTGCTCCACAAAAGCAAATTCTCTTCTAACTGTTCTCCTCATTCTCACCAATTTCCCGTAGGGTAAATTTGCTCCTCTTCTACTGAACTGATGAAGCAGTGATACTTCTTTTAATTCACAACCATCCTTCAAAGGGCACCAAGGTAGCGCTATACTATTTTAATGAAAAGGAATTTCCTTAAACACCAGAGAACTGCAAAACTCCTCATGTTAGCTTTCTTGGCAATGCAGACGAGCCCAACCAGCTCATCATTCAACTGGATTCTATGTTGCTCAATTGGCTCTCAGGCAAATGTTACAGCAAAGCAAAGCTTCTAGTAAAACTCCTGGTTTCTCTAGGCAATGCAGACAAGCTTATTTCTCTCTTCACGCAGTTGGATTCTCTTTCTTTCAATCAGCTTCAAAGTATACTTACCACAAAGCAGCTGAAAACCCCTTTTCTTTTTCAATTTTTCCCTCTCAAATCAGAAGTAACAATAGCAGGAGTAACTAGACATTTCTTGGAGATTTTACTTCTTTTAAACTATCAATGGCATTTAAGGGAAATAGCTGAAACTTTAGCAGAGTTTAACTCTCTTCCAATTAGCGGGCTCCTGTTCTTTTATACAGCCAATCCACAAGGTGATGCTTTTCTTTAGTCAGCAGAATTCAAAGTAAAGCAGCTAAAGCTTTTTGGTCAGTTTACTGTTCCTGATGGAATCTTCTCATTTAGTTCTTGCTCTTGTTATTTTCCTTCCTGACCCTTCTTCAGCACCCTCAAGATTTCAAATTAGTCTCCTGGTGCTCAGTCAATCATTTTCCCCATGAATTAACACTTACAAAATCTATCTTACCGTAAATTTTTTTCCAGAACAGATCCATGCAATTTATTTTTTCCCAATTAATAATCATATATTTTTTCTCCCTCTGCACTGCTCCTCCTGAGAAGGGTGGGGAGAACAAAAACAAAGTGCTACAAATATGGATAGTCAAGCAAAACAAATATTCATATTGGCCATGTCCAAAAAAACCTTTCCTGAATATTTAGTCCTTTACCTCTCTGTTGGAAGGAGGGTAGCATTCATTACAGATCCTCTAGAATAATGGTTGATTGTTGTGTTGCTTACAGTTCTTAAGTCTTGCAAAGTAGTTTGCCTTTACAATGTTTTTTTCTTATTGCATAAATTGTTCTTCTGGTTTTGTTCACTTCACTTTTCATCAGCTCATACAAGTCTCAGATTTTTCTGAAACTACACCTTTGACTATTTCTTATAGCACAGTCATGTTCCAAAACACTTATATACCATAAGTTGTTTAGCCATTCTCCAATTTATGGGCACCTTCTTATTCTCCAGTGCTTTGTCACTACAAAAAGAGATGTTATAAACATTTTTATATAATATGTAGGTATTTTCCTTCTTTCTTTATCTTTTTGGGAATGTAGGTCTTTCTCTTAGCTATTAAACCAAGAGTATTTATTTAATATTTCATAGTCTCCATGCAGTTATTTGATTTGTTATTTTATTAGATATTATTTTACACCTATCAGATTGGCTAAAACGATTGAAGAGGAAAATGACAAATGTTGGAGGAGATGTGGAAAAACTGGGACAGTAATTCACTGTTGGTAGAGCTGTGAACTGATCTAAGCATTTTGGAGAGCAATCTGGAATTATGCCCAAAGAGTAAATAAACTGCCTATACCCTTCGACCTAGCAATACCACTAGTAGGTCTATTTCCAAAGATGAAGAGGAAAAGGAAAAGAATCTATGTGTTCCAAAATATTTATAGCAGCTCTTTTTGTGGTGTCAAAGAACTGGAAATTGTAGGGAGGCCCATCATGAAGAAATTATGATCTTGATTTTAGAAAAACATGGAAAGACTTGCACTAAATAATGAAAAGCAAAATGAGCAGAACCAAGAGAAAGTTGTATACAGAAACAGCAATATTGTTTTAATAACAACTTTGAATGACTAAGTCATTTTAACTATTATACTACAAAGGACATATGAAGGTTCTATCTGTATTCAGAGAAAGAACTAATAAATAGAAGTTTGTATGGAATGATTTAATACACATGGACACGCACACGTATACATACATACATATTTGTGTCTAGTGGTAGCCATCTCTAGGGTGGGGGAGGGAATAAAAAAGGGAAAATAATTTATATGATAATTATATATTTAAAAGGAATAGCAAGTTGTACATGCTAGACCTGCAGTTTCATGTGCAATCATCTTTTAAAAATTCTACTTTTAAGGAAATGCTTCTTTTATTTCATAAATTAAAAATAAAATAAATAAAAAATTTAAAAAGACAGTTAAATTATAACCTTTTGCATTGCTATGGGTTTCAGTATGGAGATTTTGTGGTGATCCAGAGCTCAATGCAACTACTATGACATCATCACAAATAGACAAATATGACACAAATATAACATCAAAAATAATCATTTAGAAAAATTTTCCATCAGTAAACAAACTTTCTTTGGACTGTATATATTTGCACATATCTTCTTGTTTTATGCCTTACTTATTTTCTTTTAAAACATTTTAATTGATATCTTGCTTCTTAAGTCATCATATCCCCAAAATTAATTTTGGTAGCATTGTCATTTTTATTATATTGGCATGGCTTAGCCATGAGCACTGAATATTCTTCCATCTACTTAAGTTGTTCTTTATTTTTTTAAGAAGCACTTTGTAATTGAATCTATACAAGTCTTTTCTGTCTTTAGCACAATGATCCTCAAATATTTTAAGCATTTTGTAGTTACTTGGAATGGGATTTCTCTTGCAATCATTGCTTCTTATGCTTTACTATTATGTAGAAATACTGTTGATTTTTGAGGATTTATTTTGTAGCCTGCAACTTTGAAGCTGTTGTCTCAATTAGTATTTTTCCTGATTCCTTAGGATTTTCCAAGCAAACTATCATATCATCAGCAAATAGAGATCATCTTATCTCCTCTTTACATATCCTTATGACTTTGATTTCTTTCTCTTGTCTTATTGCTGTTGCTAGTGTTTCCAGAACTATGTCAAATAGTAGTGGGAAGAGCAACCATCCTTGTTTTACTCCTGTATTTATTAGAAAATGTTCTATTGTATTCCCATTGTGTATGATGCTTGCTTTTGGTTTTAGATGCTTTTTTATATTAAAAAGATCCCTCTATGCCCATATTTTATAGGATTAATTTTTTTTTTAACATAAAAGAGTGTGGTACTTTGTCAAAGGCTTTTTTCTTTTTTTCAACTGTTGAGATGATCATATGGTTTTGGGTGTTTTGGTTTTTTAATATGATTAATTACATTGATTGTTTTCCTAATGAAGCATCCTCACATCTCTAGTATAAATCCTACTTGGTTATAATGAATTATTTCTTGAAAAAATTAGCATAGTCTTTTTGATAGGAGTTGTTTAAAATTTTTGAGTAAATGTTCATTGATGATATTGGCCTATAGTTTTCTTTGTGTGTTTTATTTTTCCCTGGCTTAGGTATTGGGACTATATGTCCCAACAGATTCTGATCAGGTGCTTTCTTTCTCAATTTTTGAGAATAATTTGTGAAAGTATAGGTACTAACTGTTCTTTAAAAGTTTGATAAAATTCTCCTGTGCATCTATAAGGAGTAGGAATATTTTTTTTGGTGGTTCCTTTACAGTTAGACTTATTTCTATTTTTGAGAATAGAGTATTTAAGATCTCTATCTGATCTTATAGTTTGGGTAGTTTATGTCTTTGAAGGTATTTCTCTATTTCTTTTGTGTTCTTGATTTTTTTTTAGCATATAATTGTGAATAATATGTTCTGATTATTTAAAAAAATTTCTTCTGGCTTTGCTGTGCTTTCATCTTGCTCATTTGCTATTTTATTGATTTGATTTTCTCCTCTCTTCTTTTTAATCAAATTAGTTAAGGGTCTATCAATTTTATTAATATTTTCAAAGAGCTGGCTTTTAGTTTTATTTATCATTTCTATATTTTCCCCAATTTATCTATTTCCGTTTAATTTTTAGTACTTCCTCTTTCATATTTATTTTGTTTGTAGGCTTTTGGATTTCAAAAATGTATATTCAGTTCTTTAATCATTCCTTTTTTTAAAATTTATGTTTGTTAAGGATATGATTTTCCCCCTTGGGGACTGCTTTAGCTGCATCCTAGAAATTTTGGTATGTTGTTTCATCATTATAATTTTCTTTTACATAATTATTAATTGTTTCTCTGATTTGTTTTTAGACCCACTCATTATTTAGAATTTCATTATTAAGTCTCCATTTGGGTCTGTATCTTTCGTTTTTGGTGCCTGAAGCGATTGCTATTTTCATCATATTATGATCTATAAAGGATATATTAACTATTTCTGTCTTTTTACATTTGTACATGTAATGGTAATAAGGGTGGGACTTTTTTTTTTTTTTTTTTACTGTTTTCTCTTTTGGAATGCTGAGATAATCAAATATCTTTGATGAGATTTGCCTGTAATGGCAAGCAAAGTGGACTTTTTTGCTTTTTGAGTGCTTCTCACCACTGAGGTAATCAGGTGCCTTTGATGAGTCTTGCTTTTGTTTCTTTGATTGAATCAAGAGTCTTTGATGACCTGCTTAAGAAACAAGAAAGGCTAGTTTACATGGGTTTGAGTCCCATGGTTGTGATGCCTTCTGACCCTGAGATGTGTATATAAGATCTGAAGCTGGTGCTTTGTTTTGGGGCTCTCACTCACTGGAAGAGTGTTCTGTGATTTGATCAGGTGAGACTCTGGGTAGCTATCATGGAGCCCCTCCTAGCTTTGAAAACCCAGATGTTGGTACTTTTCTCTCTGGTAACTGTGTATGTATTACTATGGACAGACAGAAGCCTGTCTGCTGATTTGTGTTACTCTGTTTATATGGTTTCTGTTTGTATTTGGTCTGAAGTTCAGGGTGCTGACTTTTTCCCCTGAACCAAGTGAATGATATATGTATGTTTAATAAAGTGAGATTGTAAACTCCTTAAAGTTGCTTTCCTTAGAAAAGCAGATCAAAGAACCTGTGCTAGCAGCCCTCCTGTGTGCTGGTGTTATTGGTCTTACACCCCCACAGCAACTGCTAGCAGCATTGTTGTTACAGTATGTAATGTGTCAATGCCTTAGCATGTGGTCAACTTTTCTAAAAGTTACATGTAATGCAAAGAAATATGCATATTCTTTTGCTTTCCCATTCAGAAGATACCATAATTTTCTTTAAACTCTGGTTTGTCCAGAAATTGGTTTGGTTTCATATTTTCTCTTTTGTTTGTCTTTGGAGGGACAGTTAAGTCTCCTGATTTTATTACTGTCTATGTTTTTTTGTGGCTCAAATAATGTTTCTTTTTTGAATTTGGGTGCTAAAGCATTTGGAGCATATAAGTTTATTACTGATATTTATTTGTTGTCTATAGTTACAGCAAAATATAGTTTCTTTATTTATCCCTTTCTTGTTTTTGCTTTGTAAGATAGCATGATTGCTATCTTTTTTGGATTCATTTGATCGTAGGAAATTTCCTTCCCATTCTTCAGTTTTATTTTGTATATGTTTTTGTTTTTCTAAATGTTTCTTCTAAGTAACAGATTGTAGAGTTTTTTTTTTGTTATACAAACTGCCACTCTTTTTTGTTTTAGTGGAATGCTTAATCAATTCATATTTAAAGTTATTAGAGATTGGTTTATATTTTTCTCTGTTTCTAATTTTTTTCAAGTATGATTTACCCCTTTCTTCTGCTGTAAACACAACTTAGATGTTCTTTCTGTTACTTTACCTTAATCTTTTTTTAAGATGACCCTGTTCCCATTGGCTTTTTTCCCCTTCACCCTTGGTCCCTTTCTGTCATCCCTTTTGGGATTTTGCTTATTAGTTCCTTTATCTTTACTGCTGTTATTTGGTTACATAATCCTTTTCTCCTTTTTTTCCTTTCAGTTAATCAAGTAGATCTTTCCTGCCTTTCCCCTCCCTCAACTAGTTCTTTTTTAACTATGTTTTTTTTGCATCCTTTCCCAAAAAGGATTTCTCTTAACTCTCATCGTTATCTACCTTCTCTTTCTGTTTACTCTAGATCCTCGTTCTTTGATTCATGATTATCTGGGCTCTCTTTTTTCTCTGTATTCCTCATACAATAAAAGTTCCCAAGGCATCCATGCTAGGCTCTCCTTCTAGGATGTTTCTGTCACTCCCTTATAGAGCTTTTGCTACAGATTCCCCTTTCCCATAGTGCCTCATTCCCAGAACAATACCAGTTTGCAAATGTCAGAGAGGACACTGCCTTATGGTAGGGCCCCTTCTCCAATATCCCTGATAATGCAGCCCACCCTGTTTTGTTTACCTTTCCTCCCACCCCCATTTGCCTCAAAATCTACTTCCTAGGTTCATGTTCTCTAACTCCCCCAGGTACCAATTTCCCTTAGGATTTCTTAACTGCCCCTCTCTTGAGTTAGGATGAGTAGACTTTTCAAACACCAAGTCCCCCAGACCACAGGGATCACCTGCTTCTCATTGTTAACTCTTGATTTGACCCTGATACATCACATTTTCCTCTCTATCCCCTTGCTCACTTCCCACCTTTCATGTATCTTCCCATGATGTAATGGAGTCTTACCCAAAACAAGCAAACAAACAAAAAACCAAACAAATCATGGATTCACCTCTAAGCAGAGTGTCACCAGGTTCTGTTTATAATGCTCCATAACTGCCTCTTCACTGTTACCTCCAGAAGACTTCCACCTTCACCTTATCTCCTTTGTGTACATATAGAAAGAAATCCATCAGTGTTGTCTCTCCTGTCATTCTGTTTATTATTATTGTTTTTGGCTGCTGCATTCATTCACTCTTTCTGCATTTCTGTTGTCTGCAGTATTCAAGAAGAAAATGACCTTTTCAGTTTGGTTTTACTTCTAAAATGTTTCAAATACTTTTTTATTATTGAATATTTATTTCTTTTTAACATATGATGTGCTCAGATTTTCCAGATCCCTGGGCTACATCCTGAGCTCCTTTGTTCCTTCTGACACATTATTCCATTTCCTTCTACTTTTTTTGGGGGTGGGGTGGGGGTGGCAAGCTGCAGAATGGTATTGTGTTATTCAAATGTATTTTTCTTTGTTTTTGAAGGTCTTTCTACTAATCACTTGTAGTACTTGCTTCTGAATTGGATTGCTAAATTCAGTTCTGATGTATCTTGGAATTTGCAGCCTTGGGTTTTTTTTTTCTGGAGGTTATCCGTGAGTTCTTTCAATTGGTATTTCATTTTCTATGTTCAGAGGCGCTGAGCAATTCTCTCTTATTATTTCTTGTATTATGGTGATCAGGTTTTTTGTCCTGTCAGTTCTTCTGGGACACCTATGATCCTTAGGTTGTCTATACACACCCTGTCTTTGAGATTAACATGTTTGGCTTGCATAGTGTACATATCTTCTTTTAATGTTATTATTATTATTTTTTTGCTTTCTTCTTTTAGATTGTCCTTCACTTCTATATATTTGCATTCCCAATCTATTCTCTTTTGTTTTTTTTTTTTGGTGAGACTTACCATGGTAGAGTCCAGTTTTTCTATTCTGCTCATTACTTTTGCTGTGCAGGCCATAAATTCTGCTCTCATAATTTTTATTTCTCTTTGGAATCACTCAGGAACAGCATGTTGTGGTTCTGTGTTTTCGTATTTCACAGAGTCCTTTGTCTCATCAAGTGCTGGATCATTTTTCTTTGTTTTGCAGTATTTATTCATAGTTGTCTAAACTGATTTACTAGATCTAGAGGCCATATTTCCTTCTGTTGTTAATATTTTCTCTGTTGATTTATCTGCTTATGTTCAAGGTCTTTTGAATCTTTTTCTTCCTGAGAACTTTGATAATTTCCATCATGTCCCTATTTTCCCCTATTCACTTTCTGACTGTTGTTTCTGATGATGGTGTTCTCAGAGTGTCTCAGCCTTCTTCCTTGCTGGGCAATTCATGGTTGGTTACCAAAGATCTCTGCCCCAAGTAACTTTTGGGTGGTCAGAACTGACCCCAGCAGGTTGCTTTACTCTTTCCCTCAGGCTTAGTGAAGCTCTGCACAGCACCCCCTTATCCCCACCCCTACAGACAGTGTCCTGTCCCAGTGTCCTGTCCTATTCCCTGTGTTTCTTAGTTCTTTGGTTGGTACTGGCAGTTCAGCGCTTTGCAATATTGGTGCCATGTGGTTGTAGCCCTTGGCAGACTTTTGTTTCTGAAGGGCTGAGACCTTGATGGCTGTCTGGCTCTGACAAACTTTCTCAGCCTGGATCTGAGACTTCCATGGCACTGGAAAGAGGAAGGGAGGACCAAAATTTGATAGCAGTTTTCTTTATATGAGGTAAGCCTGTATGAGGTCCTTGGATCTCTAGTGTAGCCTCAGTATGCTGCAATGGGTGCCAGTTTATAGATTTTTGTTTTGCTTTGACTTTCCCTTAGATTCTGCATGTCCTAGACCATGGAGACAGTTGAAATTTTTTGGTCTGTGGTATGTAATTTATGTTTTGGAGAGTTTCAAGAGGTCCTGGGCTTCAGAGAGAATGTCTAGTCCTCTATCTTGTCTATCATGCTTACTTTCAAGTTAGTTAGCCATTGAACAATTTTTTTTTTCACTATGGTCACCTATATCTTGAGTGATTTTAAATATCTGCTTAGTAGGTTTTCTGAGGAATGTCTTCAAGGCTACATTTAGTTTTACTGAGTCAAATCATTTCAAAAATCAATAACGAAAACTATGTTAAAATGTTATATTTTCAATGCCTACAAGCCAATTGTGAAACCTTAAAGCTATGGCCTTATATTTTAAAATAATCTGCAAAAACTTGTCTGGTCTTTCTTAAGTTTCCATTAAGGACATTCTTGACATATATATACACAATTTTTGTAAACCTCTTAGAGAAATGGGAGTCATTTATTGCCAATATCTTTTTAGCTGCATGCATGTTTTTGGCAAAAAGTTTTGTCTGATACTCCCCCTCCCATTTTGGAATGAATGTTCCCCTTTTCGAGATGCTTTATAATTTAATCTCTGAGTGCATTAAACTAGACACCTAATCTCTCTGGGCCTCTTCTGGGCCTCAGTTTCCCCTCATCTTTAAATTAAGAGATTTGACTAGATGGCCTCTAAAGTTCCTTCCAGTTCTAAATCTGTGATTCTATGACCCTATGACAAGTTAGAAGTGTGGAGTAGGGGGTAGAGAGTTAAAGAGCTGGTCTTAGAACCATAATACCTAGGTTCAAGTATTTGCTCTGACCCACACTGCTCATATGAGTGAATAAGATAATATTTGGATAGCACTTGGCACAGTGCCTAGGACATAGTAGGTATTTAATAAATTATTATTCATTCCCCCTTGTTCTTACTTTAAAATGAGTGCTACCTCCAGCATGGTGTTCTGAGGTATTTGATTATGTCTAACTACTTTCTTGACTTCATCTTCCTAATTTCAATGACTACTTCTTTTTATTTATTGTTTTTGATATCAAGTATTGAGGTTGTAGAATTGCACAATTATATTAATGAAAATGAATCATTCTAAAAAAAAGGTGGTAAATTTGTACCAGCTAGCAGTTTTTTTCTTCCAACACCAGTTTTGATGATATGTACTTTTGGGTAGTGGTGGATTTCTACCCACATATCTGAAGGTTTGTTTTCTCTTTGGGCTTCCTTTCTGTGATAAGTTTTCTAATAATTAAACTCCAAAAAAATGGTTCATGTCCTTAATTTTATATTTCCTATTTTCTAGAGACTCTGGTTTATTTGAAGAGGCACAATTGCATAGTGTATACTTGCATTTAAGATGACCTGGATGCAAATTCCACCTCTGATACTGACTCTGACTGAGATTCTGGATAAATCCATCTGTGCCTCAGGCAATTCCCTAAGACTTAAGTGTTAAATTGGTATTCGCATGGTTGGAGGGAATCCTCTTAATACTAGTTATAAACACAGATCCTTTGCTTGTTTAAACACATCAAATTGGAAATACCGTAATTATATAGCATTTTCTTCTAATCTTTATCTTGATCAACAAGTTGGTCTAACCACAGAGAGATAATGGTTAAAAAACTCATATATGTAAAATTAAAAAAAATTTATTGATACCTTTTTTATTCTATTATCTTCATTTCAAAATATATCTATTCTCCATATACTAGGTGAGGTTTTCTTTGTGTGATAAGTAATAATAAAAATATAAACAAAAAAGAAAGAGGCAAAGAAAAAGCTGCTATTTCTACAGTGGTATACAAACTAACTGGGACAAAAGAAAAATTACGTAAATTACATTACAATAAATTACATCCATTGGCTTTAAACTTTTCAGATTTTAAAAATCTTTTAATATACAATATGTCCTTATTTTGTTGCAGGCACTTCTAAAAACAGTTTGCCATTGAGTTCATAAGATTTTAATATTCTTTAAATTTTATCATGAAACCACACTTTTTTACATTGAATATTAACTGTACCTTTGAACACTTTATTTTTATGAGTCTGGCCTTGATTATTGCCTATAGGTTTTCGATGGGTTTTCAATTAATCAAGTTTCCAGGTTACTGAAGCATGTTTAGCACTGGGTTTTGTTTTTTGATAGATTACATAACCTTTTGAGATGTGGGACATGTTGCAAGTTTTTGTTACAATATTCTGGACTCATTTTGGGAATCTTTATAATTTTGGGACATTTTTACTTCTCCTTATATCAATTAATTTTTCAGAATTCATTATTCCATCAGTGCAGAGAGACCCATTTCTCTTCTCATCCCCTCCCAAAAATCGAGGATCTTGGAGGCTCAACTGAACTTCTGACAAAGGTTTTAGAAATAGCCTTAAGTGAAGATGTGAGCTTTGTCAGTAAAAATTACCTCTCTTCCCCCATTCTTCAGTACTCCAAACTTCGTGCTGTCTTGCCAATGAATAGTATTTTTCCCTTCATGTCAATAGTTAGCAGCTTAAAAAAATTGTCTTCTTGATGTTCTTTCCCTTTCAGGAAATCTACAACATATGGTAGAGCAGCAGTTCTTAAAATGTGGTCCAGTGGTTCCCAAGGCCAGGATCTGGAGGTCTGTGAGGTCAAAACTATTTTCATAATACTATTAAGGTGTTTTAATATCTGATACAGTAAGTGTTGATAGCTATAACCTATTTTAAAAAAAGCTCTTTGGATGGTCCTCAACAATTTTAAAGATTGTAAAGGGTCTTGAGACCAAAAAGTTTGAGAACTGCTGCTGTAGAGCAATCAATAACAAGCCTTCCAGCTGTCAGATCTCTCTGAAGGCCTTTGCATGTTTTACAAGGACTAATTAGATGATTTGACTGCAATAGTTTGTCTGTTCTTATCATTAAGAGTTTTTCATTTTCAACTGAGACTATGTTTTTCTTTTTGGGAGGACTGATCCTGTTTCGTTGTGTGTTTGAATGATCATTAAAAGCTTCACTTCTCCTGACCAACAGTTATTGAAATATACCTAACAGTCACTGAAGTGTGCTCTTTGTAGCACACTTCCTTGGAATAACATCTATTCTTAAGGAACCACAGAATTAAAAACATAGCAAAAGAGTGTGGTGAAATGTATACCTCTATACATCTATAGATATCTATAGATAGATAGAAAACCAACTTTTAATGGACAAAGAATTAATGAAACCAGGTCAATCTGTTTTAATTTGGTCATTGTCAGATATTCTGAGTTAGCCTAGTTGTCCAAATAAGCAAGCATACATGCATGACCATTGCAATCACAAAATAAAATTATGTCAAAATGATTACTTATTCTAAATAATTCACACAGCACTTTATGACCAATTACTTTCTGTCTGTTAAAATAGAATTGATTGTTTTTTAATATTTGGTGCTTGTCAAGTCCTTTTTCTGAATCTTTTCTTGAAATGTTCATGATATGTATGTGTAAGGGTTTTAGGTAGTATATAAGCCTTTGGCTTATTTTCATTTTTGATTCTGAATTAGAGCCTCTAGCCTGGTTTTCACTGTCGCTCCTTGTATCTACTTTTGCACTGAAGTGGCACAGTGCATAGTGTGTCAAACTTAAGGTTAGAGAACATGAGTTAGAATTTTGGCTCTGTAACCTTTGATTAGTCACTTTATCTCTCTGGGCCTCAGTTTTTCTTCATCTATTAAAACACCTCAACATTATTATAAAATTACAAAAATAGTTTTCACCTGACAGACCCCTTGTGGTAACCTGTACCACATTTTGAGAACTGCTGTGCTACAGTATATCGTAGGTTTCTTGTAGGGAAAAATGAAAGTATATGATTAGATGGCCCTTTTGAACTCTTAGTGAAACTAACTTAATCGTTCCTCGCCTCCCTTGTATGTATGGTGTATGGTATACATACACGTCTACATCTATCTATCTATCTATCTATCTATCTATCTATCTATCTATCTATCTAATCACAACTTGCAAACCAGCACCCATCACAGAGTACGAACAAATAGACAAATTATACAGAGAAATTTATCAACAAGCATTTACTAAGTACCTACTATATATTACTATACACCATACATATGTTATGTGTTCTGAACTTAAACAGTAAATAAAATGTACATTTCCACATACTTAATAGAACAGAAAGTGAAGATTGTATATGAAATTACAGATTTTTCTTGACTCCAAGCTGGAGTCTATTCATTATGCCACGTTGTTTCTATTTTTGTGTACCTAATTAATATTAATGTATATTTTCCTATATTTTATGTAAGAACTGCAGGGAGTGGTATATCTTTAAGGGGGAGAAAACTTGTCAGAGGAAAGCTTCAATGAGAGTAGTTTAATACCTCTTCCTCCTCTTCCTCTTTCTCCTTTTTCTCCTTTTCTTCCTTCCCCTTCTCCTCTTCTTCCTTCTTCCTCTTTCTTTTCCTTTTCTTCTTCCTCTTTCTTTTCCTTCTCTTCCTCCACTTTCCCCCTCCTTTTCCTCACCCTTCTCCTCCTTCCCTTTTTCTTCTCTCCTTTCTGCCTTCTTCCTATGTCATTACAGAGGGTTATATAAACTCTTTTATTTGTTGACAATCAATCTAAAACTATTAAAATAGGTTCTCATAGGGATTCTAACCAGTCAGGTGATTACTGAGGATTCCCAAATCTCTTAAAGGTGCTGTTCAGAGCAAAGATTTGGTTACTGAACAATTAAGCTACAAATGGCTAATGGGGCTTCCAGGGTAACTAACCAGCATAGACTAATAATGAAAGTGAATTTATGCTTTTTATTCTTGTCAGTTAGGCTTAAAATAAACTTCATCACATCTCTAGCATAGTTCTTTCTCTCTCTAGCTGAGCTTATATTGACACGAATGTTTATATATATCCTGTGAAAGGAATAGGAGTAATAATTTCAGGTATTTGTTGTGCTTCATAGTTGGCAAAATATTTTCCTCACAACTCTGAGGGGTCAGTAATACAAATATGATTGTCTAGAAGGAATATTTCCATGACACTTTGCTCCTGCTTTATGCTGTCTTATGCTTTACATTATTTTTTTTATTCCTGTATCTAGAAAAAAAATAGGAAAAAAACTTTGGATTAAATAATGAAAGTATACCCCTCTGCATAGAATTCATTGCTTGCACTAATGAAAGCCCATGGTGAAAATTAGGCCTGTGTTTGCTCCTATGAAAACTCAACAAAAATACATTTTTAATGGAATGAGGTAAGTGTTTTGGCATTTCCTTAAAGACTGAAACATCATCACATGTGGTCTCCATCACTAACAGCTATGCTTCTTTGAAGTCTATGAAATTGGCCAATTGATAATTAAAGAGGTCTTATTACTAAGCATTTTTTTTTTTTTACAAAAGACCATACACCTTTGGAAGATAGCATTTTGTATTGCTGGAATAGAAGAAAAAGACTGAGAAAAATAATCAAAGAACATAAAAATGCAAATTACTGCAGCTAATTGGTTGTGTCTTCAAACAACTTCTGAATTATTAATTAATTAATGGGTGAGCAATTCTATCCTTTTAAAGATAGAATAGAAAATAGTGGTATGCTATAGAGCTAAGATGATAATATCCCATTATTTATTGCCCCTTGTAATGGGAATGCAATTTTCTTGTTGGAACTTACAGAGAGACTAACATTTGCAGATTTCCCCTGACATTCTGAGCTTTTTTTTTAGATGCAGTACCAAGAAAAATATATGCAAATACAGTATATACACTCTTCCTCCTCACTTCAGACTTTTGGAGTCCTCAAGCTCCCTTCCAGACTCAGATACAATATATAAATTGTAATGTAAACAGAAAGAACAATCACATGCAAAAAAATCAAAAGTGAACAATTAAAAATTAAGGAATAGAGAAAAGAAATTTACACCATAACTTTATTATATTATTTAAAAGGAATAGCAAGTTGCACATAATAGATTTACAGTTTCATGTGCAATCATCTTTTAAACAAATATATTATGTTATGGAAATGCTCATTTTATTCCATGAATTAAAAATAAAATCAATAAAAATTTTAAAAAGTACAAGAATGGCTTGAAAGAAGAGATATGAGAAGACACTTCTTACAACTTTGCCAGTATAGGAGGTGTACAAAGGTGGGACATTATACATATTTTCAGACGTTTTTGATGTATTGATCAATTTATGCTGATAATACTATTTAATATGTAGGATGGCCCTCTGGGAAAGAGAAAGAGAAGGATACTACAGGAAAGGTGGGAGGAGGATAAGCATTTACGTTTCATCTGCAGTTTTCCAAGAACTGTGCTAAGTACTTTCACAGATATCTCAGACCTGTATTTTAGGATGATCTCTTTGACTGCAGAGTAGAGGATGAACTGGAATGAGAGAGAAACTTGAGGCAGATCTGACATTATCAACCCTGCTCCTGCCCATCCCTGACCTACCTCCCTGAGGCAGGGAGACAAACCAACAGGGTCTTGCTAGATTCTGAATGGGAGGTGATAAGAGCCTGCAGCTGGGAGCTAGCAGTGTCAGAGGAGACAAGCAGAGCTGATGTTCAAGATGTTGTGAAGGGAGGATCTCTCACCTCTGTTCTTTTGCCCAGACCAGCCCACCTGCTGGTAATACTCCTCCTCCTCACCTCAGACTTTTGGAATCCTCAAGCTCCCTTCCAGACTCAGATCACACACCACATCCCACATGTAGTTGTTAGCGTACTTCTCTGTCTCCCCCCCATTACTATGTATTTACTTTTCATAAATTTTATATTTACTTATCTTTGTTGGGGTTGTTTTAATCCAGGACAATGTAGAGCCTGTTTCCTTTCTCCCCCTCTTTCTCTGTTCCCCTCTCCCCAGCTCTCACATAATGCCAGGAGCATAGGAAGCACTTAATAAATGCTTGTTGAATTGCATTGAGGGAAAATTTTTGCCCATTAATTTGTATCTGCTGATCATTGTATTGTAGACTTAGAGTTGAAGGGGTCTCTGGAAGTTATTTAGTCTAATGTAGTCATTTTGTAAATTAGGAACTGCTGCCCAGAGAGGTCAATTCATTTTGTCCCAGGCTACACAGACAGTAAAAGGGTTGGGATTTGAACTCAAATTCTCTGATTCCATATCTGGTAGGATTTCCACTTCACTATACTGTTTCCCCAATGCTTCTCAAATGCATTACATTTAGGGGATGTGGGGGAGAGATCTCAGTTTTAGCTCCTTTAAGAAATTCATGAAGATCTTTAAATAAAAAATATTTTTAACCAAATTATTTTGATTGCACCTGTTTTATAGGCATCTGTTCTCAGCTAATTCAAAATGAGTCTTGCAAAATGTGTTTTATATACAGAACTTTTACAAAGTTTGAGAAATGCAAAAAGTTTTATCATTTCTAGCTTTTTGCCATCTTAGATTGTTGCAATATGCCCTTTTCTGGGTGAATAGGTTGATTTTAAATGATAGTATATCCTATTCTCAATTTTTTTTCAGATTGTAAGAGGACAGTCCTAGGATGAATTGCTCAGAGCCCTAGAATAATTGACAATAGACAAATTGGACAGCTGGGATCTGATTTGATAGTGGTATTGACAGTGCTCATTAAAATGTAAGCCACTAGTTAAACTGTTTATGTTTGTTGATAAATTTCATGTTTGTGAACAAACAGTTGCTAATCCTGGGTAGAATAAACCCCATTGGAAACATAACTATTTGAGCAGTATCAAAACAATGCCACCAATAGAATTAAGCAGGAGAAGAAGAAAATAAGCCATTTTTATTTTTGCTTGGAGCTCGGTATTGATTTTTGGATGTCCAGTTGTTTTAGTGTTTTCCTGATTTTTGAAGCAAGAGAATGCTTTCTGATTATTTCAAGTTTCACAGCCAAGAATGCTGGTGGTTCAGTGAAGTAACATGACTCTTGTTCATTTTTGGAAACAAGGTGAGGTGGAGAAAACTAGTGTCTAGGAGTGGGTAGGAAAGAGCTCAGTCTTCTTGGCTGCCTATCATCTCTGCTCCAGATAGATCTGTTGGCTACTTACCTCCTCAAAAGTAAATTAAACCTACTTTTGTTAGTTACAATAAAAAGTTCAAGGTACGATAGTATCCCTGAGAGGAGTGCTGGGTCAGGGGAAGTTAGAGGGATTTGGACAATTTGGGCATCTAGAGTGATGGGACTTGAGTCAGCTATTTGGCATTTCAAATTCCATTCTGAATTTATATTCCCTGTCCCACTCATCTGATTTGCTGCATGCTTAGTGAATTGGAGTTTCATTGCTAGGACTGCTCCCTGGGTTTTCCAGGACAACTCCTCTCATAAACACTGAGATCTTATAACCTTGACAATAGTATGTCAAGGCAGATGACACCCCATAAATCACACACACATCCAGAGTTTTCTTGAAATATAGGTGTGTATTTATTGGATAGAAAGATTTGAAATATACAATGAATATTACTATGGGAACATTCTAGCTCAGAAACAAATATGTCAATCTATCAGCTAATTTGAAATATTTGATGCAAAAATTCACTCACTCTCCAAACCCCCAAATTTATACACAACACAAAGCGTGCAGATGGAAAAGAAATAGAAGGTAATTATATTTCCCCTGAATACTGCTGGAGTTAAAGCACATGGTCTAGAAAGACTCTCCTTAGCATGCAGCAACCTCAAAAAGAGAGCCTATAATATGATGAGGGCTGTGATCAATAGAACCTCAAAAGGTTTTAGCTCTTAGTGGTGATGCTATGGAGAGAGCAAGGGGAAGCTGTACTCTGTTTTCTAATTATAGTCTCCCTTTACATTTCCCACCAAAGTTAACACTCCTCCTACTTGAGGGTAAATCTCCCACCAAAACTTGTGACTTCTAATGTCACTTCATTCAGAAAGATAGGATGACATCAGGAAGATAGCTGCAATGTCAATCATCCCCTCTTTGAAACTTTTAGGGATAGCTAACACAGCAGAGGAAGTAGTCAGATTCCAAAAAGAACTTGGAAAAGTAGAGAATTTGGTTGAATCTAATGAGATGAAATTTGATAGAAATTTGCAAAGCCTTTTACCTGGGTTCAAAAGTCAACTTTGTAAATAAGGGATGGGAAGAGGCTTGGTTTGGTAGAGGTTTGCTGAAAAGGATCTAGGAGTTGCAGTAAATTCTAAGCTCCATATCAGTCAGTAGTGTGAGGTGGCAACCAAAAAAATGTAATTCGATCTTAGACTGCTGTAAGAGAAACAGTTTTCAGGAAGAAGTGATAGGTCCTGTATATTTTCTCCTTATCAGGCAATATTTGAAATATGATGTGAGGTTCTAGGTATTACACTTCAGGAAAGACATTGATAAACTAGAGAGCTTCCAGAGAAAGGCAACCATGAAAGTGTAAGATCTTGAATCCATATGATATGAGGATTGGTTGAAAGACCTGGATGGAGATGTTTTGCTGGAAATTTATCAGGGAGATGATATACATCTTCAGGTATTTGAAAGGATGTCATATGAAAGAATGTTGAGAGACTTGCTCTGTTTGGACTCAGTGGGCAGAACTAGGAGCAAAGAGTAGAGAGAAGCATTAGTTTAGTGGAGTGTTAGATATGGAATCAAGGGAATCAGAGGACTTTGATTCAAATCCTTGCTCTGCCACTTATTACTTATGTGATTGTTGTTGTTTATCCTTCATTTTCGAAAGGGACAAATGACATCGTGGGTGATGTCTTGACTTGTGTGCAAATTGGATTTAAGTGAAGCAGAGTTGCACAAAGTCATCAGCCTCATTCTCTCTTCCAGAGTCATCAAAGTCCAGTGGTAGGACAAAAGTCAAGAGGACTGGTGATGGCCCCAGGATGCAGTGGATGACCTTGATGTCTTCTAAGTCCAACCAAGCTCTAAGTGCTCCACAGTGCCTGCATCAGCCACCTTCATGGCTGTTGAAATAAATTGTTCTCATCCACTCATTACTCTGGGGAAAATCTTCCCATGCTTGAGGTACACTTCCCCCCCCCCCTCCACCTCACTGACAGGTCTGAGGTCTGTCAGTTACCCTCAGCCTGATTTTGCCCATCTGTTGACACAGTTTACCAGGGTGTGACTGCTGCACATGCTATAACTTCTTAGAGCCACTGGTGAGAGTTGGGTGAAAGTGAACACTAAAGGTGGATGAGCAGTTCTTAAAAGGGTTTAGTAAGCCCTCACACTAGGTGCTAGTGTGAACACCCCTCTGCACCCTACTTGTGTGATTAAGGACAGGCAAATCACTTAACGTCTTAGGATTCTAATACTTTTTATGTAAAATGATGGAGTTAGACTAGATGATCTCTGATGTCCTTTCCATCTTCAAATGCATGATTCTTAGTATCAAAGAGACAAATATACATTTTATTTTTGAAAAAAATCATAACTAGAACTGTTCAAAAGTGGAATTGATTGCTGAGTGACTTCTTTATTGGAGATGTTGTATGTTAGATTTTTTTTCAGGTATAGGTTGGACTAGATAACCTATAAGGTCCCTTACAAATCTGATTTTCTATGATTTTATCAAGTATAATATGTATAATTGGATCTTGGCAAACTTACTATCTCATTGTGAATACTATATCTCATATATACATATATGCATACATGAAAACAATTAAGAAATAATATAATATGGTACATGCTGGTGTTGATGTGTGATGCAGGGCAAAAGTATTAGAGGCTAGATGGAATAGAGAGAGGAAAAGAAATGTAGGGATATGTCATATTTTTGACTAAACTAACTTTCGTCCTTTATCTCACAATTGTGATGAAATAACTGAAGTGAAAAAAATACCAACCACTAAACAACTGCACAAAATCAATTTTAAATTTCTGACTCTTAGTGTCCCTTATTCCTTTTCTCTTTCCATTTAGAAAAGGGGTAACATGTTCCTTTACCTTTCCCTTATACCTGATACTCTAAAAGATACTTCCTTATTGCCTGATTTATCATCTTGAAAGTTGTCTCTCTTTCCTTACATTTGCTCTCCAGACTTTTCCTCTTTGGTCTTATCTCAATCGAAGCTACCTGATATCTCTGAAGAAATGGAGTGTCTACCATCACTGTCAGACTTTTCTGTACTTTTTAGGTTTTATTTTTAATCCATCAATTTGTGTGTTTGGATAATTTTCCCATTTAAGGAGAATGACAGATTACTAACATGATTACAAAATTAGTTTTTCCCAAATAGAACATATGGTGAAATTTGAGATGAATCTGTAAATGGAACATTCAGAATGTATAGACTATCAAGCTAATTTATGTAATTATAATTGAGGCAGTGTGGAATAGTGGTTACAGAAGGCTGGGCCCATAGTTATCTAAATCTGTGTTCAAATGTGGCCTGATACTTACTAAATGTGTCACTTTTCCTTCTCCTATCTCTAGCAGTTACTGAGGGCTTATTGATTAAACTCTAGGTTTGCAGTTTGTTTAAGGTCAGTGGGTAGGAGGTATTTTCATAACATAAGCTCCATAGAATATACTCAAATATGACTATACTGGATCTGTGATCTCATCAGTTCGAGAGTTGCTTCTCATGGTACAGATTTCAACTTATCCATGACTACCTATCCTGGATGATTCTTTTCTGTATTCTCTCAAAATTTATTACAAGGTTTTTACCCAATTTGCTGGAGTAAACTTCTTTGCTTTTTTCCAATATTTCAAGGGCACCAGTAGAGTAATTCCTTGCTTTTGCCATCTGGCCAGCAGATTTTCTGTTCCTGTCATGCAATTTTTTGATGACATCATTGACTCATTCTTCAGGGTTCCTCATAGTTCTTAAGACTAAGGACCGCAGCCTGTTTACGGCTACCTTTTATCTGTCCATTGTTTCTTCTGTGGTATTCCTGTTTTTTTTTTTTGCCATATGGCAATAATGTACAATGTTAATGTTAAAAAAATGGGCCTTTGTTTTCATGGAAAGCTTGAAAGTCAGGAAAAGAAGTTTGTAAGTTTCCTTAAGGCAATCTAGCCCACTCTCCTTTTCAATGATAGACTTGCTCATTGTTTATCTGTGCTCTCTGTCCCAGAAATACATACTGTTGGACAAGCTCTCCAGCAAGGGTTCTTAACCTGGAGTCCACAAACTTGCTTAAAACACTTTTTATAATGACATTTCAATATGATAAGTTTCCTTTGTAATGCTACATATTTTATTTTGTGAATTTAAGAGCATCATTCTGAGAAAGTGTCTTTGGGCTTTACCTGATTGCCAAAGGGGTCCATGGAACGCAATATGTTAAGAATCTCTCATCTAAGAACCCCATGGCACAAAATATGTTAAGAATCACTGGACCAAAGGGGTCCATGGCATGAAATATGTTAAGAACCCCTAGTCTAAAATGTGTTAAGAACCTCTGGTCTAAAGCATGCTGAAATTTGGGCAGTAGATATTATTTATCCACTTAATCTTTACTGTGTGGATAGTCACGCCAAACTTTTTTGAATTATTACTGATCTCTTCTAAGAGGCTCTGCAATGTCCTGGGGCTTGGTATGACCAACACAGTGTCATCCATGAACAGGAGCATTTAGAAGACCTCGCAATACACAGGACATCTTTCTACGACCCAGACTATATGTCAGATTTCCTCCATCACAGTGATGAATACCATTGCTTGAGCATAGAATTCTGTTTTATGCCCTGCCTAATGTTTATTATCGGAAGGTCATTAAATAGGGTTATTTTGGTTATTATGTCAGCCAAAGAATATTCAATGATTTTTTTTTGCATAAACAGGGACCAATTTACTGTTAAAGAGCCTACAAGGTGGCATTTTGTTATTCCGAATCAAATACTGTTTCTTGGTCCACAAGCAATCTTAATGAGATTTTATATTTTCTATATCTTTGTCCTTATTGTGAGATGGTAAAAATGTGAGCTATCATTAAATATCACTTGTTTGCCATTAATAACTTCACCAAAGATGCCCTCTATTCGTAAAGAGATTACTCTCATAAAGATTTCATATAAATGATAGAGTAGACACATAGGTTGGGAGTGATTGATGTCCTCTTGGTTACCCCTTTTCTTTGTATTAATTAGTCACACATCCTAAAAAATCATGGATCCTTTGTTTAGGAATATAATAATATTTTACTAAGATTGTTGCTATTTTTAAAAATCGACTCAAACATGATTGTACAGTACTTAATTTTTAAAACAGTGATTTTATTTTTTATTTGTAGCATTTCTATGTTGAGTATAATAGTGGTAGAAAAAAGTCTGAAACATGCTCAGCCAAAATCATCCAGTCTGAGTTATGGTATCTCATGAATCAATATCAATTTACTCTTTGGGAAATCAAAATGTCTAGCACAGATGCCAAAATACTTCAAGCACTTTAAAATATATATTGAATTCCAGAAACTGGGCAATTTTATGTTAAATGCCCTTCAGTTCCAGTGTCTACATGATTGTCTATAGCAGAAACATAAAAGTAACATGGGGAAAAAGCCATTTTTAGAGAATATTATTAGCCCTCAGAAATGGTAATACAACAACCGACCCCAAGAAGGTACATCAAAAGTGAATAAACTTGCCACAACTCATGTGAGCTCTAAACAGTATATAAGAACCTCTCTGAAATCTTAGAAACAACAACTCAAAACAAATTCCTACAAACTCGAGATCGAGTAGATGAGAGCCATGAAACCTGGACTTTAATTTGATAATGTTTACTGAAACCCATGTCTGTACTCAACAAGCCATTTTCCCCCCATGGGCCCAATATTGATGTTCTTGTAGTCTTGGAAAGGCATAGCTCAACAGAAGATTGAATCATGAAACTGCACAAAATTAAATTAGCCAGCTATTCTTCTGAAGTAGGACTTTGTAATTCAAAGGTTTGAATTCCATAGTCAGTGAAGACAATTGTCTACAGGCTGTGATTTGAGAGGCATTAAAAAGGTAAAAAATGTCACCCTCCCCTTTCTTCTTAGGGTTTCTGAAATTCTTATGGTGGGAGGCCTTGGAATGAAGACATTGAAAATCCCTATTAAATTGCTAATGCAATCTTGAAAGAGAATCACACTGAGCCAGAGTCACCTGTTAATACATTATCATTAGAATATCGTTATCACTAGCAGAGATTACAGGACGGTGGGGGTTGGGGGGGGGGATTTCCAGAACACTGGATGTTTCCCGGGGAAGGCAAGCCTAGATGGGACCCATACCATAATGGGAATAATCAAAGGGAAGACCGAGAGGCTTGAGATCCTGAGATGGTATACGGACAAAGAGGAGACAGTTACTGAATAGATGATCAGCTTCCCTTACTTTGCCATGTTAGCTAGCGTTGAAGCCTTGTAAAAATGAGGTTAATACTTTCTGCTTCACCCAGTTTGGATGATGAGAAAAGAACCTCTCTGGAAGCTCATTCCTATCCTGATGTTTATTTGCCATGTCAAAATTGACCATCTTGAGTATCTGTTTTCTCTTTGCAAGTCTGAAGTTTCAAAGCCAGTTACAAGATCTGCCAGGTGTGATGAGGCAGTGCAGCCTCACTTCAAACCTTGCTACTCTGGCCATGCTATGGGAAATGAGGCTTTGGATACTCATTATACCAGAGAGAGTATAAAAGCCTTCCTATCTGAGGAAGGCCTTGCTTGATGTAAAATGTCTCTGTCTTTAACTCATTATATTTGTAACTGATTTTTCTGAGTGCTTACTAGACTCTACCTTTTGATTTATATTGACTTTGGATTTGGTCAAATCAATAAGCATTTATTAAGTACTTACTATGTGCCAGGCACTATGCTAAGCACTGGAAGAGGGGGGTGGAGTACAAAGAAAGGCAAAAAAAAAAATTCTCTGCTCTTAAGAAGTTCACAGTCTAATGGGAAGACAACAAACAAACAACTATGTACAAAGAAGATATGTAAATGGGAGGTAATCATAGAGGGAAAGTACTAAGGTTAAGCAGGACCAAGAAAGACTTCTTACAGAAGATGGGATCATAGCTGAGATATTACGGAATCCATGAAATACAGGAGATGAAGATGAGGAGAGAGAGTTCTAGGTACAGGGGAGATCCAGTGAACATTCTCGGAGGATGCAGGATGGAGGCAGCAAAATTGCAGAACATGGGATGCTGTCCAGAGAAGGCAAGCCTAGATGGGACAAATACCATAATAGCTGAGTGGAAAATTAACTGGAAGGGGGAAAGACTTGAGACAGAGAAACCAACTGTCAATCTATTAGTATGCAGATTGTGTTATATTCCCTAGCTTCAGGCTACATCTCTGGTATATGCCCATTGCTCTACCCTGACTTATAGCTTTCCTATATATTTTAATTAAAAAATACTTTATTAATTGAAATACTTTTATTAAATACTTGATATTTAATACCTAGTACCCTGTACTAAGTAGTAAGTAGTAGTAAAGATTCAAAGATGAAACATAACTTTATTTCTGTCCTCATAGAACTTATGATCTAGTAAGGAGATTATGACAAACATAGTTATAATATAGAGCAGAACATAATACATGCATTAAATAGGTGTGTATAACAGACCTGTCTGTGTGGTCCTATGTAGTTAGGCTAATGGACAGAGGGGGCTGCTCCATGCTTACTGCCACGTCAAAACATTCACGTGCTTAATGAAAACTTCCTGACTCCTGGAGGGGTAGTGTGGCATGTTAGGGAGATGTCAATTACTCATACTTGTCAACACTGGCTGGGAGCTGGACTTCTTCCCTGGCTCAAAAGGATTCAAATACTTAGCCTTATAACTCACTGATTTTCCGCACTGTTCACTCATCAGGATAACTGAACAGGCATTGCCTCTCCTTGTTGTGAATTCTGTTACTCATTCAGCTAGGTGATGCAGTGAATAGAATTCTGAACTTGGAATCAGGAAGACCTGAGTTCAAATCCTGCCTCAGATACTTACTAGATGGGCAAGTCACTTATGCTCTTTTAGTCTCAGTTCTTTCACATGTAAAATGGGGATCATAGTAGCACCTAACTTCTAGAGTTATTGTGAGGATAAAATAAGAATATTAGAGTGCTTTGAAAATCTTAAAGCACTACAGAAATATTAGCTATCACTACTACCATCCATGATTTGGCTCATGTCTGCTTGGAAAGGAAGGGACTACTCACCACCCTTTCATAGCATTGAGGAAATGACTGTGCCTTTGGAATGACCTTTTCTCATCTTAATCTTTCTCTGTCTCTCTGACTTTCACCTTAGAAGTCCAAGCACCAAATGAGTTCTCCTTTCACCAGATTCTGGCAAGTCACTTTCAGGACTCGTCTACTCTTTTTGCTTCTGTTACTGTTTTCAGACAAAGGTAGTGTAGTAGGAAGGCCGAATTTATAATCTCAAATATAATCATGTATATGTTTGAATGGTTCGAAATCGCAAGGTATGAGAGATTCTCTAAGTAGAAAACAACAAAAAATTTATTTAGGCCCCACCGCAGCTTATCCGTGAACCAGCCTCCCCATTCCAACATCTTGCCAAATAGACTCCAGGCCCAGAAAGCCTGCCTCACAAAACTAACCAGGAGGCCACAGAAAAACAAGATAGTATTTAGCCAAATCATTTTTACTGGCCTCAAGTCCTTGCTCACACTCCTGGGTCTACACACGGGTCAGCTCTGCTTCCGCAGCTTCCTGCCTCCACTGTAGTTGTCTCTTGGCTCGCCTTTCCTTGCAGCCGAGCCTCTGGCGGTCTCAAGCCCCGCCTCAACCACCAGAGACCATTGGTTTCCGAGTTGGCCCCTCTTAAGTCATTAGTCTACACCCACACAGGTTTCACACCTGATAGGACTTTGGGCCTGGGGCTTAGCACTTAACAGCTGAAAGTACTTCCACTCAAAAGAAACAAAAGCCATGCTAAGGAGACAATTTTGCTTAACAACACAGGTAGCTTTCAGAATCTCAGAATGAGAGAGCCTCAGAAGTGGAAAGAAACTGGGAGGCCATCTAGTCAAATCCATTCTTTAATGATATTACCTTCACAACATACTCAAAAAGGGGTCATCTAGTCCTTGCTTGAAGAATTCTAATGAAGGGACTCAATAACTTCCAAAGCAGGCAATTTTACTTTTGGATAACTAATTATTTAAAAAAAATCTGGTATTTCAGTTCATATAATCCCTGGGTTTGTCTTGGCAAGCAAACTTTTAAATATTTTATGTTATCTGTGGTTATATTAAATGTAATTCCTCTTTCTATTTCTTCCTGCTAGGTTTCGCTGGTAGTATATAGAAATGCTTATGATTTATATGGTTTTATTTTATATTATGCAACTTTGCTGAAGTTGCTAATTGTTTAGTTTTTTAGTTGATTCTCTAATTATAGCTGCAAAGAGTGATAGTTTTGTTTCATCATTGTATATTTTTATGCCTTCAGTGTTTCTAATACATTATTGAATAAAACTGGTGTTAATGGATATCCTTGCTTCACCCCTGATCTTATTGGGAAGGCTTCCAGTTTATTCCAGCTGCAGATAATGTTTGTTCTTGGTTTTAGATAAATACTGCTTATCATCTTAAGAAAGGGTTTATTGATTCCTATGCTTTCTAGTGTTTTAAATAGGAATGTGCATTGTATTTCATCAAAAGCTTTTTCTACATCTATTGATATAATCCCATGATTTTTTTATTGATATGGCCAATTATGCTGATTGTTTTTCTAATATCGAATCGGTCCTGCATTTCTGGTATAAATACCATCTTGTCATAATGTATGGTCTTTGTGATGTATCACTATATAATCACCTTGCTAGAATCATTTAACATTTTTGTGTCAATATTCGATAAGGAAATCAGCCTATAGTTTTCTTTCTCTCTTTTCTTTAAATGTTTGATAGAATTCTCTTGTAAATTCATACTGTCATGGGGATTTTTTCTTCAGGAGCCAATTGATGGCTTATTCAATTTCTTTTGTTTTTCTTTTTTTTTGAGGGGGGAAGACAGGACGATTGGGGTTAAGTGACTTGCCCAAGGTCACACAGCTAGTAAGTGTGTCAAGTGTCTGAGGCCGGATTTGAACTCAGGTCCTCCTTGACTCCAGGGCTGGTGCTCTATTCACTGCAACACCTAGCTCCCTCAAATTTCTTTTTTTTAAAAATAAAGTTATTTAAGTATTTTATTTCCTCTTTTGTTAATCTGGGCAATTTATATTTTCGTAAATATCCATTTCACTTAGATTTTCAGTTTTACTGGCATATAATTGCACAAAATAGCTCATAACAATTGTTTTAATTTTATCTTAATTGATGAATCCATTCTTCTCATTTTTGGTACTGATGATTTGGTTTTCTTCTTTTAATATATACTTGCATGGCCCATTATTGAGTGTACTTTTTATTGCATTACGGTCTGAAAAAAAGAGTGCATTTAACATTTATGCTTTTCTCCCTTCGTTTGTGAGGTTTTTATGCCCTAATACTTCATCAATTTTTGTGAAAGTGCTATTAAGTGCAATTATTTTGTGAAAGTTTAAGTGAGAAAAAGCATACTGCTTTCTATTACAATTCAGTTTTCTTCAGAGTTCTGTCATATCTAACTTTACTAAGATTCTATTCATCTCTTTAACTTCTTTCTTATTTATTTGATTGTATTTGTCTAGCTTTGAGAGAGAAAGTTGAGATCTCCCTCTAGTATAGTTTTATATTTTCTTATGTAATTCATTTGCCTTTTTTGACACTGTGCCATTGATATATATATATTCGCATATATATATATACACATGTGTATATATGTATTTAGTATTGATATTACTTTATTGTCTACAATGCCTTTTAGCAAAATGTAGTTTTCCTGCTTATCTCTTTTAATTAGGTCTATTTTTGCTTTTACTTTGTCTGAGATCCAACTGAAGTATAATAGATTCTGCTCCAGCCCCTTATTTGAACTCTGTGTGTGTCTCTGTTTCAATTGTGCTTCTTGTAAACAACATATTGTTGCATTCTGCTTTCTAATCCATTATACAATCTACTTCCATTTTATGGATGAGTTTATCACATTCACAGTCATGTTTACTGTGTATTTCTTTGCATCCTACTTTGCCTAGCTATCCTACTTTTTCTCTTTTTATTCTGTCTTTCCTCAGCTTCTGACCACTGGTTTCCTTTAACTGCTCTCTCTTTTTATAACTTCCGATTTCTCTTATTCCATTTCCCCTCCTACTTTCCTGTTGGGAAGATAGATTTCTATACCCAATTGAGTGTGTGTGTGTGTGCGTGTGTATGTAGGTACACACACACACGCACACACACACACACACACACACACACTTCCTTCTTGGAACAAATTTAGATAAGAGTGAAGTTCAAGTGTTGCTTTTCCTCACACCATTTCACCTTCACTATAAAAGCTCTTCTTCCTGTGCCTATCTTATGAGAAATAATTTTCTTCATTCTTCTTCTTCCTTCCCTCTTCTCTCAGAGCATCCTTCTTTTACACCCATACAGTTTTTCACATTATCCCCACGTGATCATCTTAGTACCACACCATTTTTAAATATAGAATCCTTTTAGTTGCTCTAATAATGATAAAGTTCTTAGCTACATGTATCACCTTCCCATAGAGGAATGTAAACAGTTGAACCTTATTTAGTGCCTTATAATTTTTCTTTTTTGTTTACCCCCCTTTTTTTTTTTTACTTCTCTTGAGTCTTGTATTTGAAAGTAAAATTTTCTATTTAGCTCTGCTCTTTTCATCATGAATGCTTGAAAGGTCTCTATTTTTTTAAATATAATTTTTTTCTCTTGAAAGATTATACTCAACTTTGCTGGGTAGGTTGCTCTTGGTTGTAATCCCAGCTATTTTACCTTCTGGAATATTATGTTTCAAGCTCTTCACTTCTTTAATATAGTAGCTATTAAATCTTGTGTGATTCTGATTGTGGTTCCATAGTATCTGAATGTTTTCTTTCTGGGTTCTTGAAGCATTTTCTCTTTGACCTGGGAGCTCTGGAATTTGGCTATAATATTCCTAGGAGTTTTCATTTTGGGATCTCCTTTAGTTTGTGATCAGCGGATTCTTTAATTTTTATTTACCCTCTGGATTGTTGTTGTTGAGCTATTTTAGTCGTGTCCTACTCTTTGTGACCCCATTCCTTGGCAAAGATACTGGAATGGTTTGCCATTTTTTCCTTCAGCTCCTTTTACAGATGAGGAAACTGAGGCAAACAAGGTTAAGTGACTTGCCCAGGGTCACTCAACTAGTAAGTTTATGAGGCCAGATTTGAACTCAGGAAGATGAGTCTTCCTGATTCTAGGCTGGGCACTTTATCCACTATACCACCTCTGAATACCCTAGGATATTGGGGCAGTTTTCCCTAATAAGTTTTTGAAATATGATGTCTAGGCTCCTTCTTTTATTATGGCTTTCAAGTAGTCTGATAATTCTTAAACTTTCTCTCCTTGGTATTTTTTCCCAGGTCAGTTGTTTTTCTGATGAAATGTTCCACATTTTTTCATTCTTTTGACTTTGTTTCCTGATTTCTCATGGAGTTATTAGCTTCCACTTGCCCAGTTTGAATTTTTAAGGAATTATTTTCTTGAGTGAGACCTTATACTTTTTTTTACTTGGCCAATTATGCTTTTTAAGGAATTTTTATTAGTGAAGATTTTTACATCCTTTTCCATTTGGCTGATTCTGTTTTTTAAAGGTGTCATTTTCTTCAGTATTTTTTTGTGTTTATTTTACCAAGCTATTGTCTTTTCATAAATTTCTTCCCTTGCTCTCATTTCTTTAATCAATTTATCCTCTACCACTTTTATTTGCTTTTGAAAAGAATTTTTCAATCTCTTCTAGAAGTTCTTGTTTGTCTTCAATCTAATTCAATTTTTTTTTCTTGGAAGCTTTTCTTGTAGCTATTTTGACACCATTGCCTTCTTCTGAATTTGTATCTTGATCTTCCTTGTCACCACAGTAGACTTTTATGGCCAGTTCTTTTCTTTTGGTTGTTTTCTCATATTTCCAGCCTATTTCTTGACTTTGAACTTTATGTTAAAGTTGGCTCTGGCTGCAGTGTAGTGGGGAATGGGGAGGGATGTTATCCAAATTTTAGGCTTTTCACACAGCTGTTTTTAGAGATAGTTCTGGCAGTTTGGAAGTTTTTGGTGCTTGTAAGCAAAACTGCTGCTTTTATCCCTAAAACCTAGTATCACCACTGGTGTTGCATCCTTGTGGGCTCCTGGCCAGCCTCCATCTTTGTTTCACAGATCTCTCTTTCTAACCACCTAATTTATCTTTTGTTGGAGGAATGTCTCACCCTGACCTTTTGTTGGCTCTGCCACTCCAGAATTCAATTTTGGGCATTATTTTAAAGTTGTTTGATGGAAAATTTGGGGAGGGCTTGATTGAGTGCTTCCTCTACTTTGCCATCTTGGCTTCACCCTAGAAATCTCTACCTGTTCTTTTTTTAAAAAAATATATTTTCATTGATAGTTTCTGTTGGTTACATCACCTAATATTCCATGTATCCTTCCCTGTCCGTCTCCCATGTGACAAATAGCATTTTTTGGAGAGAGAGAGAAAAAAGTCAGCATAACTGATTGATAACATTGAAAAAAGTCTGAAAACAGATTCTTTCTGATTGGTACAACTTCATTGCTACATTAGTATTTGAGCTAGACCTTCACAGGCAGAAATGTGGCCATTAAACATTCCAGGCATAAGTAGTGACATGAGCAAAGGCACAGAAGAGGGAAGGTAATATCTTTAGGGCTTAGTGAGTAGTCCAGTTTAAATGGAACACAGTATATGTGAAAGGGAAATAAAATAAAAGAGATGGATGTGTAGAATGATACAGAATGGTAGAGGTCCTGGAATACATTCTTAAGGAATTTGTATTTATCCTACTGTCATATCCACATGTTACAGGCTTATTACTATCATCCACTTTATAACACTACAGACCATGATGGCTATCTCTATAGAAACTTGTTTAATTTTGGCACTGTCATAGCAATTCCAGTAGCTACCACTAGTGAGGGATGATTGCGCTGAAATTACGTTTATTTGGTAGAAATGACTATAGTTGGAGAAATGAGTATATACTTGCCTTCAATCAATTATGATTTTTTTTCTTTTCTTTCTTTTTCTTTTCTTTTATGGGTTGGGAAAATGAGTCCCAAGAGGTCATTATATAATAAAAAATAATTACCTCATTATAATTATAAACAAATATTGGCTAATTCTATTTATAAACAAAGTGATAGACAAGTTAGGGCATATTTAAAGAAAACGTATAAGCATCTTTGGATCATTTAAGCTATTCTTTGCCTAACTTGAATAATTATTGAATTTCTGCTTAGTTGTTCTAGATCATGGCTGGAAAAGCAATTCATTCCCAACCTTTTTTATATAGTTGAAAACATTTTGAAGCATAATCACACACTGTTTTTGGTTCCATGGCTTCACAGGTGCTTGGCATTAAAAACCCTTCAGGGGGATTTCTTGATGTTTTTCTTTGAAGAACACTTTTAACTAGAGCTTACCACTTCTTAGAGAGAAGGCATTCTATTGCATCCTCAATTTCCATTCTTGTAGAGTCTTTCCTGCTCATTCTTGCTTGTGTCTTATTTACATAAAAGAGGAGCTACTTTCTGCTTCATGTGCTTGGATTCAATAAAAAGACAGATTATAAAGCTTGTCTTCCAAAGGGGTGTACCTAGATGGGAAGAGCTGTGACTCCCACCCACAACAATCCTTTTTTAATCAGAAGGGATTCATCTTTCTCCACTTGACTACTTCATGAATTCGCTCTAACCACCCTCTTCCCTGCTGATATGCCATGCATTTGAAGAGAATTGATTTCTTTACTCTACAAGAAAGGTTTCCAGCATTTTTATAGCCTACTTTTAACTCATACTTTGGCACAAACTGCTTTTAAATGGATCATGTATTTTTTTTTTAAAAATCACCTACATGCAAACATAAATAGCTCTCAAGAAGAGATACACAGTATTATATCAACTTAAAAATATTTATTAAAAACCTGTCAAGGCACATATTATCTACATCATTGAGCCAAGTTTAAAAATTATACAAGGTCATTTTCAGGTACTACACTGAGAAGTGCTGCAGGGCAATTAGTTGCCAGAAATGATAATGAATGAATGATGTTTGACTTTTCTGAGAAGGAGAGGCCCAGACAGAGCTAAAAATATGCAGTCTGTGAGTCAAATGGCCAAGTTTTGAATGATGGGAGATTCCCTCAAAGTGCATTCAACCGAGTGGGAAAGGAATAAAGAGGTGGCCCGTTCCCTAGTCCCTCCTTAAACTGTTAGTGATCCCATCCACTCCCAAAGCTTCACCTGTTACTTTTCTCTCTCTGTCTCTATCTCTCTAATGCTTTATTCGCATGCTCCATTTTCATACAGAGTTCACAGGAGATATTCTTCAGTAAGATTCCAAGGAGGGTGTGTCTTTCCATAAAGGCATCTTTCCCATCAAATATAGTAGGGGAGCTCTAAATTGCATGGAACTTGAAAGCAGGTACATAGCACAAATCAGTTATATATTAGGATGTTGTTCATTTCCTCTTCAATTGTCTCTTAAGCAGCATATGAAGTAACTGTTCAGTTAACTGAATACCTCCCAGAAGGAACTGTCAGAAAGGTTCAGTTGTCTCTAGGGGGCAGTCTATCCACAAAGGAGGAAATAGGTCTGAGGATGGATGGACCAAGAGATCTCTGTCTCTTTCACTCTGCTTCCAGTTTCTTTCCCTCAGAGGGTCTCTCTTTCCCTCAAAGGTCTCCATTACCAGAGTCCAGGAGGTAGCATGAAGCCTCATCCAAAATGTCCCTTAAGGATTGGAGCCATAGAGGTAGTGCTATGAGAGCAGCCAAAAGAGGGAAGAAGGAAAGCTTCTTATACTTGTCATTATGGGTTCTGGTACCCAGGCCACAGTCAAGGGCGCAAGAAGTAGAGGAGGAAAGACAGTCCAGATGCCACCTCCCCAGTAGCAGACATTAGGGACACATTGATGAAGGGAGCCTAGTCTGGTAATGTGCGTTGAGGGTCAGTCCATCTTGTGGCAGCATCCCAACCAAAGTTTTCAAGTCCCTTCATCAGGCTCTGGGACTGCTTCTCTCAACAAGAGGGAAGATTTAATAAGTTATGCCCCCTCCATCCTGTGGTAGCACTGACAATGCTTGGGTAGGGCTGAAGGGCAGTGAGCATCAGACCAAAGAGCACTTGAGGTGAAGCAAGCACTGAGGGCAATGCAGGGATATAGAGTGTGGCCTGCCAAGAGAGGGCCCAAGTCCTCCTCCCTGTGCTGTCCTTATGAAGGTGAGGGATCCAGAACTTGTCCTTGCAACCTTCCACACATTTTGTACTTGGATGGAAAGAGCCTGGGCATGACAGGAATCTGAGAATGGCAACCAAGGCTGGAGTCCAGTCAAAGTCTCTCTTACATATTGACCAAGCTGTGGGTTCCAGGAGGCAGAGCTTCCTCTGATCTCACCTGTGGGGATCTGGGAGAAGGGGTGATTTTTTAAAATTTAATTTAATTTTTTGTTGGTAGATTTTTAAATTTAATATATTTAGTTTTCAGCATTGATTCTCACAAGAATTTGAATTACAAATTTTCTCCCCATTTCTACCCTCCCTCCACTCCAAGATGGCGTATATTCTGGTTGCCCTGTTCCCCAGTCTGCCCTCCCTTCTGTCAACCCACTCCCCTCC
>CM053625.1:173559816-173579982 GCA_028646595.1 Phalanger gymnotis | reverse complement strand
GCTCTTCGCTCCTGCTGTGATCTGCCACTTAATTCCTCCCACCAGGTGGGCCTGGGGCCAGAAGCAACTGCAGCTGTAGTTCTGTAGCTGCCCCACTTCTGATGCTCCCAGGGTGGTGGCTGAACCGCAAGCTCCCTGTCCCCAGCAGCTTTTCCCACTAACCTTCTCTGTTGTCTTTGGTGTTTGTGGGTTGAGAAGTCTGGTAACTGCCACAGCTCACTGATTCAGGGCACTAGGGCATGCTCCGCCCGGCGCCTGCTCTGGTTGGTCCGTGCTGCCCACGCTGAGCTCTGCTCCACTCTGCTCTGCTCCCAGCTCCCTGCGGGATAGACCTTACCCAGAGACCATCCAGGCTGTCCTGGGCTGGAGCCCTGCTTCCCTTTGCTACTTTGTGGGTTCTGCAGTTCTAGAACTGGTTCAGAGTCTTTTTTTTATAGGTTTTTAGAGGGACTTGGCGGGGAGCTCATGCTAGTCCCTGCTTTCCAGCTGCCATCTTGGCTCCGCCCCCCAGAAGGAGTGATTTTTGACCGGCCATCCTGGGGATAGCAGGGATCCAGGGTGGGCTAATCAGGGAAAGAGGCTCAAGTCAAAGTCTCTATTCTAGGGATTCATCAAGAATCAGTCAAGGAGGTTGGCTTAGGCTGGGCTCAGTACATGTTTCCTGGATGTCTGTAGTCACTTCAGGTTCTCAGTGTTAGGGTTAGAGTTAGGTCAGCGTTAGGAGTCAGTTACAGTCTAGCATTATGCACTTTGAAGCAGACACTATGGGGATATCAGGGACAGCTCATATTCCACAAATGACACACTCTCAATTGGGGGAGGGGACTGATGCCCCTGGGCCTCCCCATTTGTCCATCACTTTCCTAGCGTCCTGGGTGGGTGTTCTCTGATCAGATCATTCCTGCTGATCTGGGGGAGTGGGTAGTGGAGGGGACAGGTAAGGAAAGGTGACTTTGAGTGGGGCAGAGGAGGCTCTGGGCCTGGCCTGTTCTCTGGGCCCCTCCCTCCCTCCTGCTGCTGTAGCTCTCCCACCTACCCCAAAGAAGGACAACCTTGATATTGAGATCAACTGTTATCTCTATGCGAAATGTATTTCAAATGTGTTTCTATGTGTTTCAAAACCCCTTTCAAGGTCTGGCTGCTTATGTTTGTACATTAAAGGACCAGAAATGAAGTGGAAGCAGCATAAGAAACTAAGATCCTGACTCCTGGGCTTACTTTTGTGTGTGTGTGTGTGTGTGTGTGTGTGTGTGTGTGTGTTTCTCTACTACCTTCATGGTTTCTCTACTACCTACCCTCTACTACATATCTTCATGGACTAGCAGAAGAAGGTTTTTATTGTAAGAGTGGAGAACCATGAAGAGAACTTTGGTAGTTACTGAACAAATAATCATTAAACTAACTTTTAGTAATTTAAAATTTGGGATGCATATGGAACATTTAAGATGAGCTATAGTGAGTTCGCCCAAGGAGACCCCGAGTCCAGTGAACAGGAAGTTGAATCCAAAGAAAAGATTAGGTCAGAGAGCATTAGGGAGTTCAGAAGATCCTATTCTATTCTATTCTTGGTGGGTGAGTGAAGATGAGAAGCCCAGTCAAGACTCAGAAGAAAATAAAACATTTTATTGAAAAGATTGGTAGCAGAAAAAAACTGTTTGTTTAGCCTAAAATAGTGTTATTGTGACTACTCTACATAGGTTTTAGTTGAGCTTCGAGTTGGATACACTAGAGCAGTGTCCATTTGATCTGGGCAGAGACCACAAGACTAATGAGGTGCAGGCCTAATGGGAAAAATGTGATGATGTCACTAGAAGATATTAGTGGTCCTGCAATATTAGAGGCATGCATTGTTCCTCTATGTGTGTGCTATGGACATGTGCTCTGCATGTGTCTTGGTTATGCATTTGTTCCATATATGAATGCCTTTTCACAGGCATGCCCTGGTTACATATGGTCCTCCAAGAGTATTTCCTACGTATATCCATTCTTCCCACTAATGTATATGTCTATAAAAGAGTATTCCACAAGTTTATGGGAGAGATGTTTTATTGCTACTTTTAAAAAAATTATGCTATTTTTTTTCTTTGGGCAGCTAAGTGGTGCAGTGGATAGAGTGCTAGGCCCGAAGCAGTAAGACTCCTATTCCTGAGTTCAAATCTGGCTTCAGACAGATTCTTGGCAAGTCATTTAATCCTGTTTGCCTCAGTTTCCTCATCTGTAAAATGAGCTGGAGAAGGAAATGGCAAACCATGGTAGTATCTTTGACAAGAAAATCCCAAATAAGTTCATGAAGAGTTAGACATGACTGAAATGACTAAACAACAAGTTTTCCCCGTAATATCTTTTCTTTGAACTAATTGTGAACCCTGGCTGACCATTAATAGTAAACAAATTGGTGGGGGTTCTGAGGTATGGTTTTAAGGTACTCATACCCAGAAAAACTATTTGGGGGATTTGTCTTCTTAGTTGAGGAGATGCCACCAGGTGTACCATAGATGATTCCTAAATCTACTTATCAAAACTTCATTTGTTTCCTTCATATACTCTAAATTCCAGCCAAAATGGCCTACTTGGCTGTTCTTGACACACCCTTCCATCTCCCATCTGCACACCTTTTACCTGGTTTTCTCTCAACTCTAGAATGCTCTCTTTCCTCATTTCTCTCTCTTGGAATCCCTAGCTACCTTCAGGACTCCTTGAAGAAGTTCAGTGACAACTTCGTGATTGAAATTTTTCTTAAAAACTCTATTGTTGGTACCTCTCTGGAGTTAGAGGACCCAGTTCAAATACTTGATGCCTATCAAACATTAATACTCAATGCCTTGATGCTTATTACTTCTGTGCCCTTGGGCAAGTCATTTAACCTTTTCTGCAACTCAGTTTCCTCATCTTTAAAATGAGGGGGTTTAATTCTGAGATCTTCTCTAGCTCTGTTCCTATAAATCAATAAGCATTTATTAAATCCTTATTCTAGGCATAGGTGTATTAAACATTTATTGATATTTAATTTATTTAGGATATTAAGCACTATATGCTAGGTTCTGCATTAGGTGATGGATATCAAAGTGAAACAGTTCCTGCCTTCAAGGAGCTTACATTCTCTTAAGTGAGACAACATGTACAAGTATATACAAAATTAGATTCAAGGTAATTTTGGGAGAAAGGAAGCACTAGAAGCTGAGGCCATTGTTAAAGACTTCATGTAGGTGAGCTGATTCTTAAAAGAATCTTGTTATTCTACAAGGTGGAGGTGAGGGGGTACTAACTTCTAGGAATGGGAGGTGGCCAAGCAAAGGCATGGAGATGGGAGATGAAGCGAGAAATATGAGAAAAAACAAGACAGTTTGGATGGAATGTAGAGTTCATGAAGGTAAGAAATATATGTTACAGAGGTTGTCTCCCATGGAGCATACATGGAAATTTCCCTATGGGGTGCCAGGGAGTGTGGTATGGAGCTTCCCTAGAAACTTACATCTGGGGTTTAGCACTGGAGGGTTTGTACTTTGAGATGTGAAAGTGATCCCTTTATCAGTCACTGAGTAAGTAGTAAGAGCTTATAACTCATTGTATCTCTAAAAGGGAGTGAACCTCTTTCTGCCTTCTTTCTCTTCCAGTACTCTCTACAGATCATGGCAGGACTATTTGAACCTCTCCCTTTAGGGGTGTAGGAGGAGACTGGTACCATTTTCCTACTTTGGCTGCATGTCAGCTATAAGCACATGTCTTAGACATTAGAATATAAACTTCTTGTGCCTAGGGATTTTCATTCTTTGCATTCCTATTCCTAGTGCTTAGCATAGTGCCTGGAAAATTTTGTTGTTCATTCATTCAGTTCTTTACAACTCCTTGTGACTCTGTGGACCATAGCATACCAGGCCCATCTATTCTGTACTATCTCTCCAAATCTGTTCAAGTTCATGTTCATTGTTTCCATGACCCTAGCTATCCATATCATCCCTTGTCATCTCCTTCTCCTTTTGCCTTCAATCTTTCCCAATACTGGGGTCTTTTCCAATGAGTCCTGCCTTCTCTTTTTGTGGCCAAAGTATTTAACTTTCAGCTTTGGTATTTGACCTCCCAGTGAATAGCCTGAATTAATTTCTTTAAGTATTGACTGATTTGATCTCCTTGCTGTCCAAGGAACACTCAAAAGTCTTCTCCAGTACTACAGTTCAAAAGTGTTAGTTCTGTGGTGCTCAGCTTTCCTTATAGTCCAACTCTTATAGTCATATACTACAATTGGAAAACTATAACTTTGATTATATGGACCTTTGTTGACAAGGTGATGTCTCTGCTGTCCAGATTTGCCATAGCTTTCCTTTCAAGGAGCAAGTGTCCTTTAATTTCATGGCTACATTCACCATCTGCAGTGATCTTTGAACTCAAGAATACAAAATATGACACTGCATCCATTTCTTCTTCCTTTGTTTGCCAGGAGGTGAAGGGACCAGTTGCCATGATATGAGTTTTTTTGAGGATACTTCATTTCTTCTAAGTAATTCACACCTATAGTAGTGTATATAGTGATCACCTGAATTAAATCCATCCATTTCCATCCATTTAAGTTCACTGATGTTCAAGATATCAATGTTTAATCATTCCATCTCCTGTTCGACAACATCCAGCTTTCCTTGATTCATAGATACTACATTCCAGATCTCTGTGCAATGTTGATCTTTACAGCATTGGACTTTCCTTTGTCACCAGATGCATCCATTGCCGGACTTCCTTTCTGCTTTGACCCAGCTGATTAATTAGTGGTGGAGCTATTTGTAGTTGTCCTCTAGTCTTCCCAATTAGCATATTATATACCTTCTGACTTGAGGGGCTCATCTTCTGTACCAGTAAGGCAATAATAACAACATAGACAATAATTGTCAAAATGCCTATGGGGTTGTGTATCGCAAAGTAAATGAGACTCTCCACAAGGTAGAAGAAGTAAACCATTTATTCAGACACCAGAGAACCATATCCCACAAGCCATTTATCCAGTCTATCACAGCAGTAAAACATTCAACACACAATATAACAACTTGAAGACTCACTATTCCTAAACCTCTCCGACCTCCTGCTAGGGGCTTCCCCAAAACAAACTCACAGTACAGCTAAGTCAGCCTGTTCAGTTCTAACAATCACGAGGGCGGCCATTAGCAGCCATAACTGCTCTCTCTCAATTTCCTGTGACATAACTTCTTTTTCCTGTTAGGAAGCTCCTCCTACCACGTGTAACTTAGGCTTCCTGTGATGTCAGCAGGTCACATGGCCTATTAATGGGTGGGAAAGATCTTCAAATCTAAATTGCTACTACATCTTCTGATGTCATCTCTTTTATCATTTTAATATTTTCCATGGGGTTTTCTTGGCAAAGATATTGGGGTGGTTTTCCATTTCCTTCTAGAGTGTTTGCCTTTTGCCATAACTTTTCACCATGACCTGTCCACCTTGGGTTACCCTGCCCAGCATAGCTCACAGTTTCATTGAACTATACAAGTCCCTTCACCATGACAAGGCAGTGATGGGGGTGGGGTGGAAAGTAGTAGGTACTTCATAAATACTTATTGATTAATTGATGTCCTGCCTGGGTGAGCTTGAGACTGGATCCTGTAACCCAGGATTTCCTACTGTTTTGTGTCCCTTTCTTGAGAATAGATAACTGAACATCAATCCCAAGATGGTCATATAATTCCTTGGAGTTACTCTTGTGAATGTGAGAAGCCAGAAATTTTTGAGTCACTTGGTCAGAAATGACTAGCAATAGGAAGAGTTTCTTCATTGGAAAATATGAACACTGATGGGGGAGTAGTTCGACCCTAGAAATCAGGGAGCTAGAGGGAACCATTTGGACAGTGCAGAGGCAAAGTTAAATTTAAATTGCTTATTTAGCAGTCCCTCTAACTATATCATGTCTTGATGTTTTAAGTATCAACCTCCCAGGAGAGTTATAAGTTATTACTAGTGCTTTTTAAGTTTTCTGTCAATGTGGATTTGTGAGACTTTTGTGTATAGTATTTCTTTTGTTCTATGTCTTTTTTTGAAGAAATAGCTGACCTATATCTGTTCTATGTTGTATATTGAGTATTTTTCTACTTTGCACTTTGGAGAGATTCCATATGTGAATCAAAACCTAAGCTTTAAGTTACTTTCCCCAGGGCTCTGGGATGGGAGGTATAAATAGCCGAAGAGTTCAAGAAAAAAGAGCCTGTGTCTTTTTTTCAGGTGGGCAGACACTTCAGGAATTGACCCAGTGTACCCTCATGCATGGCTCTGAAGATGAGAGGGACCCTTTAGTGGAGAGGAAGAAGGTGAAATGCCCCAGTTTCCTGGACCAAGGAGTGGCTGTTGCTGTAGTGACTTTAAATCCCAAACAGAGGATTTTTATATCTCATCCTATTACCAATAGAGAGTTACTAGAGTTTGAATAGGATAGTGATATAATCAGACTTATGTCTTAAGAAAATCACTTTGGCAGCCCTGTCTACATGTCTTTCCATATATCTGCTTCCTCATGTATCTCTATATTTATCTATCAATCTTGTTGTCAGTCACTGACATAAAGTTTTGGTTATTCAATAATGAAAAATATTTTTTTCATTCAAAATTATTGCCTTCCTTAGTCAATCTCATCCAGGAACTGAAAAGTTGTATTCATTTTGCTGGGACCACACACTATGTACTTTGATGTGAGCATGTAGCATAAAGGAGGGTCTAGCATTGCACTTTCAGTTTGTGATCCTGACTCCGATTCTCTACTCCAGATACAGCAAACACAATTTCAAGCAAATTTTCGGTTTTCCTGGAATTGGTTAAAAAAAATTCCCCAAACTACTGGAAAAATGCCTGTTTGCCACTGCAGTAGTCTGACTCTGCCTAGCATTGACCACTAGCATTCCAATTTAGGCACATGGTTTGATGTGATGAATTCTGATGGAGATTGTACTGGTTGCTTTAATGAACTTAAAGTACTTTATTTGTTTCTACAGTGACTGTCTTTAAATAATGATTGTCCCCTAGCTGAAAGTAGACAAAAGTAGATAAAACTGGCCTGAAAAGTACAGCTATTACAATGATAAATATGATAGAGGGTTTTTTGTTGTACCTTTATGAACCCCTGATATGACACTTCACATTAACTTAAACTAAACATAGGTCCTAAAGAATTGCAAGCTCTTGCTCTCTTTCTGTCTCTCTTTCCTTTCTTTTTCTCCCTCTTCTCTGTCTCTCCTCTTCCCCCTCTTCTGTCTGTTTCTGACTCTCTAGTTCTCTCTCCCCTTATCTCTTTCCCTCTCTTCCACTCCCCTGCCTTCCCCTCCCCTCCTCTTTCTCTTTGCCTCTGTCTGTTTGTTTGTCTCTGCCATTTGCTCTCTTCTTTCCTCGGTTCAGGGATTGCTGGGATCTGTAAAGAACCCTGGACTTGGAATCAGGTGACCTGGCTTTGAGTTCCAGGTGCATTTAACAAGTGAATCTGGGTAAGACCCTTAACGCTTTCATTTACTTGATTTCCTAATTTACACCTCACAGGGCTGTTGTGAAGGAAGTGCTTTGGAGACTATAAAGTGTCTTAAGTTTGTTTTTGAATTCTCTTTTCTTTTCAGAAGAAGTGTGGCATCTCTATGTAGATAGATAGAGAATTGACCTTATAGGCAGGAAATCCTGGGTTTAAGTCTAATCTTGTTAAATTCACTGTGAGACCCTGGGCAAACCACTCAAACTCTATAAGACTCCAAGCTGCAGAGAAGGCTCACTGTTACCTGGACTTTCCTTATCAGAGAGCTTCCAATGCCAATGAAATCACAGGTAGATTCAGCTACATGGTGCAGTGGATAGAGTACCAGGCATGGAGTTAGAAAGTTTTGAGTTCAAATAACACCTCAGACACATACTAGCTGTGTGACCTTGGATAAATTGCTTAACTTCTATTTACTTCAGTTTCCTCATCTGCAAAATAAAGATAATAACAGTATCCACCTTTCAGGATTGTTGGGAAGACCCGACGAGATATCACTGGCAAAGCATTTGGCACAGTGCTTCGCATGTAATAGGTACTATATAAACGCTATTATTGTTATTGTTATTATTATTATATTCAGCCCCTATCTCTATTTTCTATTTTTCATATAACTTTCATTCTGAATATATCTCTCCTTCTTCTGACAATGAGCTATCCTTTGTAATAAAGAATTAAAAAAAAAAAAGACAAAACAATTCATCAAAATCAATCAACGCATGAACTAAATCTGACAGTAAGTATAATAGTCCACAGCCTTAGTCTCTGACCTCTTTACTTTTTAGAGCCATATCAGCAGAGCAGTAGTTTTCTCTTTCTCTTTGCTAGTATGTATACTAATGACTTTCATTCACTAGAGGTCATATTATTTTCTGTAATGAGGACAATGATAAAGTATATTCATAATTCAATATGGCAATGTGATTTCCTTGGTGGGTGTATTCCCTCCACTGGTGACAAATTGCTCCCCTTTACACCTTAGTGGAGGGTAGAATTCTGAGTGGAATTTTTCTCTTCGAGAAAAAAGTTCAACACCTAGCTGTTGAACCTGATAGATATATTATCTGCACTAGGTCCATATTTGAAGACATTTCAACTTGATGGGACTCTACTAGAACCTTCAAGAAGGCAAGGTCACCCCCACAATATAGTGAGATATGGGAGGATCATAGATTCATAATATTCAGAACCAGGAGACATGTAAGAGAAAGTATATTCCAACTTCTTCATTTTATAGCTAAGAAAAGGTAGGCCCAGGGTGGTTAAGGGACTTGCCCAAATTCATGCTGGCATCAGAGACAAGAAATGAATCTAGATCCTCTGACTTCAGAGCCAGTATTCTGCTGTACCAGACCTTTAGGGAAGATAGAAATCATGACATTTATGTTTTCTTCAGGTACACATAGTATTTTATGGATACTTTTAAAAAAGGTCAAGGTATATATTTATTTCACTTTGCAATTTGATTTTTGAAATCATTTACAATATTCTCTCATATTGGAAAAGGATGGCCTTTTCAGGGTAATAACTTTTTTTCCTCTTTGAGTAAAATAAAGGTTCTTTGATGAACATGATAGGAACATTGAAAAGATATAAATTTAAAATGTCTCAAGGTTTCGACAAAGTAGTATGATGGAAGTCTTACATATTTATGTATGTGCAAATACACATATTCATGTATTTGTGTATCTCTCTCTTTACAACAGCTCCTAATGATTCTTATTAATTTATTTTCTTTTTTAGGAAAGTTTTATTGCTGCCTTTTATTTTTATGTCATAGTAGTATTCCCATAATACTCCCATCCTCTTTGAATTCTTCCTTGTAACAACCACAAAAAATTTAAGCAAATGGACAGAGCAACTTCCTTAGCCATGTAATGCACATTCTCTATCCATAGTGCTCAGCTCTCTGCTGAGGTCAAGAGGGTCTATTTCCTTATGAGTTCTTTGGGTCTTATATTATTGATTACAGATCATAATATTTCCACTGTTTTTAGTGTTATTATTTACATCATTGTCAGATTATGTATATTATTCTTGTTTTGTATTCCTTCAGGGAAGATTTTCTTCATATTCCTTTATTAAAGGAGGCAGTAATAGTCCATTATGTTACTATATCACAATTTATTCAGCCATTCCCTAATGAATGGACATTCATTTTGTTTTCAGTCTTTTGTTATCATAAAGACTGCTGTTATGAGTACTTTATTATATTTAAGTCCTTTTGTCAGTCATTGCCCTTTTTGGTGTGTTTTACCAATCCCTAATTATATTTCCATGTTGTATTCTAGGGCCATTTGAATAACAAAAGAAAGGAGTCCATTGGGTGGGATTACTTTGGTGTTTTCATTTCATCATGCTGTAGAATGATTGTGCTCCTCGAGGGTAAGGGCTATTAATAGCTTTGGTTCTACATTCCCAGCACCAAGCATAGGGCTTGGCATATAGTAGACATTTAATAATGCTTGTCAATTGGTTGATAAACATTTAATTAGTATTTGTTGAATTGAAAGGAATTGTAGAAAAAAATCCAAAGATTTCAATGACTAGATTTTAAGAAGCATTTATGGGAGAACTGGTTGTTCTATGACATTAGTCTTTCCAATGTTATGCCATATTTCTCAGCCTCTTTCCTTGAATGGACCTCTAGAGACTCTGCTTTCCTCCTCCCCCTTCCCTCCTGCCCCTCTGAATATTTTGGAATTCTCCTTTGGATTATAAGCAGTGCTTGGATAGAAGAGAATTTCGTAGGCTTTTAAAAACAAGACTGCTACCTTTTTAAAAGGGTGTTGGTGAGGAAGCATCTTAGGCATGGGGATAACATGGGAGAGAGGTCTATTCCATTTAGCTAACACCAATTAAATGCCTTTCTGTTCAAGGCACTGTACTAGGCTCTGGAGATATTAAAATGATAAATTACATAATTTCTACCCTCAGAAAGCTTGAATTCTATTAAAGGGGGTAACAATGTGCACAGATGAGGTATTTGAGAAGAGAAGGAGTTCTAATAACTAGAAATTGGGATGGATCAGAATTGTCTCTTTTTTTTAGATATTGTACCATTGACTTACAAGTTCCTTGGGACATGATTGCTTTTGTAGCCACTTGTGAGGTCAGGACTTTATGAAGAAATGTCTCAGGTATTAGGTTTACACAGCTCTGAATTTTCCAGATAAATGCCCAAGTCTCCATTTTACTTTGAGATGTGTGGGCTTGACCCAAATTTCCCAACTGTTTCTTTAAGCTGATAAGCCAAACATGATTCTTTTTCTTAAATCCTAAATACTGAAGAGTGCTATTGTGAATTTATGAACCCCTGTTATTTGTGAAATTATCTCTATTGTTACAGTTTGACAAATCGCTAACAGATACACATCACAAAATGCCAGGCGCTTCAGCTCATTTAACTGCTTTCCTTGATATTTTATTCTCCCTTCCCTCCATGATTACTGTCATTTTTTTAGCTCTATATTAAATCACCATCTAATTATGCAACCTCACAGAAACTCACAACAGAAGAACGTGTCTCACTCTTGAAGTCTAAAAACAAGTTTGCCAAGTCAGTTCAGAGATAACTGTGTTGTCACTCCTTCTGAACTTGGTCTGCCCTAATGCTGTTTTAGACCTCTAGATTTGGACTTCACTCTTACAGTTATGGTAGAAATGAGCTCAGATGGAAAAATCTGCCCTGGGCACATTAATTGAGAATTGTGTAAGGTGAAGGGTGGGAGCAAAGTGGGAGATGTTCACAGTGAGCTTATTACCAGAAGATTCATAGTCACAGACTCAGAAATTTCGAAAACATATGGGATGTGTGTGCGTGTGCGTGTGTATGTATGTATGTGTGATGTAACAGAGTGTGATAAAACAGAGACAACACTGTGACTTGGAGTTAGAAGAAATTTGAATTTGAATCTCCCCTCTCACACTTCTAAGATTTGTGATGATGGCAAAATCACTTAACCTTTCTGGCTGTTAATTACTTATTCATAAAGTGGGGCTAATAATAGTACCTACCATGTAGGATCATTGGTAAGATCAGATGGGATAATGTGTGTAAAGTATTTTGCAAACCTTGGAGTGCTATATAAATGGCAACAGTTACTATTACTACTATGTGGTTTATTTGATAGATAGTTATCGGACTCTTCCTCTAGGAATTGTAAGCCTGGTTTATACAGCTGAAGTACAGCAGAATTAAATCTTGAATTTAGACAATGTGATGATTGAGATAATTTAAGTCAAAGAGTGTGCTTAGAGTGGAATGTAAACCGTTTGAGGACAGTGTCTGTTTTATTTTGTGTCTTTATTCCCAACTTCTAGCATAGCGTTTGGAATACAGCATGAATGAAAAAATATTTATTAAGCATTTTTTATGTGCTAAGCTTTGAGGATAGAAATACAAAAAGCATAGGCATCCCTCTTGAAGCTTACATTGTAAGGTGGGAGACAATACTTACAAAGGAGAGAGGGGATATTAGGTCTAGAAAGTTACTGATATGGTAACTAGTCTTAATAAAATAGATTGACATACCCCATCCAGAAACAATGGTAGATTCAATAATGGGTCATAGTTCCAGAAAGGAGAGGAGCAGGGAGAGAAAATCTGCAGGAGAGCAAGGCTCCTTGCTAGGAGGAGGAGATGGACACAGAGTAGTGGGGCTTTTCCTGAAATAGTGGTGTGGGAGAGGCAGTCACCAGTCAAGTGGCAGGAAGGCAGCTGGAGAGGAAAAGATGAAGAAAAAGCTGAAGGAACCAAGCGTTCATTAAGCAGGGCTAAGCACTTTATATGTATTATCTCATTGATCCTTACAACAATCCTGGGGAGTAGGTGATATTATTATCATCCCTATTTTATGATTGAGGAAACTGAGGTGAAGTGACTTGCCCATTCAAGGTCATACAGTTAGTGTCTTGAGGCAGGATTTGAACTCAGGTTTTCCTCACTCCAGGTCTAGCCCTCTATCCACTGTTCTGTTTACCTAGTTGCTCCTGAAGAGTTGGAGTAGGTACTCAGGATCTTATATCATCTATCCTCATGTTTATGAGGATCATATATTTTAAGAGCTAAGACTTCATGGATGTTCTAGTTCAGCCTTCTCATTTTTAAGTGAGTCAGTCAGTAAACATTTATAAACTAGGGAACTGAGGTTTGTGGAGGTTGAATGACTTGCCCAGGACTTACATTAACAGGAAGTAGGGTCAGAGGTAGAATTTAAGCCTTAAAAATGCTTGTTGAACTTAATTGATAAAGGTTTCTCAAACTCTTTATTCCTGTTTACTCACTCATCAATGTATATAACAATATCTGATGCACCCACATTAAAGTGAAGTAATAAAGATTAAACCAGTTAATTGATTTGGAGGTGATATTTAAAAAACTAAAGTGCCACTCAGATCTTATTGATCAAGAAGATGAGATTATTGCTCAGACCTGTTCTTTTGGTAGTTGTTACCTTGACGAATGTATACAGTTTTTCTGGAATTTTCTCATTTCTTTGGATGTGCTTTTGATTGGAATTGTGTCCTATGGGTGGAGGGAAAGACTTGGAATTATTTTTGCTTGAATTGGTTTGAAAACTGGGATTTTTTTTGTAGCTTTAAAACAGTTTTTGGAAGCCCCAAAAGCAGATAAAGAAAAACAGAATTTGTGCTGCTATCTTGCCTGCTCCTATAAACCATCAAAGTCATTCCAATATAGACTATAAACTCATAGGCCAGGCCTGTGGTTTGCCCCATTTTGCTGAACCCAATATACATGTCAATGACCTGATTTTACCTTTTTGAAACATTTCTGCTATTTTCCTCCTCAGTTTATTTTTGGATTATTATTATTATTACTATTTTATTGCCCTTAATGAAGGCTTCAAAAGAATCTAAATTGACTCATTTGTAACCACCATCTCTTCTGGGATCATCACCTGTTCTCATTTATCAATATTTCTAAGTCAAATTGCTACATTTTTATTTTTATTTAGTGAAGAACCAGCTGCTTTAGCAGCTGTTTCATAAATTTGTAAGATATCCTATCCTTCCTCATCAGTGGAAAAGCACCTTAATGCTGTCTGCATATATATAACCTGACTTAAAAAACAGTGAATTTCTTACAGTGAATACATTCTGATTTAGTTCCCACCCAACAAAATCAATAACCAGTGGTGGTTTATAATGACATGTTTGTTCTCAAATGAAAATAGGAAATTAGAGTTAAATTAAGAAAATAAATAAGAATTAAAATAAGAAATTCACTGGTCAAGAGTAGCCTTTATAGCTTAAAGTTGCACTGACTAGCTGGAAAGTGTAAGTTGGAGCCAGGTTTTGAAGGAGTTTAAATTGTTCTTTGTCCTTTGTTATTGAAGAGGACCAATGACATCATGAGGGTGATATATTACCTTTCATGTGAGTTGGATTTGACTGAGGTAGAGCTGTGTGAAGTCCTCAGCCTCACCTAGCTTTCTCCTCCAGAGTCATCAGAGTTCAGTGGCAAGGCAAAGGTAAAAGGCAAAGACAACTGGCAATAGTCCCGATTGAAGGAACTTAAATAGTTATCTCAGGGCAGAAAACAGCCATTCCTGTTCCTTAACTGCTCATGTGACTTTGAGCAAGTTACTTCATCTTTGAGCCTATTTCCTCAAATGGAGGTGGGCAGGTGAGTAGACCGAATGACTACTATAGTCACCTGTAGCTCTGAACTGGTGATCCTATGTTACTATTATTGGATCTCACCTAATATCTGCTATTTCATCTATAGCATAATCACATAGTAAGTTTGATGCATCCCCATTTTATCTTCTCTATTAGACTGTAAGGTTTTTAAATGCAGGTACTATGTTGTGCAACGGGAAGCACTTGGGATCTGGATTGAAATCCTTGCTCTGCTATTTGGACAAATCATTTCAGTTTCCTGGGCTTTGGTGTCTTAATCTATAAAATCAGAGTTAGACTATATGACCTCTTACAGTCCTTCCAGCTCTTACTGTATGACCCAGTACTTTGTACAAAGTGATTAAGAAATGACTATTAAATTGAATTGAATGACATCTTTGTAATTTACTTATTTCAGAATCATCAACTTCTCTTTTAGTCACATAGACACTTTCTGCTCAATTTCCTCCAAAATTCCTGACAAGCACTTTATGTATAGTCTATCCCTGTAGCTCCCTTCTTCCTTTGGTGAGTTTTTCCCAGAACCTCCATTTTGAAGGAGAACTCAGACCAACCATCTTTTATTCTCAGGACTTTACTATCATGACCAAATGTACTGTCTTCCTTCATTAGAATGCAAAGCCCTTGAGGGCAGAGACTGTCTTTCTTTTTGCTTCTATTTGTATGACCAGTGCTCAACACAGTATTTGACACATAGTAAATTATCTGACTGTTAACTTGGCTAGTTTAGTATCTTTTCAGGATCCTAGAGAGACCCAGAGAGTAGAAATGACTTGTCCAAAGTCATACAAATTGTATGTGGTGGAGCTGAGATTGTCCTAGGTGCTTTGATTTCAGGGCTGATGCTCTTCCCACTGCAATATACTGCCTTATTATGACTTAATTTAATCCTGGTCATATGTCTGGGCATGAATAGTCAGACAGTCAATAAGCATTTATTAAATATCTACAATGAATCAGGCCTTGCGCTAAGTGATAGGGATACAAAGAAAGGCAAAAGATGGGCAATACAAAATCAACTATGTGCAAACAAGATATGTATTGGGTAAATTGGAAATAATTAATAAAGGGAAAGGACTAGCATTAAGAGTATTAAATCTCTGAGCTTTTCTAAGAGTTTGACACCTATGGAAGTTTTTCATCCCTTTGGGACATAAGTGCAACTTTGCTCCAAAATTCCTTAAGGACAGCTTCCTTCTTTATCCTCCTTATTCTTTCTAGTGAGCGACTTCTAAATGTCTCTTTACAAACTATGGAAGTACATTAAATAGCCTTTTAACTGTTAGATCTCTGCTATGGGTTCCTGTTTCAACAATCTGGCTAGCAGCTGTTGTGAGGGTGTAAGATCCACCAACAGCCAGCACCCAGAAAGCTGCCAGCACGCTGCAAAAGCACAGGTTCTTTTGATCTGCTTAACTAAGGAAAGCAAGGTTAAGGGGTTGACAAGCTTACTTTAATTCAGCATACCAATATCATTCACTTAGTTCAGGGGAAAAAACCACCACCCTGAACTTCAGAGCAAAATACAAACAAAGTACAAATATGGACAGACAGACCTTGTCTGATTCAAATCCCAATACATAGTTACCAGAGTTTAACATCCCAACATCCAGGTTTACGAGCTGGAGGGCTTCTTAGCTACAGCTGCCCGGGAGTCTCGAAACGCCACCAAGAGTGAGATCGCTGCGCAAATGGCTCTGTCTTCTTTTCTTATAGGATTTCAAATGTCATCAAACGTCATCCGAATGACCAAAACTCAGGCTCCTATGATTGGCTCTTGAGTTAGCCCCTCCCCTTAGGACCCTGGGAGGTTCACATCCACATAGGTTAGGTTAACACCTAGTAGGGGTTAGAGCCTGGGGCTTAGCACTTAGTAAGACTCAACGAAATGCACTGAATTACTCAAAGGAAACAAAAGCCAAACTCTTCAAGGGCACTTGGTCAAACTAAGTGTTAAGAGCCCATTTTGCTTACCAACACAGTTCCACAACTTTTCCTCCTCCAGGCAGAAATAGAAAGGGAGAGACACTGTACATTTGTAGTAGTAACAGTGAAGTCTTCTCGTCAGCATAAGCTCCCCATGACAATTTTTATTTTCCCACCCAGGAGAATGTGTCTATCATCTTAACTAATCTTTTCTTTGAAGATACCTCAGGCTGGCCTCCTTTCCTCTGCACATCTGCCTTGAGTCTACACAGAATCATGCAGAGGTTTTCTGATAGCCATCTTCTCTCTAGGGTTAAATATAAACTGTCAGGTCTTAGAGTCACAAAAACAATGTATGCTACAACATCATTCTTAAATCACATTTAAATGGAACATTCTTTTTTAAAACTTTGATGTGAAGTTGTTTTTATTTGGCCATGGTTGATTCATAGAGTGGGAATAACAGCTTGCATTGACATAGCATTTTAAATATGTTATCTCATCTGATCCTCACAATAACATTGTAAGGCAGGTACTAGCGTTATCACAGTAAACTGACAGGGAGAGACTCCGCGACTTGTGTGTAACTCAGGGCATTCTTATTCCAAATCCAGCTCTATATCCTTTATTGCTCTTCTGAGCCATTAGTTTTGGAGTAATCAAAACTTTATTGATAGCTGCTTAAGGATAACATCTGAAATTGCTATGGATATGTTGCACTACTTAATCCCCTAGTAACCAGTTCAGAGTTGGCAAAAAAAAAAAAAAACCAAACCAAAAACAACCTACTAGGATTTTTAGGGCATATTTTTATTCCCTCCCTGACCTTTGGGAGGATGAAGGTACAAGGAATAACAAAAACCTTCCATGTAGCATCAAGAGTACGAAGGAACTGTCCTCTTGCTTCAGTTTAGTTTTAAATCCATCTCCTCACAAACTCTGCCACAAGGATAATAATACTAGTGGTAAGAACTACCATTTATATAGTGTTTACTATTTGTCAGGCACTATGCTAAATGCTTTGCAATTGTTATCTCATTTGATCCTCACAAACTCATATTTATATGCCTTCTACAGATGAGAAAACTGAGGCAGACAGAAGTCAAATGACTTGCCCAGGGTCACACAGCTAGTAAGTGTCTGAGGCTGGATTTAAGGCACTATATCCCCTGTGCCTTCTAGTTGTCTCACAGATCGATGGAGATACCTCTTCCAGCCTACCATGGCTAGAAATTTAAAGTTCATCAGGGAAAGCAGTCATGACAGTCTTCTTCCATGTGAAAAGACATTCCTACGGCAAAAGCCCTGGGAGGCTGAGGCAGACATTTAACCTCCAAAATAGCAGGTACAGTAAACATCAAACATGCACATAAGAGAAATCAGCAAACATTGGCAGAATTTGTTCGATCAAAGTGCTGCTGACAGTCACAGACCTCCAGAGGGAAAATCATGTGAAGAAAACAAGAATCTTTTATTTTCTTTTCAGCATTGGGAAGGTAGGAAGCATACACAAGTGGGATGGAAAGATGTGAGTAACCCACAGTGCCCAAGTGAATATTCCTCCCAAACCAACACATTATTTTGGTATATGCTTCCAGTACAACATGGTCACAAAATTGAGCCAAAGCTCTTCTCTTCTCCCACTCTCTTTTTCTTTTTCTCTTTCCTTTCCTCTCTTCAAAGGGGGAAGAAAACTTTGGATGTACATAAGGCAGGCCTCTCAACTGCTTTAAGTCAAAGTGATTTTATTTTATTTTTTTCTGCTTATGTGGAGTAAAGAAGGTGCTAAAGATAAGCAGAGTGGAAACCTGACTCAGTGACAGCCGAGTTAGAAGGTTGTTGTTTGGAAAGCTCTTCTTAAGATGGTAGACACAACTATTTTTAAATGAAGCTGAAAGCAAATGTGCAAACGGGAGTGTGTGTGTGTGTGTGAGAGAGAGGGACTAATGTGAGTTTTTAGAGACTGCTGCTCATTTCCTTTTTAAACTTTATTGTCTGTTCCAATATTTCTTTGTCCTGAATTTGGTAAATTGGCAGGACTTAGAATCTTGTAAGCTGAGGATATTAGAACCTAAAGGGATCCTATTGGTCATCTAGTCCACTTATTGATCCTCGCCCCCTCATTTTTGTGGATCAAGAGAAAGCTAGAGTTTAGATCAGGAAAGTATGTCTTGTCCTCAGTTACACAGCAAATTGGTGACAGAGTTAGGATCAAGATCCATGTTGTGTAACTTGTAGTGGCATGGGTATAGGTAGGAATCTTGGCATATCATGTATTAAATTACAGAGGGTGTATGTGTGTGTGTGTATGGTTGTACGTGACAAGACCATGTTTCCCCATATCCATCCAATAGGAATTAGTTTCCTTAAAAGGCAACAAAACTGATCCTGGGAATTGATTAATCCCTGCCTTCCTTGATGAAACTTCCTGGTTACCTAAGGATATAAAAAGTCCCACTCACATGGAGTGGGAGCCTTCCAACTTGTTGGATTTCTGAAGACTGATTAAATCTTATTCTGCTGATCAGGCCCTTGTTGCACAGCTTGCTGTATTAAACCTTTTGTTAACGTTTCAACAACTTGTGAATGTCTCATTTTGGTAATTGACCCTGAACTAACAGGATGTTGGTGTTGTTGTTCAGTTGTGTCTAACTCTTAGTGACCCTGTTTTGAGGTTTTCTTGGCAAAGATACTAGAATGGTTTGTCGTTTCCTTCTCTAGCTCATTTTTTACAAATGAGGAACCGAGGCAAACAAGGTTAAGTGACTTGCCCAGAGTCACACAGCTAGTAAGTGTCTGAGGCCAGATTTGAACTCAGGAAGATGATTCCAAGCCCAGTGCTCTATCCACTGTGCCACCAAGCTGCTTGTAGTGTTGGCCCTCTCTAATAGGAAATGAGAAATGCACGGATATTGCCACATCTGTGCAGGGCTGAAGTAGATTGGAGACAGAGATTCATGGGAATTTGAGGTGGCTGAGGAATTATGATTCCAAGGTGTTCAAAAGGAAAGGGGTTAGGGTGGCTAAAACTGTGAGTCAAGTACTGATTCACCCTGATCTAACAGCAATAAGGATCTTGAAAAGTAGACTAAATTTTACAGGTGTTGAGGTGATTTCAGATACAAAAAAGTTTTGTGGATGCATTTGGTTTCACATATTTGTTTCAAATATTTAGAGACTCGTACTTTGTGAGATGTTTCTTGTAACAAAGTAAAACAGTTGAGTAAAACTAATATTAGTGATCTTGTTAGAAAGTACATGTGTCATTTTACACTTGTGGAACCTCCTCAACTTCTCTATTTAAAAAAAATAACAATCTATTTTCTCTTCCTTTCATATTGATCCCATTGGGAAAAAAAAAGGAAAACCAAAACAATAGTTTTTTGTAAAAATATGCAGTCAGGCAAAAAAAAAATTCCTTCAATGACTACATACACATATATATCTAAACATACATTCATGCATGTGTTTCCTTACACACATACATATACATTTATATGTATATTTATGCATATATGTATACACACAGATACATACGATATATATGTGTATATGTACACATATTTTATTGTGCTCCCTAAATCTGTTAGTCACATCTCTGTAATGGGTAGCATGTTTCATCATTGGTCCTCTGGATCAGGAATGGTTGTTGTATTGATCATAGCTCTTTATAGCATTCAAAGTTGCTTGTTTTTATAGTGTTGTTGTATAAATTGTTCTGTTCATTTCATTCTTCATCAGTTTATAAAAGCTCCCCAAATTGTTCATTTTTATAATGTTGATATTAGTCTATCAGTCACAGTTCTGCCCACTCCATGCTACATCAGTTAAAATAAATCTTTCCATGCCTTTTAAATTTTTATTTATATCTTTTTGAGGTCATCTATTTTCTCATTTCTTTCTTTTTTTTTCTGAAATGGGATTATTTATTTATTTATTTATTCTAGCTGGTTTTTTTTTCATTTATTTTTGACATGTTTGGTTTTCAGCATTGATTTTCACAGGCGTTTGAATTACAAATTTTCTCCCCATTTCCTCCCCCCCCACTCCAAGATGGCATACATTCTGGT
>CM053625.1:173542760-173559316 GCA_028646595.1 Phalanger gymnotis | reverse complement strand
CCTGCTTCCCTCTGCCACTTTGTGGGTTCTGCAGCTCTAGAATTGGTTCAGAGCCATTGTTTTATAGGTTTTTGGAGGAACTTGGTGGGGAGCTCACGCCAGTCACTGCTTCCCAGCCGCCATCTTGGCTCCGCCCCTATTTTCTCATTTCTTACAGCATGATAGTACTGTATCATATTCATATACTACAGCTTATTCAGACATTCTTCAATCGATGTACATTCTCTTAATTTCCATTTTTTTTTTGCCACCATATAAGAGCTGCTGCAAATATTTTTCTGTAGAAAGACCTTTTCCTCTTTCCTTGATCTCTTTTGGTAAAGGCCTAGTATTGCTATAGCTAGGTCAAAGAGCATGCTCTGCTTAGTAACTTTTTGTATATAATTCCAAGTTGCTTCTAAAATGGTTTCAGATTGATGATAGTGGAGGGAAGGTTTGTAAGTGTCATTGGGGAGAAAGGAGTGTGCCAATTCCTTTCTCCTGGGCTTGCATGTCAGAGGGTTTTAGAGAAGGAGCAGCAGCCAAGCTTGAGCAAAATGTCAATAGAGGTGGTATCTTTAGGAAAAAGCAAGGTTTCAGTGAGCACTAGAATATGAGTGGAAGAGATATAGGTTATAAGCATATAGATGCAAAGCTTGAATGGACTATGGAGACCATCATTCATTCAATCATCTATTAAACTATTGCTTTGTGCCAGGTAATGTTTGTAGTGTGCTTAGCACAGAGCCTGGGATATAGTAGGGGCTATATAAATGCTTATTCTTTCCTTCGTCTGCTTCCTTCCTCCTACCTTCCTCCTGTGATAAGTACTGGGGATTGAGACAAAAGTGAAAAACAGTCTTTGCCATTGAGGAGTGCACATTCTAACGGGGAGATATATATAAGGATATATACAAAATTAAAACATGGTAGTTTTGGGAGGAAGGGTCCTAGCAGCTGGCAATATCAAGAAAGGCTTCATGTAAAGGTGACAACTGAATTGAGTTGAGTCCAACATCCTCATTTTATAGCTGAGGCAAAGTAACTTCTTGACTATTAAGTAGCTCAAATTTAGGGCCTTTGAATCTAACTTCAGTAATTATCCCACTGCACCACAGTAGTGGAGGATTCCAGAGGATGAACTGAAAGTGGAAGAGAGAGGTAAGCATGGGATGTGGAGAAGGAGTGTGAGGAGCTGAGGGGCCGAGGCTGATGTTTTCATCCTTGGATGTTGATTGCCTGTCCCAATCTGGTCTTGTCCCATACTGGTCCAAGATACTTGAATTGTATAGAGAGCTGGTTTCGAAAGGCTGCTATGTGACAGGCTTGTTGGAAAATAGCCTCATGGCCACGTGTACTTGAGGTGTGGCAGCCCCAAACCTAGTAAGGGGGCTGGAGGGAGCATCAATACCATGATGTATTGGGTAAGGGGGAAAAGTGGACACTGAGGAAGAGGGGAAATCTTGCACCATGTTATGGTGGTATTTGGATCAGAAGCCCAGCTGCCCTGTGCTAGTTTCAGCTCTGCATAGTGTAGTGCTCTTTAAAATTGCATTACTGAATTAATAGGCTTTTTTTTTGGCTTGACCTTATTTTTTCAGTATACATGCATTGATAATTAGGTGAGGTCATTTCTGTTAATTTTTCTCCCTTATAACTCCTGTTTTTAGTCTCTTCTTTCACTCCCAGTTTCTTCTCTTCCTTTAGTCAAATCTTCCATTGTTTTCTCTAGACTTGTTTCTGAAATCTTTTTAGATGTCATTCTTTACCTTGCTTTTATTGATTTGTTTCTGTTTTTTTTCCACACTGGATACTTGCATTTTTCTTCCCCCAAGACTTTGAATCTCTGTGACAGTTGGCATTGTCTCCACTATTTCATCCTTCTCTTATAAATATTATAAAATAAATATTATCAAAGGGCTTACCTATATTTAATCTTCAGGAAGATGGATAAAATGGAGGCTACACCCTTCCTGTCATTTCCTTCTCTCAAAGAAAGGTCTCCTGTTTCTCTGGAAGTGTCTCGCTATTAATTTCCTCTGGGTACTCTGACTACATCAACTCAGCTTTGTTATGAAAAGCAGTGTTATCTTCCTCTCTGGAAAATTCAATTTACAAATGGGATTTAGTGAATTCTCACCAGTTAAAGAAGTAGGCAGGGATATAGAAAGAGGGTAAGAATAACAGGAGAAAAGAGAGCACCATTGCACTTTTCATCTTTCCTCTGTGATGCTTTGATTCAGGATGGATAAATTGTATAAAGGAATTAAAATCTTAGACTCCATGTAATCCCACTTTAGTATAACATCTAGTCTTCATAAAGCTCAAAGAAGTTCAGATAAGTGATTAATTATACTCAAGGTTTTTTTAAATTATAAAATGTGTTACCTATAAGGTAGATATTCTCAATGTGTGATCTGCAAAGGTTGTCCAGATGGTCTAGAGGCTGGTCTCTTCTAGTATTAATAGCTATGCTTTTGTTTCTGGCATGAATGAATAATTTAGTTATGGTATCCTTTAATGAGGTTTCATCAAAAGCATGACCAGTTTCCACATTGATTCTGCCAGGGAATGATAGTCACAAGTGGGAATGAATGGTTTAGGAGTCCTCCTGTACTTTTTGCCTTATCGATATGGTCTGTGGGCTGATAAATTGGAGAACCATTGCTTTAAGGAATCTACTTAGTAAAACTGGGATCTTCAAGTAGGGACTCTGGGCTCTTGGTTAAAGGAAGGATATTCTGTTTTCCCAGATGACTAGGGAAAAAGGAAAAGAACTTATGTGTTCTAAAATATTTATAGCAGCTCTCTTTGTGGTGACAAAGAACTGGAAATTGAGGGGATGCCCGTCAATTGGGGAATGGCTAAACAAGTTGTGGTATATGATTGTGATGGAATACTATGGTGCTACAAGAAATGATGAGCTCAATGATTTTAGAAAAGCATGGAAAGACTTGCATGAAGTAATGAAGAATGAAATGAGCAGAACCAAGAGAACCTTGTATAGAGTAACAACAGTATTTTTCTAAGAGCAACTTTGAATAACTAAGTCATTTTGAATATTATAAATACTCAGATCAGCTACAGATGACCCATGAAGGAAGATGCTATCAGCCTCCAGTGAAAGAAATGATAAACAGAAGTATGTATAGTGTGGTTTTACACATATGTACATATTTGTATCTATTGGTAGCTTTCTCTAGGGCAGGATGGGGAGGGAGGGAGAAAAAAATTGCACAGCAGGGAACAAAACTTAGAAGGAAGCACAGAAAAGCAGAGTAGCTTTGAAAATGATGTGTAGTACTCATTACATAGTTTTTCAAAGAAAGTAAACAGTGTGAGATGGAAATTCATGGTTTTATACTGAATGCTCTTATGTGGTGCTGTGTATATGGAAATGTTCTTTTTTGTCTTTATGTATTTAAGGTCAAAATGAATGAAAAATAATAATAAATACAGGAAGGGTATTTAAGACTTCTTGATGTTTGTCCTCCCATTTCTTTAAACATGTCTTATTATTAAGTTTATTATTAGGCTAAAGAAACTTCAAATAAAATATTGTAGTGATTAAATTCTAGTTAGCTGATTAGAAATCATCAAATGTTGACCAATTATTGGTGGATTTAAGAATGTATTGATAATGTTGTAGGATGATGCATTTTGGGAGTGCTTGAGAGGTATATATTTATGACCTCACTGGCATAAGGAACTCCTGATATGGAAGTCCCCTCTCCCAATGCAGATCACTAACTCTGGGGTAAGATGTTATCTTGGAGAATTAGCATAGGAGCACAGGAATATAAATTACTTGGTTATTATGTATTGTGGCAGGACTTAAACAACAGTCTTCTTGACTCCAAGGATGGCCATCTATCTGCTATAACATGTAGCCTTGGCACATTTTTTTTGAGGGGAGGAAGGAGATGTAATTATTTCATAGTAATTTACTAAAATTGTTTTACAGTAATAATTTTGACTCACAACATTTAATCAACAGGATCTTTTCAGTGTGGAAGGACTAAAATGGAGTGAGTGACTAATACCATTAAGATGAGAAAGGGACACCCAACTTTAGTCAAATGAAAGATGTCCCATCTCCATTGTGTATGTTGATCAGCTTAGCTTGGCTAATAATAGGAATCAAGGGTGAGACCATCCAAGGGAGAAGTTTTAGAATCAGAATATACTTAGTGACTAACCATAAAATCTAGTGGCCCATCTGAGAAGTCATGACTAGCTAAACCAGTTGATAGATCCAGCTTTTAGACTCTACTTCAGGGAACTAACCAGAAAGGAGACATGATTAGGCAAGAAACTGAAGAGCTTTTAAAAGGGTCAGAACGTGGAGACCACTAAGTGGAGTGAAGGAAATGAAATCCTGGGAGAGGTAGCTTTGAGGTTCAGATAAGGAAGAGTTGTTTCTTGGAGTTCTGGATTAAGGTTGCTTAAGTTTTTTTTCAGGCTTTGGCCGATGGATAATGTTAATTTATTGGGCCTAAAGGATGTCTGTGTAGGTATTTGGGGGTGTTTTATGTAGCTAAGCCACAAGATGGCACTCAGTGCCCTGAGATATAACCCAAATAACTGTGCTGGTGGGACCAGGGACCCCAAAAGCTTTGGGTCCCTAGTCTCTTCCAGTTTTTCTGTGCATGCAGGAATAGGGCCTGCATTATTTCTTCTCTGAATTTTCATGTAGTTTAAGGGTATGATTTAATTCTATTAAAATTCATTCATTGGCTCATCATATTAGTCCCCATTCCACAGGATCTTAATCCTCTTTCCAACTTCCCATGACTCAGAAGGCTCACTCACTTACACATAGATTACAGCACATTTACTGAACAAAATTGAAAGTGAAAAGTATAGCATTAAAATGTATTATGGTTTGAGTAAGTCATAGTCAGTTGTATCAGTCTAAATTTTCCAACTTATACTATTACCGTGATCTGTTGAGACAGACATACAAATACACACATACACACACACAGAAAGAGAGAGAGATAGATAGATAGATAGAGAGAGAGAGAGAGAAAGAGAGAGAGAGAGAGAAAGAGAGAGAGAGAGAGAGAGAGAGTGCCCATATCCACAGGTAGATGAGATGCAATGCACCATGTCCTCCATTATCAAATTCTACTGGGACTTATGCTGTCTCTTGAGATCTTCCAACTTGGCTGTTTATGTTAGCTAAGCACTTTCTACACTTTATCTCTCTTCCTTCTTTCCTTGGCACCTATGGAAAATGATACCTAGTGATTCAAGCAGAAACTTTCAGGCAGAAGTTATACAGGGATAATGATGCTAATAGATTTCCAACTCATAATATTAGGACTGAAAATTCATGTTCCAAAGGTCTATGAATTATAGCACTGGCTACTCAGTTCCATGGCTTTGCAACTAAATGGAGTTATTAAAGCTAGATGAAGATAAAGTAAGTTAGAAAGGAGAGGGCAGTGACTAATGATTAGGTCCAAGATTAACTCTAAAAACCTTTAAAATTGATTTAGTCGACTTAATCTGTTATCCTCCCCTCCCTTTTTGTACATTCCCGTAATAGTGCTTATCAAAATAAATTCACTTTCAGTGACTGGAAAGTTGGTGTGCTCTTTTCTAGGGAGTAAAGAATTAGAGCTGGAAGGAACTTTAGAGGCTATCATGTTTAATCCTTTATTTTTACAAAGAAGGGAACTGACTTGCTCAAAGTCACACAGAAGTAGCAAGTGGCAGAGCCACATCAAACCAGGTGTCTGTAATCACTTCTGCGGTCTTCTCCCTGTAGAGAACATAGGACACAGGGAATGCTGCTAAACTCAGGCAAATGGTGAGAAATAGAGACCTGAGATTTCTAGAGGAAAGAAACATGTCAACAATGCAGTTACCAGACTCAGGAGACCTTTCATCTCAGGACATCATCAACTGCATCTTACTTCAGAGAAGGAAATGGTAGATTAAGTGTATCCTATACCTTTCCTAACTTTTCTTTCCCTCCCTGAAAAAACTTCCATTTTTCTATTCATTTTCTTTCTATTCACTGTTAACAATTAAGTGCTACTCGTTTTTAAGCACTGAACACATTAATATCTACATTTTGTGGCTCTTGCATACCATTCCTTTGAGGATAATGGTAAATGTTCCCAGGGCTGATGGAAATTAAGAGAAAATTAAAGAGTAGTAAGGTCAGGTAGCAGCTTCTAAAAGAATAAGAACAATGAAAGATAACATGTGATTTAGTTTCTGAATCTGGCTTAAGTGTGCCACAGTTCTATCCATCATGTCAACCTTGGCTAAGGATTCATTGTTCTCTATGCTGAGACATGTGATCTTAAGTAGTACATCCACAGTATTGTTTTTTTATAGGTTAAGTGTTTAGAACTTGATCTCATAGTCTCATTTCACCTACCTTTCTTGCAACCCTTTTCAAGTCAACAAAGAACAAAAACACAAAAAGTAAAATGCAGCTCCCCTCCCTTCCCTGCCCAAAACAAGATAACTAGCAAGATAATTTCACCTCAAGGACTCTTAGCAACTTCAGTTTTCTATTTGTATAACCTTTGAGGTCCTCTATAGCTCTGAATCTACAGTCCTATGAGTCTATGCTTTTAGAAAACATCTCTCAGATGAGATAACATATTCAGTACAGGCATGGTTACTTGCCCAGGTAGGCTTTGTAAAGCCCAAGGCCCTGGAGATGGAAGGCTTGCAAAAGGTAAATTTGGGAAGTCACAGTGGTAGCTTATGGTTTCTTCCTACTCCACAGAGTATATTTAATGTTATCAAAATTCTCCATGATAGTGAAGGAAGGAAATAAGCATTTGTTAAATGACTCCTATATTCTAGGTATGGTGTTAAATGCTTTGCAAATAGTATCTCTTTTATCCTCACAACAACCCTGAGAGGTAGGTGTTATTATCTCCATCAAATGGTTAAAACTGAGGAAATAGTGGTTAAGTGACCTGTCCAGGGTTGCACAGCTAGTAAGTGTCTGAGACTGTATTTGAGCTTAGGTTTTCCTGACATCAGGTCCAACAATCTATCCACTGTACCACTCAAATGTCTCTCTTTTCAGTTATCGCCGTCCCATCCCAGGGGTTCTTAGGACAAGAGTGTTAAGAATAGGTGGTCCATGGATAGATTTCAGGAAAGTATGTGAACTTAGATAAGAAAAATTATATTTTTATTTTCATCAACTTCTAACTGAAATTAAGCATTTTCTTCAATTACAAATTTTTAAAAATACTACTCTGAGAAGGGGTCAATAGGCTTCAACAGACTGCCAAAGCATTCCATGACATAATAATGTTAATAACTCTGCTTTATGGTCCCATAACGAATCCACACCTTCACTTCAGTGAAATCCTTTGCAGTTGCTAGAGGTGTCAGCTTGCTAAAGTTGATTCACTAAGCTTACTGAGAGTCATGATTATGCCTCCGTCTTGCTTTAGGAAAATGCAAAAGGCAAGAGAGAGAAAACTAAAATCAGAGCAGTGGAGACATCAGCTCCTATCATCTACCTACTTTTGTTCTTTCTGTTAATCTAAATACTATGTGGCCCTTGAATTGGTTTAAAACAAATATCTGTTTTGAAATCAACAATAGACAACAAAATGCTTTCTGAAATTTTTGCCAGATTACCTAAAGTTTCAAGTTCTACTTATCCAATTATGAATTTTATGTTTGAGAGATTTTGAGGAAGGAGCATTAGTATGATGAGAAAAGAGGGAGTTCTCTTCATATAATCTTGATTTTTTTCCTTGTGAAGTATAAGACAAGGACATCAGCTCAGAGGAAATTGGGAAGGGTGATGTAGGAGGCTTGAGTAGAGAAGAGGAAGCTTGGAATGGCTGTTTTGGGGAACAGGATAGAGAATCAATTACAAAGTAGGAGGATTGTTTTCCTGCAGTGAGCCCAATGAATGGCCCAGTCAAGTGTGTACTCTATGTATCTATGTATGTATGTATGTATATGTAAATTATTATTTTCTGCGTCCTCTTACTGGCTGGTAAAAGGACACATTTGTGTTGGGGGCTATGAAGCTGTTGTTCTGAATGGTGATGTTCCACACAGTGCCTTGAATCTGAAGTGGAACCAGGTCCACCTAAGCATAAATTGGGGTCTCCCAAGTGCTTAGATGATCACTATTCTGCTTCATTCCAGTTATGTTCGGTCTGAGCTACGGTTTCGTCTACCTTAAAGCAGATGGATAGGGAAATGCAGATGTAATGACAGTGTCTGACTCTCCCAACACTCCCTAAACCCCTGACATAATCTTAAGGTTGTGGAACCAGTTCTAAGTTGGGTTTCACCTTGATACAAGCCCTGGAATTGCTCAGAGAAAATAGGCATACTAATTTATCAGCTGAACTGAATACAGAACAAGTGTGAGGGTCATTATGGCCTGCAACACATACTGCTGTAATATAAAGCATGTCAATGCTATAGAAGCCTTAGGGGTAGTTTTAACATCAAACAGTAACAGAGCTGGAATAGAGCTTAGATAGCATCTGTTCTATTGGGTCAACATTGTCATTTTTTTGGTTACACAATATCTTTATATATTCAGATTTAAAAAAAAGCCACTGGAGATTTTCTTTGACCACATTCATTTTAGCAATTTACAGTAGGCGCTGGTCTCTTCAGCAATTAAATGTCCTCTCACATAAATGCAAAGCGATACAGAATCTTTTGTATTTTTAATCAATCTCTTTCTGGGGTTAGTCTGCCCTCTAGCTTTGTTTAATTTACAAATTGATCAATATTGAATTAACGGTTTCCACCAAGTTATTAATGACTATTTCCTTCCCTAGGACTTGCTTCTTTGAATCTCATCTTGATTCAGTCCTACCCCTTTGCCTCCCGGGGAGGGCACTGAGAATCATAGAGGAGGAGTTTCTTTCTGTGCATGCTGACAAGCTTTTTTTTTGGACCTAATTGCTCTTGCAAAGAAATTGTCCTTGATTTTCTGCAGAAACATGTTCATTTTATTTGTGGGTTGGCAAGCACCATTAAGGAATAAACATGGGATCTCTCAACTTGGGAAAGAGCTAGTGGTTTTAGTTGTTGGGTCCACCCCTCCCAAAAGCAGAAGAAGGAAATATATTCTCATACTTTGGTCAGAGCAGCTGCTATCAAGCTTAATCATAATAAAACAGAGCTGAATGATTCTATTCATTCTGAAGGAGATATTAATACTCTTCCTCCCAAAATTTATCACCTTCATGAGGTAGGTCAGATGTAAGGAGTACCACGGGGAAAATGTGTCACTCACTAAAAAAAGAATGATAATTGTTGTTTATATCATATTCACCTCATGCTACCCCAGGGGGTTGAAACTAGGACCCCACAAAAATATGGGACAATCGGTTCAGCAGGATTTTGTGGTTTTTGAGCCAAATGCAGCCATATGCATAAATAGTTATTCATGTTTTTTTAAAAGATATCTTAGCTTTTTCATTAACTTAAGACAGATTGTATTTCATCTTCTCTGAGGACATAACAAGAGGAAGTATAGTTAAATTGCAGTAGAACAGATTCTGGTTAGATTAAAGAAATTGCTTCTTAATAGGGAGGATTTCCTTTGGAGGTTGTGAACTATCTCTAGAGCAATGGTTTTTTTTTTTTTGACTGGCCTGGGAGCCACTGATAGCCCATAAGGCTTCTCCAGAAGATCTGTGGGTTGGTCTCTTTTGGAGAAATGTCAATAATCTGAAAATGTTTTTATTTTCAGCGTGTCCTTGAAAGACTGTCATGTAGAAGAGGGATTAGAATCATTCTGTTTGGCTTCAGAGAGCAGAAGTAAAAGAAATTGGTGAAAGTGCAAATGAATGATTTTATGTTTGATGACTATAAAAACAATGCTACTTGCTGCTACTGTGGCTTGCATAAGGACAATAACATCAGCATACAGGAGGGCTGCTAGCATAGGTTCTTTGATCTGCTTTTCTAAGGAAAGCAATTTTAAGGGGTTAGCAATCTCATTTTAATTAAACATACATATATCACTCACTTAGTTCAAGGGAAAAAGTCAGCATCCTGAACTTCAGAGCAAATACAAACAGAAATTACAAGCAGAAATTATGAATAGAGCAAAATAACACAAATCAACAGACAGGCTTCAATCGGTCTGACCATAGACATTACATACATAATTACCAGAGAGGGAAGCACCAACATCTGGGTTTTCAAAGCCAGGGAGGCTCCAACAGCTACCCAGAGTCTCATCTGGCCAAATCAACAACATTTCCAATGAGTGTGCCCCCGAAAGCAAAACACCAACCTCAGAGTACATATACCCTCTTCAGGATCCTGAGGACTCAGCACTTAGCAAAAAAGGGTGTGGGAAAGACCTTTAATCACTAGCACCACATCATATACATTGTACAATGACTGTTGATTCAAACAAAGGCAAGACTCAAAGACATCTGATTCTCTCAGTGCTGAGAAGCACTTCAAAACGAAAGACAATGAAAGGTCCCACTTTACCTGCCTGATTCAAACAAAGGCAGGACTTATTAAAGGCACTCGATTGCCTTAGCATTCCAAAAGAGAAAACAGTAAAAAAAGTCCCACCCTGCTTAACATTACAATGACAGGAAAAGAAAACAATTAGAGTTGTCTGAAATGGGTTGCCTTTGGGAATGGGAGAGTTCCCTCTCCCTAGGAGGTTTTCAAACTTATGTTGTATGACCACTTGTCAAACATGTTGTAGAAGTTATTTTTTTGGGGGTATGAATTAGACTAGAATAGGGATTCTTACCCAGGGGTCTATGAACTTAAAAAAAATTCTAAGGACTATATTTGAATATAGTTATTTTGGGGACTTCTGGGGTTAGAGCCAAGATGGCAGAGAAGCACTTAGCCAAACTCTCTCAATATTTCCCTCCAAACAATTTTGAAATAACACTTCAAATAGAATCCTGGAGTGGCAGAATCAATAAAAGGTCAGAGTGAGCCATCTTCTAGGCCAAGACAGCATAGGAGGTTGGAAAGAGATCTGTGACATTGGGGAGGAGGCTGGCCCAGAGTTCATGCGGATGAAGCACCAGTGGTGGGACTAGGTGGTGGTGACAGAAGCATCGGCTACTTAAGAGCTCCCACGACAGAGATGATGAGGGGACCTGGCAACTTGTCAGAAAGAGATTATAGTATAGTTCTGTCCTAGCACTGGATGCAGGACTAGGCACCATTTGGTAACTTTATTACCTATACCCACTTCTGGGTCATAGTTCAAGAACTGAGAAGAACACTTGGTCAAGAGGAAGTAGAAATACCAAGGGGCAAAATAATTCTGATCCCAAGGAAGGAGGGACCTTGAGGAGCAGTATTGACCACAATACCAATGGATCAGGGGACCTTCTTGGGTAAGGACTAGAGTGCATGCCAAGGGAGCATTCCCCTCTCTCCAAATCATGGCACTTTGGAAGCACCAAAAACTTCCAGACTCCCAGAACTAGCTCTGAAAACAACAGTGTAAAAATGTATGAAGTTGAGACAGAGAACCTAACCACTGCCTCATGCTGAGAGCATAGCCCAACATTAATATAAAGTTCCAAATCAAGAAATGGAACAGAAAAAATAAGCAAACAACAACAAAAAAGAACCTGACCACAAAAAGTTACTATGGTGACAGGGAAGAACAAGACAAACTCAGAGGAAGATATTAAAGTCAAAACAACCAAAAGCAAAGAATAAAAAAAAAATGTAAAATGGATATAAGCCCAATAAGAATTCCTAAAAAAAAGCACTTAAAAATAATTTTCAAAATGAAATAAGAGTGGAAGAGGAAAAATAGGCAAGGAAATGAAAGCAAAGGAAGAAAATTATGAGAAGACAAAAGCTTGGTAACAGGTACAGAAAATACTAAAGGAAAAACGCCTTCAAAAAACAGAATTGGTCAAATGGAAAAAAGGTACAAAAGCTCGCTGAAGAAAATAATTCTTTAAAAATTAAAATTGGGCAAGTAGAAACTAATGACTTCATGAGACATCAGGAAATAATAAATGAACAAGTTAAAAAAATATGAATTATTTCATTGGAAAAACTACTGATCTGGAAAACAGATTATAAGAGTTAATTTAAGAATTATTGGATTACATGAAAGCCATGATCAAAGAAAGAGGCTAGACATCTTATTTCATTAAATTATTAAGGAAAACTGCCTTGATACTATAGACCCAGAGTGTAAAATAGAAATTGAAAAACTCAACCAATCATCACCTGAAAGAGATCTCAAACTGAAAACTCCTAGGAATATTATAGCATATCCTAGATATCCTAGATCAAAAAGAAAATACTTCAAGCAGTCAGAAAGAAACCATTCAAATACTGTGAAGCCACATAGCACTCACACCAAGATTTAGCAGCTACCACATTAAACAAGCAGAGGTCTTGGAATACGATATTCTGGAAGGCAAAAGAGCTGGGACTACTATGAATAACTTACCCAGAAAAACTGAGTATAATCTTTCAAGGAAAAAATGAGGATTTTCCAGCGTTTGAGTTGAAAAGACCAGAGCTGAACAGAAAATTTGACTTTCAAATGCAAGACTCAAGAGAAACATAAAAAGGTGAACATGAAAGAGAAATCATAAGGGACTCAATAAGTTTAAACCATGTACTTTTCTATTTGGGAAAATGATACATATATCTTCTAAGAACTTTATTATTACTAAAGAAGTTAGAAGGATTATAAAAAGAGGGCATGGGAATGAGTTAATTATGTTGGGATGAAGTAAAAGAATAGAGAGATGAGGAACAGGGATGCCCTGGGAGAAGGGGGAAGGGAGAGGAAGAATGGTGAAAATCATTTCACATAAAAGAAGAGCTTTCACAGTGGAGGAAAAAATGTTGGGAGAGGCAGGCAACTCCTTAACCCTACTCACATCTAAACTGGTTCAAGAGGAATCTAATCTAATCTAATCTAATCTAATCTAATCTAATCTAATCTAATCTATCTATCTATCTATCTATCTATCTATCTATCTATCTATCTATCTATCTATCTATCTGTCTGTCTGTCTGTCTGTCTGTCTGTCTGTCTGTCTGTCTGTCTGTCTGTCAGTCTGTCATCTATCTTATCTACCAGTGAAGTAGAAAGGGAAAGGGATAAGAGAAATGGGAGGTGATTAAAAGGGAGAGTAGATCAAAGAAGGCAGTGGTTAGAAGCAAAACAGACTTTAGGGAAGAGATAGGATAAAAGACAGAGGATGAACTGAAGAAATTATGATAAAAGAAAATTCGAAGTAAGTAATCGTAACTGTGAAGGTGAATGGGATGAACTCACTCATAAAATGGAAACAGATAGCAGAATGAATTAGAAAATAGAATCCAACAATATGCTGTTTATAAGAAACATACTTGAAACAGAGAGACACACACAGAGTTAAAATAAGGAGCTGTATGATTCAGTTGAAGTAAAAAAGGCAAGGGTAGCAGTCATGATCCTAGACAAAGCAAAAGCAAAAATAGACCTAATTAAAAGACATAAGTAGGGAAATGACATCTTGCTAAAAAGAACCATAGAAAACAAAATAATATCAATACTAAACGTGTGTGTGTGTGTGTGTGTGTGTGTGTGTGTGTGTGTACATGTATGTATACCAAATAGCATCCACCAGATTCTTAAAGGAAAAGTTAAATGAATTACAGGAGGACATAGATGGTAAAACTGTACTAGTAGGGAAACTCAGCTTTCCCTTTTTAGAGCTAGATAAATCTAGTCAAAAAGTAAATAAGAGAGAAGTCAAGAAGATGAACGGAATCTAGAAAAACTAGATATTGTAGACGTATGGAGAAAACTGAATGAGAATAAAGAATATCCCTTTTTTCAGCTGCGCATGGCACCTTCACAAAAATTGACCATGTATTTGGGCATTAAAAACCCTGTATAACCAAATGTGGAAAAGCAGAAATAGTAAATGTACCCTTTTCAGGCCATAATGCAATAAAATTACATTTAATAAAGGGCCATGGAAGCATAGATTAAAAGCTATTGTTGTTTGTCCTTGAAGAGGACCATGACATCAGGGAGGTGACGCCATGACATGCAAGTGAATTACATTTAAGTGAGGGAGGGCTGTGCAAAGTCACCAGCCTCACTTTCTCCTCCAGAGCCATCTGTGCCTAGTGGCCAGATACAGATCAGGGCAAGTAGATATGGCCCAGGATGCAGTGGGGGACCATGGCTTTTTAAAACTAAAGTCTTTAACGGGTCTCAATTTTATTGAGGCAATACCCATTCAGTGATTAAGGCTCAATAAGAATTGAGGCAGAGAATGGCCTCTTTACCCGTTCAAAAATTAAAAAGTAAATTAAAAAAAGATTTCAGAGGGGGGACCCTCAGGGTTTCTGGCCAAAACAGAAACAAATGCTATTTACATTCATTCTGAGCCAATAAGGGCCTAAACAATGACCCATCGGGGTTTGGCCTGGGAACTATTGTTGGCCAATCAATGAGAGCCAGAATGATTTGGGGTTAAAATTAGTTTCAAAAATAGATTAAAAGCTAATTGGAAACTAAATAATCTAATCTTAAAGTATAATTGGGTCAAAGAACAAATCAGACACAATCAATTAATTCATTAAAGAGAATGACAACAAGGAGACAACATGCCAAAATCTGTGGGATGTAGCAAAAACAGTACTTGGGGAAAATTTATATCTGTAAATGCACAATCAATAAAAGAAAGACAGATGAATGAATTGGGCATGCAACTAAAAATGGCTCAAAAAACCCCAAATTAAATATCCCTGACTAAACAACAAAATGGAAATCCTGAAAATCAAAGAAAAGATTAATAAAATTTAAAGTGAAAGAAAAAGCCATCAAACTAATAAATAAAATTAAGAGCTGGCTTTATAAAAAACAACAACAATGAAATAGATTAAACCATTGGTTAATTTGATTTTTAAAAAGAAAGAAGAAAACCAAATTACTAGTATCAAAAGCGAAAAAGGTGAATGCATTAACAATGAAGATGAAATTAAAGCAATTACTAGGAGTTATTTTGCCCAATTATATGGCAGTAAAACTGAAAATCTAAGTGAGATGGCTAAATATTTATAAAACTATAAACTGCTCAGATTAACAGAAGAGGAAGTAGAAAGCTTAAATAACTATATCTTAGAAAAAGAAATTGAAGAAGCCATCAATGATCTCCAGGATCAGATAGATTCATAAGTGAATTCTACCAAACATTTAAGGAATGATTAATCCTAATACTATATAATTTATTTGAAAAAAAAGGTAAAGAAGGAGTCCTACCAAATTCTTTTTATTACAGAAATACTGTTGTGATACTAAACTAGGGAGAACACAACAACAAAAAAAAGAAAACTATAGAAGAATTTCATTAATGAATATTGATGCAAAAATTTTAAATACTAGCAAGGACATTACAGCAGTATATCGCAAAGATCACACAATATGACCAGATGGGATTTATATTAGGAATGCAGGGATGGTTCAATATTAAGAAAACTATTAGGGGGGCGGAGCCAAGATGGCAGCTGGAAAGCAGAGACTAGCATGAGCTCCCCACCAAGTCCCTCCAAAAACCTATAAAAAATGGCTCTGACCCAATTCTAGAACTGCAGAACCCACAAAATAGCATAGAGAAGCCGGGCTCTAGCCCAGGACAGCCTGGATGGTCTCTGGGTAAGGTCTATCCCGCACAGAGCTGGGAGCGGAGGGGAGCAGAGCTGAGCCCAGCACGGGTGGCGCGGACTGACCAGACTGGGAGACAGGCGGAGTGTGCCCTAGCCACCCTGAATCAGTGAGCTGCGGCAGTTACCGGACTTCTCAACCCACAAACACCAAGGACAACAGAGTAGGTTAGTGGGAGAAGCTGCTGGGGACTGGGATAGAGTTTGTACTTTGGCCACCACCCCTGGAGCAGTGGAGGTGGGGCAGCTACAGAACTACAGCTGCAGTTGCTTCTGGCCCCAGGCCCACCTGGTGGGAGGAATTAAGTGGCAGATCAGAGCAGGAGTGAAGAGCCTGCTGAAGATCCAAGTCCAGTCCAGGTTGGGGGTTCTTGGGGAAGGAGGAGTGCTGGTGTGGCAGAGCTGGTGCATCCCCCCAGGCTTGGAAGATAGAACTCTTTAGTTTACAAGCAGTCATACCCTGTTGAAAAACTCAAGGGTCAAATGAGTTGTCTGGGAACATGTCCAGGCAGCGAAAATGCACCCAGATTCAGTCTCAGACTCTGGAATCCTTCTTTGGTGACAAAGAAGACCAAAACCTACAGCCAGAAGAAGTCAATAAAGTCAAAGAGCCTACAACAAAAGCCTCCAAGAAAAACATGAACTGGTCTCAGGCCATGGAAGAGCCCAAAAAGGATTTGGAAAAGCAAGTTAGAGAAGTAGAGGAAAAATTGGGAAGAGAAATGAGAAGGATGCAAGAAAACCGTGAAAAACAAGTCAATGACTTGCTAAAGGAGACCCAAAAATATATTGAAAAATATACTGAAGAAAGCAGCACCTTAAAAAATAGACTAACTCTAATGGCAAAAGAAATCCAAAAAACCAGTGAGGAGAAGAATACCTTGAAAGGCAGAATTAGCCAAATGGAAAAGGAGGTCCAA
>CM053625.1:173520992-173542260 GCA_028646595.1 Phalanger gymnotis | reverse complement strand
TTCAAAAAGGGACAGAATCAAGGGAGAAAATTCAATAAAGGGGGATAGGTTAGGAAGAAGGAAAATATAGTTAGTCTTTTACAACATGAGTGTTGTGGAAGGGTTATACATAATGATACCCATGTGGCCCATGTTGAATTGCTTGACTTCTTAGGGAGGGTGGGTGGGCAGGGAAGAGTGGAGAGAATTTGGAACTCGAAGTTTTAAAAAATGGATGTTCAAAAACAAAAAGTTTTTGCATGCAACTAGAAAATAAGATAAACAGGCAATGGGGCATAGAAATTTATCTTGCCCTACAAGAAAGAAAGGGAAAAGAGGATGGGAGGGGAGTGGGGTGACAGAAGGGAGGGCTGACTGAGGAACAGCACAACCAGAATATATGCCATCTTGGAGTAGGGGAGAGGGTAGAAATGGGGAGAAAATTTGTAATTCAAACTCCTGTGGAAATCAACGCTGAAAACTAAATATATCAAATAATAAAAAAATAAAAAAATTAAAAAGTATTAGCATAATTAGCCATATCAATAACAATAAGAACAAAAATCATATGACTATATCAATAGATGCATAAACAAGCCTTTGACAAATTATAACACTAATTCCTATTAAAAGCATTAGAAAGCATAGGAATCAATGCAACCTTTATTAAAATGACATGTAATCTCTATCTAAAACCAAGAGGAAACAGTACTGAAGCCTTCCCAGTAAGATTAGAGGTAAAGCAAGGATATCCATTATCACTACCATTATTTAATATTATACTAAAAATGCTAGCCATAGCAATAGAAGAAAAAGAAAGGAATAAAATTATACAATGAGGAAACAAAACTATTGCTCTTTGCAGACGATATGATGGTATACTTAGGGAATCCTAAAGAATCAACTAAAAAAGATAGTTCAAATAATTAACTTTAGCAAAGTTGGAGGATAAAAAATAGACCCACATTAGTCATTAGTATTTCTTTATATGACCAAGAGAACCAAACAAGAAGAGATAGAAAAAGAAATTCCATTTAAAATAACTGCAGACAATATTAAGTATTTGATAGTCTATCTGCAAGACAAATCCAGGAATTATATGAACACAATTACAAAACACTTTTCATACAAATAAATTCCTAAATGATTGGGGAAATATTAATTGTTTATTAGTAGGCCAAGCCAATATAATAAAAATGACTATTTTACCTATGAATTTACTTATTCAAAAATACCAATCAAACTACCAAAGACTTATTTTTTAAAGCTAGAAAAGATAGTAATAAAATTCATCTGGAAAACAAGATATCAAGAATATAAAAGGAATCAATGAAAAAAATTTTAGTAAGGCAGCCTAGTAGTTCCTGACTTCAAACTATATTACAAGTGGTAATCATCAACATAATCTAGGAAATAGAATGGTGGATCAGTGGAATACCTTAGGCACACAATACAAAGCAGTAAATGACCAAATGATCTAGTGTTTGCAAAACCCCCAAATCCAAGATTCTGGGATAAGAACTGAGTATTTGACAAAAATTTCTATGAAAACTGGAAAACTGGCAGAAACTAGGTTATAGAGCAACATGTCACACTGTATACCAAGATAAAGTCAAAAAGGACAAATAGTTTCGACATAAAGGTTGATATCATAAATAAATTGGTAAATGTACTTATTAGATTCATGGATAAGAAAAGAGTTTATGACTGAAGAAGAGATTATAGGGAGCAAAATAGGTAATTCGCACTACATGAAATTAAAAAGCAATTGCACAAACAAAAGTAGTGTAGCCAAATTTAGAAGGAAAACAGAAAAGTAGGAAATAAATTGTGCAACAAGCTTCTCTGATAAAGGTCTAATTTCTCAAATATGAAGAAAAATGAGCTAAACTTGCTAAAACAAGAGCCATTCCCCAGTTGATAAATGGTCAAAGTTATGAGCTGGCAGTTTTCAGAAGAAATCAAAGCTATCAATAGTCACATGAAAAAATGCTCCAAATCCCTGTTGATTAGAAAATGCAAATTAAAACAGCTCTGAGATTCTGCCTCATACCTATCAGATTGGCTAAGATGATAGATGAGGAAAGTGACAAATGCTGGGCAGAATGTGGAAAAATAGGGAAATCAATTAATTGCTGGTGGAGTTGTAAATTAGTCCAATCATTCTGAAGAGCAAATTGAAACTATGGCTAAATGGCTATAAAATTATGCACACCCTTTTACCCAGCAATACCACTACCAGGTCTGTATCCCAAAGAGATCAAAGAAAAGGGAAACAGACCCATTTGTACAAAAATATTTATAGTAGCTATTTTTGTGATGGCAAAGAATTGGAAATTGAGGGGATACCCAACAATTGGGGAATGACTGAATAGATTGTGGTATATGACTGTGATGGAATATTATGATGCTTTAAGAAATGATGAACAGGATGGTTTCAGAAAAACCTGAGAAGACTCATAAGAACTAATGCAAAGTGGAGTGAGAAGAAACAGAACATTGTACATAGTAATAGCAATATTGTAAAGATGATCAATTATGAAAGATTTATCTGTTCTAATCAAGACAATGATCTGATATAATTCCAAAGCACCCATGATGAAAAATGCTATCCAACATCAGACAACTAATGAGCTCTGAATACAGATTGAAGTATATTTAAAACATTTTTTTCTTTACGAATATTTTATTTTGCTTGTGTTTTCTCTCATAACATGGCTAATATGGTAATATGTTTTACATGACTATATATATTTATACACATATATATGAAGTCAAAGTGCTTGACCTCTCAGGGAGGAGGGACGGGATGAAGGGAGAGAATTTGGAACTCAAAAGTTTAAAAAATTATTGTCAAAATTTTTCTAATATGTAATTAGGAAATATTTAATTTAATAAAAATAATTTAATTTACTTATTTTCCCCAATTTATTAATTTGTTTGCAGTTTTCAACATTCACTTCCATAAGTTTTAAATTTTCTCCCCCTCCTTCCCCAAGATGGCATGCAAGCTGATACGGGCTCTACGATACTTTCCTACTAAACACATTTTCACATTAGTCATGTTACATAGAAGAATTATAATGAGTGGGAGAAACCATGAGAAAAAAAAACAAAACAAAACAAAAGAGAAAGTAGTCTGCTTCACTTTGCATTCTGACTCCATAGTTCTTTCTCTGGATGTGGATGGCATTTTCCATCTAGAGTCCTTTGGAAATGTTTTAGGACCTAACATTGCTGAGAAGGGCTAAGTCTATCAAAATCAGTACTCTCACACTGAGGCTGTTACTGTGTATAATGTTCTCCTGGTACTGCTCATTTCACTCAGAATCAGTCCATATAAGTCTTTCTAGGTTTTTCTGAAGTCTGCCTGTTCATCATTTCTCATAGCACAATAGTATTCCGTTACATTCATACACCACAACTTGTTCAGCCATTACCCAATTTATGGACATCACCTCAATTTCCAGTTCTTGGCTACCACAAAAGAGCTGCTATAAATGTTTTTATACATATGGGACCTTTTGCCATTTTTACGATCTCTTTGGGGTATAGTCCTAGAAGTGGTATTGCTTTGTCAAAGGGTATGAACATTTTTATAGCCCTTTAGTGGTAGTTCCAATAAAAATAATTTTAAAAGTACATATTTATTTTCTTTTGTAATCCTATTTATTTCATTTTATGAATAAAAAGTTTCTGAGAAGGGGGCCAAAGGGCCTATTACATTAAAAAGTAATGAACCCATCAACTAGATGAGAGTTGAGGTACCCATCCACCTCTGAAGTTCTGTAATTCTATGCTAATATTTCAAATGTGATTTTAAAAGAAGAACTATGCAAGTAGTCAAATAATTAACTATTTAGGGCCTTCATGCACAAAATTTTGTATTTTAGGATTTTTTAAATTACTAGACTGACCATGTAGATTGACTTTAAAAGTGGAATTTACCTGCTTTTTGGCTGATGATCAAATTAACTAGCTTTTTTGCTGTCATGGAGAAATAGGCTTCATACAGAAGGAAGTTCTGCTTGGAGAATATATAAGATTTCAAATACGGAAGACAGGTGAGAAAGGCATTCCAGGTCAAGGAATAGTGTAAGTAAAAGCTTGGGTATGGGGAAGTTATTCGTGTGTATCATAAGGAGTCAAGTTTGAATGGAGGTATAGAATAATAAGTATATACTGATTAGAGGAAAAGAATAGAGTAGAAAATTAGATTTAGGCCAGATCTTATATGTTAACAAAACAATGAAAGCAGGACAGCTGAGTTGTGAAGGCTGTAAGGAAAGTAGCTGCAGGCATTATACTTGAGAACTATTGAAGTCCCTTTCTCACATTGCCAGGGTACATGTAGCCAGTACACAAAAGCAGGGAGTAGTGGTTAACTGCTAGTATTGGAACTACTTAACCCTTGTAATATGGCTTTTTCAGAATATTAAATTGCTGGTTAGGAGAAAGAGGAGATGGAACCAAATTACAACAAATCAGAATGTTTTGGGGGCTTGGTAACACCTAGTATCTTTTTCTATTCCTGTTCTTGTGTTCTGTGCATTTCATGTGAGATGCTTGAGGTTGAAGGCACAGAGAGCAACACCAAAGGATTTGGTGTCTCTGAGTTTCAGGCACCAAGTCAACAGCATCTATATTCTCACAATAACCTCCTCAGACATTTCTTTTTATTAAGACTTATCAATGTCAGTGCTAGCTCTGAAGGTAATCCTTCATTTATGAGAGGGATCCTTTGCCTCTCTCTTTCCTTTTTTCCTTTTGCCTCCTTTTCTTCTTCTTTCTCCTCTTCTTCCTCCTCCTCAGTTTTAGGGGATATTATTAGCACACAGGACAATGCATTTCTTTATTGAAGGATAACAAAACTATATCTGTAGACTTCAGACAATGTCCTATCAGGGACAGTGGTTTAGAAGGCTTGGAGTATATTCATACCAAGGCTTGAATTTGGACTGAAAGGTTTGGTTTCACTTTGGCAACGTGTAAGCTGTCGTAATTTTTGGCTCTGATTTTTTTTTAGGGGGAGCGGAAACTGGCAGCATGCTTCTTCTGATATTTCCATGCTGCTCATCACTCACATCTCCAATGCAGCAGTGTGGTTTGTTTTCTGTAGCTTTTAAGAGCTTAGCCTTGCCATACCATCTGCAGAATGTGTCAAAACAGCTTCAGTCCAGGCAACAGCATTTCTTGTCTTGACATCTCATCCTTCATCCTTCATCTCAAAACTCAATCCACCCACACCATCTGCTAAATGAGGTAACTGTAGGAAAGACAATGCTGGTAGCTGTTTGGGATTGCTTTTTATTTGAGTCGATTTGGCCAGAAAGGACTCTGGGGCAGCTGAAGTTGGATGGGGGTCTTGGAATGGAGTTTATTTTGAGGGGAATGCACCCCCATTGTAAGTTATGTACTTTCTCTTTGCTGGACTAAATGAAGTTTTTGTTTGTTGATTTCCAGCAATGGTTTAATGTTCATTTATTTGGCTACTTGTTTCTTTAATCTAGAAGCACTGGCAAGGCAGATTATGGATTCAATATAGATGCCCAGAAGTCACTCAGGCCCTATATAGAGAGACAAAACAGTGCATTACAATCCCATAATCATCTCTAAGATGACTTTGGAAAATAACTTCTCATCAGGGTGTTCCATCCATTATTGGCTAGGGTTACATGTCCCAGATACAAGCACATCTTTAAGTGAGGGGAATAGCTCAAAGAGAACTTTGTCAGGAATACAATATATACTAACTATGGCCATAGCTTACAAGTGTTGTCCACATGGTTTGCTTTTTGCTCTCTTGTTCTTGAGCCCCTTGCATTTTTCTCTGACACATTTTCACCTTTTTTAAAATTAAAAGATTTAAGCACCAGATTATACGTGGGAACAGTTAGGTGTTAGAAAGGGAGAACTGTGCCTTGTCCTTTAAGAAGTTACAATCTAATACAGAGGAAAAAATGCAAGAGCAATTACTAGGACTTTTTGTTTTGCTCTCATCTTGGAGATTTTGTGTGTATAAATATAGTAGTTTTTGTTTATATACAGCTATGAATATGTAAATGAATCAAAAAGCAGTTAGTAACAACTTATTCGGCAAGGAACTGTGATAAGTACTCAAGATACAAATAGAAGAAGCAAAGCTCCTCATGGATCTTACATTCATATTTTTAAAGTTGTATCAATGTACCTCGTTGTTTCATTATAAACATTTATAGATTACTCCCACTTTGTGAGAAGTCTCTTGTAACACAGTAAAAAAGATACACAAAACTAATAATATAGTGACCTCATCTAAAGGACATTCAATATTTAACTTCTGCAAGAATGCCCTCTCTATTAAAAAGTAATAGAAATTTCCTCCTCCCTTTCACCCCCACTCATTGGAAAATTAAATGAAACAAAAATATTTTTGGTAATAAATATTAGTATTCAGACAGAAAACTCCTTAGTGGCTGTGTGTGTGTGTGTGTGTGTGTGTGTGTGCATGCGTGTGTAGTATTATTCCATACCCTAACAGCATTATGTCTCTATAATAGATAGCATGTTTCATCATCAGTCTTCAGTAATCAGGAATAGTTATTGTATTGATTATAGATCTTCTAGCTCTTGAAGTTTCTTGTCTTTATAGTTTTGTTATTATACAAATTGTTCCACCAGTTCTGTTCATTGCATTCTTCACAGTTTATAAAAGTCCTTACAATTGATCATTTTTATAATGTTTCTGTTACAGTATAAATTGTTCTTCTGGTTCTGCTTACTTCACTCTGCATCAGCTCATGTAGGAGGAGAACACACACGCATGGAAGTATTGGCCAGGCTGGATTTATAGAGTAATAAAAATGAAATGTGATCCAGAGTGCACTAGTATGGAGAGAGAATAGCAACACAGTAGTTTGGGTCAAGCTAGAAATGGTGATGCCTCAACAATTAGAGGATGGGGAACCAGGGCAGTTTGGTGGAGTGGTGGGATGGAATTAGAATCTAGAGCATAGGAATATGATATGAAGATGCCTGGGGACATGGCTATGACCTTGTATGATTCACATAACTATCCTGTCTATTAGGAAGACAAAAACAGGAATCATTTCAACACTTTAAGCAACATTATTTCATCAGAGAGGGTATGTCAGCACCATGGTCAGGGAAAAAAGAACTCAAGTTGAAGTGAGTTGGGTCAGCACCATGGCTAGAGAAAACATAGCACTACAATTATTTGGCTTGCATGGAGATTCCATTATGGTATGATGTGGCAACATGTAGTTGAGAGAGTCAAGGAGGAGAAAATGTCATAGTAGCTAAGATGCATATAGTGTTGGAGCCTGTTGAGGTAGTTATTAAGCTGGTTGCTATTGGGAGCCTTGTTTGTTTATGGAGAATGATTCAGACCTGGGTAAGTCTGAATTGTGGGAGGGGGAAAGCTTTGTTGTTTGTGCTGCTCAGAAAACTTGACTCACATTAATATGTTTCTATGTGCCTCTAAGTATGCTGTCCCATGGGAAGGTGAGAAGGAGAATTGTGTATTTTCTGTTTTTTTCTTCTTCTTTCTGTGTCCTTGTGGGCATCAAATGTCTTATGCAGGAAAGTCCATGTTGATAATGCTTTTCTGAGAAATTTTTGGCTGCATTTCTGAGACAGTTGTAATCTGAGATTTTATTTCTCTGTGTGCTTGAGATCTTTGGATATAAAAGAATGTTTTCTCCATTGATGCAGCTCACAATGTCATAGTATCATTGATTTAGAGTTGAAAGGGAGTTTAGAGGTAATCTAGTCCAACTCACTCATGATACACATGAAGAAACTTAGGTTAAGAGAGAATGAATCACTCTCTCAACATCATACAGTGAGTGGCACAGTCAAAATTTGAATCCAGGTATTTCTGACTTCAATTCCAGTACTCTCTCCACTATGGCATACTGTCTCTCTAAAAGATATTCTTTGTAAATATCTGTAGCTTAAAAACATCATTGCTTAGTGGACAAAATTCCCATTGTGAATCTCTACAATCTTAGGTAGGATGGCTTTTGGGTAATGGACATATAGTCTGTCACCAAGACTATACTCAAAATCTTTCTAGTTTGGAAAGACCTAATGGAGCTTTTACCTGAGTACATAGCTCTTGTGATCTCAGCATTACTTCTACACAACAATGAAACATGGAAGGAACGAACAGGTACAGATAGACTCCTATTAGTGCAAAAATGAATCCCCTGAATTGGTACTGCATATTTCCTTAGGGCTGGAACCAATTACCATATTTTATATAACTGTAATTTCAAATGGTGCCAATTTCAATACATAAGACCACATTAGGGGAATTCATTGTTTGAATTAATTGAGAGTTAGCTAGATATGTTAAATGACTGTCCAAGGTCATAGAGCAATTAAATGGCAGAACTAAGGTACAAAACTAGGTTTACTGATTTCAGTACCTTTCCCATTATAACATGTGGATTCCTTATATGTAATGTTTGCAAAGCTATGTCAAGGATGTATAATTGTGCTAAAAAGTGTGTGGATTTGGTTGGATTTGGGGCACAGTAGGAATATAATAGGATTTTTTTAAAGAAAATTTATCACAGTGTTTTTAGCAGCTGCTACTTTCTCCTTCCTTCTTGGTATTTCTTTTTTTCCCCTGCCAGACCATCCAGCTTTGCAGTAACCATGAATATTAATCAACTCACCTGAGTGGATATGTTGGTATCTAGATAGATTAACATGAATATCATAGCTTAATTAATAAAATTCTGGTCAATGCATGAGAAAGTGCCAGCTCTTTGCTCTTCATGACACATAGTATAACAGCTTTATTTATCGTTGTTTGGGGGTGGCTGCAGTTGCTTTATTCAAATAACATGTAGAAAGGAATGGTATCTGTATGGATACACTTTTTGACTAATATGTACTGTGGCTTAAATATGACATCCTCTGTATATTTCTATAAATAAATGATGTACTTCGGGAATTTAAATTGGTTCACTTCTTGCATTATCCCATTATACTTAGATTGAAATGCTATCCTTACTGATTAAATGATAATTATATTTGACTGTTTTACCTAACTAGTTAGTATTGGCTACACTTATATCCAATACATGCTAAATAAAATGATAGATGAGAGGAGAGAGATGAGATTTTTCACATCACATGTTTCAGAAGCCTGAACTACACAATTTCATATCACAGGAGGGAAAATTTCCCCTTTGTGTTCAGAAATGTCTTTCCAAGATAATGAAGGGAAGATAGACCTTCTTATGCACCCTTGCCCCTGCCATTCACTCCTTCTAGGTAAGACCAAGTCTTACATGAACCTTGTCTGCTTCGGCATCAACAATATGGTTATGCATATAATAGGTGCTTAGTAAATCTTTTTGAATATGCATATAAAAATAAAGGATTAAGATTCAGCATAGACTAGTGGATATAGGCAGACTTGGACTCTGGCACTTAAAGGTTGTAGGAAGATGGGCAAGTTCCTTAACGTCTTAGCAGCCTTGACTTCTATGTAAGACTATAAGCTGTGGACTACTTTTCTGCATTACTGTAAAGAGCTTCCATACCAGGGCACTGATGAAATTTCAGATAAAGAAAAATTATATCTCTTTCATATATCTTATTTTCTGAGTATCTGAAGGGGGTAGTTAGAAGTCTAGAAAAATAGATACACACACACACACACATATATATACACACACATACACACATACATATATGCATGCATATTTACTGTACATGCATGTATGTGACTATTTATGGATATACATGCCCATATGTATATTCATAAATACTCATATACGTGCATATACAATATATATGTATGCATATATGCGTGTGTGCACACATAAATATTGACACACATATTTGTATGAATTCAGATAGGAAAGAATGAGAAAGGACTACAAAGATCAGGGCATGAAAACTCCCCAGAAGGCCCAATTTATACTCCTCTACCTTAGGCTGGTTTTGCTTCTCACACTTTTCTTTCAAGACCCAGGGAAACTAGTTTAATTTATGCTGTCAGAAGAAGCATGGATTAGGGAGTTATCAGTATCTACTCAAGTTAATGGAAAAACCAATGCATGGGCTGTGCAAAGAAATGTCTTCTACATAACCAGAACATGTTCAGGGTTCACTCCAACAAAGAAATTAGGGAGGAAGACTATGAAAATGAATCCATATTGAATTTTATGGCCCTTTCCCAAACTTGAAATTTCTATTGGTATTTCTAGGTCTCTCTACTTGCTTGGTGGAGGCCATGTCAATGGCCAAGGAGTACACATTAATCATGGCAGGAGTCCTAATGAATACAGTGGAGAGGTTGGATTTTATTACCTCTCAGCAGTATTATCCAAAACCTAACATAGCTTTGCAATGATGAAGATCTACATAATCAGTGAATTTGTACATGAAAATGGAAGTTTATCCTCACATTAAATGCTAATAAAATGAATGAATGTCAATCTCAGAAAATCTTTCTGGCCCATTCAGAATTTTTTCTTTGCTTAGCTATGGTGCTTGTTTCCTATTGTTTTTGTTTTTTTTCTCATATTTGGTAAGGAATTTTTAGGGAAGCAGGCCTCCTGAGCACACAGTGATTAATCTGTAAGTCAGTGTCAAATGGAAGAGGAGATAGCCAAATGCAGTAAAGTATTTAAGGATCAATTTGGTCTTCATTTCAGCCAGTGATCTACTCTGGACCAACCTATGGGTCCAGGTTGTAGTGAGTTGGCATGCCCACCCTGCCCTTCCTGACCCCATTCTTAGACCTTAACTTTGGTCTGACAACCTCACTCTAAGTTCCTACATATCTGTGTTTTCTATTCCTGGTTGCTATGTCTGGTTTTCCCCAGACACTGAACCTTAGGTTTCTAAACTTGCTCTTGACCCCTGATCTTCATTGGTGATTATTCCCCTTGCTTAACAGTTCCATTCTGTGTGGCTGAATTTGCAAGTATTTTATTTTAACTGTCTGTAGTTATTTTAATGGAATTTCTAGGAATTCTTATTGAGGTTGTGTTCAACCTATATTTTTCTTTAAGACTTTGCTTTAGATATATTCAAGTCATTGTCTTCTTTGTGTCTTGAGTTTTTCTATCACCATAGTAGCTTTTTAATGGTTTGGTTATTTTATTATTTCCTCATTTTTCCAGCCTACTCCTTGACTTTAGACTTTATATTGGTGTTGGGCTGTGCTTAGTTCTTGGAGCCATGTCTGGCCTGAGCTTGTGTGTATTTATATCCTTCTGCTGCTTTCATATCACGGTCTGGGGGCCTGCAAGTTTTTGATGTTTCTGAAGTGGATTTCATCTAGTCTGTTCACTTTCTTCCTGCTCTGAACTCTATAAATTCTTGCTCAGATCTGTGTCTGTTGGCTTGTATGTGGTTGAATTTTTATAGTCTGCCATTAGACTCAAGAAAGTTTATTTAGGTTCAGAGTGACTGAACTGTTGGATCTTCCTTGGTTTTGGTCTCAGGACCTGGTTCATTACACTACAAGCTTATGGGCATACTAAAGAAAGGTTAGAACTTTATACTCACTCTTTTCTGGGGCTCTTAGTCACTCAGCTATATTTCTGGAAATTGTTCCTTTTTACCTAACACAAGTAGAACAACTGCTCCCTCACAACTACTTCTTTCCATCCTAGAACTGTAATCCAAGCCTAGGTAATGTATGATAGAGGTGCTAGATGGCACCTGTTCCTGTTCATAGCATTAGCATGGGGGTCCCTTGGGATATATTTCTGTCCAAGTGTTTTCTGCCCTGGTGTTCCATCCCCTTATGTTAGTCCTTCAGTGCTCGAATGTTCTCTGTTGCTGCTTCTGCCTCCTTTTGCCACACCACTGCTACTATGTGCTGCTGGCCAGCCCTAACTCCAGTGGCTATAGATCTCTTTGTTTATCTTCCTAAGCAGCCCTGGGCTAGAAAAATTACTCACTGTGACTGTTTCTTGGCTTTCCTGATTAGAATTTGATCTGGTGTGCTTTTTAGGCTGTTATGGAGAAATTTAGGTCTCACCATAGGTTGCCATGGAGGAGCTATGGTAAAAATACTGTCTTTTACTCTTTCATCTTTACCTGGTCCCCTTAATTTGGTATTTTTTAGTTGAATCTAGTATATTTTCTAAAAGCATATTAAAATATACTTTTTTCTTTCTTTGTGCTTATTCCTTCAGTTTCTTTTTATTGCCATTGTTATAGCTAGTATTTCTAGCACACAATAGGGTTGACAATGGACATCCTTGTATTACTCCAATCTTATTGAAAACGGCTTAGTGTTTTACTTCATTAAAGATGATGCTACCCCATGATTTCAAAGATACTATTTGCCATATTAAGGAAAGATGCATCTATTCCTATGCTTTCTAGTGTTTTTTAGAAGTATTTTATCAAAACTCTTTTCTTCGGGTATCTATTGATATAATCATGTGAGTTTTGTTTTGTTTTGATATTAATATGATCTGTTATATATGTTCTTTTTCTAAAGCTGGAGCAACCCTAACTTGCTTATATAAATCCTACCTGGTCATAATATGTAACATTTTTTAATATGTTGTAGCTTCTTTGCTAAGGTATTCAATAGTTTTGCCTCAATATTCATTAGAGATATTGATTTATAGTTTTCTTTTTCTGGCTTCTAACTGGTTTCCCTGCATCAAGTCCTTCCCCACTCTAATTCGTTCTTCATTCAGATGCCAAAGTTATTTTTCTTAGAGGTAGGTTGGTCCATGCTACCTCCCTGTTCAACAAGATCTAGTGGTTCTCTACTACCTCCAGGATCAAATATAAAGTTTTCCTTTTGTCATTTAATATCCCTTATAATCTACCCTCTTCCTACCTTTATAGCCTTCTTATACTTACCTCCTCACCACAAACCCTATGATACAGCTATTTGGGCCTACTTGTAATTTCTGCAACGTGACATTCCATCCCCCAACTCTGTGACTTTACACTGCCTCTCCTTTCTGCCTGGAATGCTCTGCCTCCTAACTTCTGTCTTTAACTTTCCATTTTTATCCTTCGAGACTCAGATTAGATCACAATTTCTATAAAAGTCTTTCCTAATCCCTCTAGCTGCTAATACTTTCTCATTTATTTTATTTTTCCTTCATTTACACTGTAAATTTCTTATCCGCGCCTGGGTATTTACATGTTATCTCCATAATTAGAATGCAAATACCTCAAGAGCAATGTATCCTGAGCATCCAGCACAGTGCCTAGCACATACTACGTGCTTAATAAATGCTCCCTAACTCATTGGCTAATTTTTCTCTTCCTTGTTTAGATATCAAGACTATGTTTGCCTCAAAGGAGGATTTTGGTAGGATGCTATTTTTCCTTTTGCAAACAATCTAAAATTTAAGTTAATTTTTCTTTGAATATTTGATTTAGTTCACTTTTAAATCTACCTGGTCATTGTTTTTTTTTTTCTTTTGGGAATCCACTTATGACATTCATTTTCCTTTTTGCGCAGTTAAGTTACTTGAATTCTATTTTTTTGTTCTGAAAATATATTTTATATTTTTGCAAATATTCATTCATTTCATTTTTTTATAATTTTTGCCAGCATATTTCTGAACAAAGTAGTTTATAATTGCCTAAACTTATTCATTTGTTAGGAGTTCTCCTTTTTATGTTCAATACTAGCAATCTGGTATCCCTCTCTTTTAAAATCAGAAAAACTAACATTCTTTCTATTAGTTTTTTTTAAAACCTAAATTTTTATTTTTGATTTTGATAATTTTTGGTTTATAGTTTCAAAAATCTTCTTGATTTTCTGAATTCTTACTTTTGAGTTTAGGTTTTTTTTTTAACTCATTGCTTTTCTAGGTTTTTTAGTTTTAGTTATGAGCCTAATTCATTGTTCTGTTCTTTCTCTCTTTTGTCAAAACGACAGTATATAAGTTTTTACCTAAGGCCCCCTCCTCAGCTTAGGGCTGGACCCTGACTACAGGGAGAAGACAGATTTTTGTAAATTAAAAACAATCAAATATGGACCAATTAATTAAAAGGAAACCGTATAACATTAGGTAATCTGATTTCTAATTGGATGAAAGATTAGTGCCTTTCCAAGTTGGGAGGGGGAGAGTAAAGAGATACATTCCCTTGCAATTCTTTGAATTCAGAAAAAGAGGTATCTCACTTCTCCAAAGTGTCTGTAAACAATCAAAAGAACATGGACGCAATAACTGGTTGATCAGTGCAGGGCCAGTTTTCAGATAAGACATATAGGTTGTGTGAGATATACAATTGTGAAACACTCCTTGCATCAATCTTGGGTCTGACAGAGTTTCTGATTAGTATGATTTAGGTCCTTAGTTAAGGATCTCTAAGCAGCAGGTAGAGGGGGCGGTCCACCTTCCTAGCCATGCAGGGCTAGGTTTAAACAATGCAACAAGGTTTTCTCCCAATTCTGAAAATTGAATAAAGCTTTCTCAGAATTTGGACTAGACCCATAATTGGATAGAAAGGGAACTGAGCTAGCTCTAGAACTGAGTCACAAGATGGAGTCAGTATGGTTCACTCGGTTCCCACAATTAACCACTTGCTATCCTAATCCCCTTAGTTTCTCCAATCCAATAAATTGGAAATCTATCTTTGGTTTAATTAATATTTCATGGATAATAATATAACATTTTGTTTTTCCTAAATGTTATTAACTCATTTCTTCTCTTATCCATCACTTATTATATGAGGGGTCCATCTCCTTTTCCAGCCCTTCTTCTGAACAAATCAATGTTGGTTAATATACTGCATTCTACTAACTTATATCATATTACTTTCCATTGCCTTTTAGGTCATCTGCATTTTTTATTCTGAGTCCTTGTTCGTCCAAGATTCACAGCCCTCTATTGTCAGTGGAAGGATCTTGGTGTTAAAGAGATGGGCTTTTGTGGCTAAGAACAGTTGGGGATCATTAAAAATTTCACGATTCCCCAAATGTGACCCAGCCTGATTTCTATTCATTTCTTGGTTGGCCATTCTCTATACATAACACCTGTGCAATCCTGGTAAGCCATTTAATCTCTCAATGTCCCAGGCATCTCTGAGACTATAAATTGCAGATCTGATATCTATCTACATTGGTAGAGGGAATTTCCTTGCTTGTAGTTCCCTATATCAATGAAATTCCAATTTAACTAACTCTCTCTTTGTCCCTCTCTCTATCTCTCTCTGTCTCCCCCCTCTCTTTCCATATGTATGTGTTACACACACACACACACACACACACACACACACACACACACACACGTACACATGCATGCATGCATGCACGCATGCACACATGCATATACCTGCCGGGTTTTCTAGTAGATAGATTGTTGGACTTGGAGTCAAGAAGACCTAAGTTTGAATCCTGTCTCAGTTCACTTAATCTTTCTAGTCTCAGTTTCCTCACTTGTAAAATGTAGATAATAGTAACATCTACTTGGTACCTACCTCATAGGTTTGTTTTGAGCATCAAATGAGATAACATATGTAAAGTGCATTGCAAACTTTAAAGGTTATTATTCTTATTTTTCAATGAACTAGTTCAATACATTATCCTGTTGTGACATTTCATGGCAAAACTTTTGCAATATATATGAATCTACATGTCTATAATATATAGAGAAGTCTTGCTTAATTGATCCCTGTTTTACCCTCAGTTTGAAGAATGATTTGTACTCTCTATGGTAAATCTCCACTTCTCTATGGAATCAAAGTGAGATTTAAGTCTTGTCTAAAGGAACCTTCCATGTGATTTGGAATTTGAGATTTATATATTAAAGTGGATAAGGTTGTACTTGACTCTATACAGACAATAATAAGCAGACAGTATCATCCAGTGGAAAGAGCATTAGATTTGCCATCAAAGGGTCTATATAAAAGTCTTAGCTATGTCAAGTCTCTTAAGCTTTCTAAATCCAAATTTTCTCATTTGTTTGGACTAGATGGCTTTTGGAAGTTCCTCTGAGCTCATAGTTGGATAATTCTATTCTTTCCTATTGAGTTTCTCTCCCTCAGTTTATTCGATCTTGATTCTATCCTACCCCTACCATTCCTACCTCACCCCAGGGACTCAAGACTCAGGCTTATTTTAGGCTTGTACTTGTGGATATACTAATTCTCCCAGCATTGAGGTTAGATATGATACTACCTCAGTGTTCTGTTAATGCCAATTACCTCTGTAACAGCTAGACTGGAGACAGATAAGAGTCCCCCGATGGCTGGTTAAAATATAGCAACCTGAAAATTAAGTGTCTGATAGGGATTGCAGATATGGAACAATGATTTGTTATCTGAATTGACTCAGATTGAATGCTAATATTGAAATAAATGCACTAGTGGTATTATATAGATATTTTTAATCTCCTGTTAGGAGTAAGTGGACTTCATATCTTCCCTGGGAAACTTCTTAAGGTTAGATGAATAGGAACCAATTGTAAAACCATTTTTTTAAAGAAACTTAAGTCACAGAGCCTAATGAGGTAATACACAGGTTGAAATACCAGTAGAGAAAATAGTAATAACTCACATTTCTGTAGAACTTTACAAAATACTTTCTTCATAAAATCCCTTTAAAGTAGGTAGTAAAAATATTGTTATCTCATTGTTGTGAGATTGTTGGATAGAGTCAGGACCTAGGTTTGAATCCTGGTTCTTCCTCTTATTGGTTGGATAACTTACATAAGGCAGAGGTACCAAACACAGGGCCCATCGGTCATATGAGGACAGCAGCATTCCAGAGAGCAGCCAGTCAGATTAAAATATAAATGGGAAATATCTAACAAAATAAATAAAAATATGATTAAATAGAGATAATAGCAAGATAGTTTTAAAATCAAGTCAATATGTGATCCATAAAGATCCTTATATATGGATTAGCAGACCAATTTCTATTTGAATTTGACACCATTGACCTAGAGTATGCCACTTAACTATTTATAGCTTTGTTTATTTATGAAATGAAGGGATTAGATTAGATGATCTCTAAGGTATCTTATGGCTCCAAATTTATAATCACAAAAATGTGAGGTCTGAGAGGGTGCAACTGAGACTTAGGGAGGTTAATAACAACTAACCAAGGTAACATAGCCAATGGTAGAACAAGAACTCCAACCTGGGACCTGAGTCTTTTGTCTCTAAGTCCACTACAAATTCACAAAATCTCATATTCAGAATGACCTCAAGAATCCCCTTTCCATCAGTTATTCAGTCTCTGTTTGAAGACCATTTCCCCCTTAGATCAGATTGCATTGATGCTTTCTGCATGTGTGGATGGAGGAAGGAGTCAGACACTAGTAGCAGCTTCACGTAGTAGATGCAGTGCTGGAATTGAAGTCAGGAAGACTTAGGTTCAGATTCTACCTCAGACACATAATATCTTTGATCTTTGTGGAGACAGTGAAGTAGTACAGTGCCTGAAGTCAGGAAGACCAGAGTTTGAATCTTGGCCTGAGGCACTTATTAGCTATGCAACCTCGGGTAAGTCACTTAGCTGCTGTCTGCTTCGGTTTCCTTAATTATAAAATGGAGATGGTAATAGCACCTATCTCCTTGGGCTGCTGTGAGGATCAAATGAGATCATATTTTCCAAGTGCTTAGCATACTGCCTGGCATATAGTAGGTACTCACAGTAATTGCATTTTTCCCTTCTCTTCTCCACGTTAGGCAAATTATTTAATTTCTTTATTCCTCAGTTTCCTCCTCTGTGAAATGAAGAAGTTGATGGACTCTCAAATCCCTTCTAGATCTAGATCTGTGTTTTGATGACTTTCTGAGGTAGGCTATGTCATTTTCTGGAGAGCTCTAATTATCAAGAAGTTTGCACTTACATAGGATCTAAATTTGTTTCTTTGCAAATTTTACCCAGGCTTCGAGCTTTACCTTTTGGATAACAACCTTCAAATCCATAACATTTATGTAGCCCTCTGAGTTTTCTCTTCTCCTTGCCAAATATTCCAGTTCCTTTAATTGCTCTTCATGTGGAAGGAACTTGAGGTGCTTCACTATCCTGGATTCCCTTTGGATATACTCCTGGTTATCAATGTTGTCCTAGAATATGATGCCTGAGTTCTCCAAATGCCATTTGAACAGGGCAGAGTTCAGTAAGTAGTAAATAGAACTAGAAGCCACCATGTTCTAGATCAGGGTGGGGAAGCTTCACCCTTGAGGCCACATGTGGTCCTCTAGGTCCTCAAGGGTGACCCTTTTACTGAATCCAAACTTCATAGAACGAATCCTTGGGGATTTGTTCTATGAAGCTTGGATTCATTCACAAGGCTGTACCCAAGGACCTAGAAGGCCACATGTGTCCTCAAGGCTATAGGTTCCTCATGCCTGCACTAGATCTATGGTTCTAACATCTTAAGGTCAAATTAACTTTTTTTTAGGTACCACATCATATTCTTGACTCTTACATTCCACTGGAACTTCCTGTTCTCATTAAGACAAACTGCTGTCTGCCTATGCCTCCTCTATACTTGGGAAGTTGGTTTTTTCAAATGTAAAATGTAAGACTTAACCTTTATTCCTATTAAATTTCATTTTATAAGATTTGGCCCAATGTTCTAGCCTGTTGAGATCTCTTAAAACTGAGTTTTGTCATCCAATGAGTTAGCTATTTCTCCCAGCTTTGTGTCATCTGAAAATTTGATAAGGATGTTCAGTGAGTACCACACATTCTCTCCAGGTATTGGACCCTAAGGACCTAACTAGACCATATGGCGCAGTTGGAAATTTGTGCACATGTACAGCCCCTAGTCATGATTATATAAGGTATAGCCCATTTCATACGTGGATGGTTTGGTTGCCAGAAGGGGTGAGAAAAGAATATTTGTATAAGAAAAAATGATAAAAATCACCTTGTGAAGAAACCCAATCTCTCAGATAAAATGTTAGAAAGAGACACAAGCTGTTCTGAGGACCATATTAATGTACTGAGAATACCCATTCGAAAGTAGAACAATGACTCAGGTAATGATGGCTACAGAGTATTGTGATCCCTGAGCTCATTTGCAGATGACTGTTTTTCAAGACCTTTAAAGGTTACAACTGACAAAATTATAAATTGAAAAACTGTTTGGGGATTCTAGTAAGATTATGTAAGGGCTGTTTCATTCATGCCTGACGGAAAGATGGATTTTTTGAGTTTTACCTCATCAGGTAAAGATGAATCACTGGCCACCAGGAGTCTCCAGTTAGCAGGATTAGAGGTAGTTAAATCAGAGAAGAAATTTTGAGAAAAAATATAGGAATAAATAGAAGAAGCAACAGGAGAGTAAGCTGAGTGGAGGAGGTGTTCTAAGAAGCCTGGGACAGAAGACATAGAATGTTTCCAGGTGACTTTTCACTTGCTTTGATAGGAACTCGATGATTAGGAAAGAGTTATTATTTTGCTAATTGGCTGCAGAAAGGCTGGAATAATTGCTGGAAGCTCATTGGAGGAGAGGTGAATCCTGTTTCTGCTCTCTGGAACCATCTTCATGCTAAGAGAGGGGAAACCTCTTGGGGTTCCTATGTTACCCTCCATTGCCTTCTTATTGGTTTTAGAAGAAGAAAGAGAGGGGAGAAAAATAGGCTCTCTCTTTTTCTTTTGTGAACTGAGCTTTGCTCTGAGAAGAGTCTTGGAATTAATTGGACAAAGTTGAGTTCCCTGTTGTTTGCTATTCTGAGGAGTTTTGGCACTTCTCTAATTGAAGGGAACTGCTTGCCACTGCAATAACATAACACCTTTTCAGTGCCTTGTTGAGAGTGGCTGTGAGTAAAAAGAGCTTGTCACTACCAAATTTGCTCAAGAGCAAAAGAGGAATAGCCTTGCCCAGCAGGAGATTATTGAGGGTCAGAAGAAGAACAGCTTGTGGGGAAGTGGCTTTGTGGGATGTCAAATGTTCTGGAAGGGATGAAAGAATTTTAAGAATGCAATCTGGAGTTGTGATTTATCCTTGCTTCATGGGTTTCCCTACTTATGTGCCCCCCTGCTAATTTTCTCTAAGAGTGTGCCCACTCTCCCCCATGGTCTCAGGGTGCATTGGTTGAAGATTGTGACTATATTATCCTTATTCCTGCTTGGGACTTTTATTGAGTAAATATTACTTTTGAGTAATTGAGTGCTTTTGCTTTCTGATAACTAAATTTTATAATTGTTTCTTTATTTGCCTTATCCTTGAATTTTTTTTTAATGTTTAAGAGTTAATGATGTCATCACGGTCACTGATTTCATGTAAATGGGAAACATTCCAGTTGGTACTCTGGAGCTGCGATGGCAAATAGTAGGAGTTTATTTGCCTGATATCAGAGTTCTCCCTAGGACAATAAGAGAGAGAGAGAAAACTGAATTGTAGCAAATGGCATACTCTGGGAACTGCAGACACATCGGCATGAGTATTGGTTAAATGAATAAGCTTGCTTATAGCATGGGCTATGACTAGTGGCCTATTGTTTACATTTATATGTGTATATATATATATGTATAATAAATACACACATATACATACTGGATATATATATACTGTATAATATATACACATATACACACTAGTGGACTATTATTTACATATATACATATGTGTATATGTATAATATATGTGTGTATGTGAATATGCCCAGTATACATATAATGTATGTATATGTATATAATATGTAGGTATGTGTATATATAAATGTATGTATGTATAGTTAGTAGTTATATATATACTTCTAGGTAGCTAGAAGGAGGAGATATGTATCACTATGATAAATTATCATTCTTTAGACACAGAGAGCTAGCTAGGTGATAGAGTCCTATCTGATTCATTTATTGGTGAAAAGTTTTAAGGCCTGACTTTGGCTTCATGATGAACCCCATATAAGCAAATGCCTAGGAGTATAGCCTTTGGATCTGATACACTCCTCATTTCTACACAGGCTGCTTTTTTTTTACACTGATGTGGGCACATCCCCGTGGAAAACTGTGGGACCTAGAAAGATATGTTCATTAGTTCATTATGTATTATGCATACTTGTTGAGTGGCTTCATGATCATTGCTGCTATGCATAGTAAAATAAATCTTATTTTATTTTTTGACATGAATTATACTCAATTTTACCTTATTCTAACTCTTACTTGGGGAACAGCATGCCATCTATATCTTTATCTAAGTCATTGACAAAACTGTTAAACTGGGGGGCGGAGCCAAGATGGCAACAGGAAAGCAGTAACTGGCGTGAGCTCCCCACCAAGTCCCTCCAAAAACCTATGAAAAAATGGCTCTGAACCAATTCTAGAACTGTAGAACCCACAAAGGGGCAGAGGGAAGCAGGGCTCCAG
>CM053625.1:173487535-173520492 GCA_028646595.1 Phalanger gymnotis | reverse complement strand
CTACTTTTTAAGGTGTTGTTTTCTTCAGTATTTTTTTCAGTATTTTTTTGGTTCTCCTTTAGCAAGTCATTGACTTGTTTTTCATGGTTTTCTCTCATCCTTCTCATTTCTCTTCCCAATTTTTCCTCTACTTCTCTAACTTGCTTTTCCAAAACCTTTTTGAGCTCTTCCACCGCCTGAGACCAGTTCATGTTTTTCTTGGAGGCTTTTGATGTAGGCTCTTCGACTTTGTTGACTTCTTCTGGCTGTATGTTTTGGTCTTCTTTGTCACCAAAGAAAGATTCCAAAGTCTGAGACTGAATCTGAGTCTGTTTTTGCTGCCTGGCCATGTTCCCACCCAACTTACTTGACCCTTGAGTTTTTTTGTCAGGGTATGACTGCTTGTAGAGTAAAGAGTACTTTGTTCCAGGCTTGAGGAGATGCACTGTTGTTTGAAGAGCTATTTCTATACAGCCAGCTCTGCCACACCAGCACTCCTCCTTCCCTAAGAACCCCAAACGTGGACTGGGATCTTAAGCAGGCTCTGCATTCCTGCTCTAATCTGCCACTTAATTCCTCTCACCAGGTGGGCCTGGGGCCAGAAGCAACTGCAACTGTAGTTCTTTAGCTGCCCCAACTCCACTGTCCCCTGGGTTGGTGGCTAAACTGTGAACTCCTTCCACTCTGTCTCCCGCAGCTTTTCCCACTAACCTTCTCTGTTTTCTTTGGTGTTTGTGGGTTGAGAAGTCTGGTAACTGTCACAGCTCACTGATTCAGGATGCTAGGGCTCATTCTGCCTGGCTCCTGATCTGGTTGGTCCTGCTGCCACCCCTGCTGGGCTCTGCTCTGCTCTGCTCCCAGCTCTGTGTGCGATAGACCTCACCCAGCCACCATCCGGGTTGTCCTGGGCTGGAGCCCTGCTTCCCTCTGCTATTTTGTGGGTTTGGAAGTTATAGAATTTGTTCAGAGCTATTTTTTGTAGGTTTTTGGAGGGACCTGGTAGGGAGCCCACTCAAGTCCCTGCTTTCTAGCTGCCATCTTGGCTCCACCTCCCCCCATTCCTATTATGAAGAATTTTACATATGTTATCTCATTGATCTTCACAACAACCCTATTAAGTAGATCTTACAGATATTGTTATTATTCTTATTTTACAGATTAGGAAACTGAGGCTGAGAGAGGTTAAATAACTTGACCATAGTGACACAATTTATAAGTGTCTGAGGCAGGATTTGTATGTAGGTCTTTATTCCAATTACAGCACTTTATTCAGGTTATGTCCCAGTGAGGCCAGATTTCTTGCTGAACTAGTTCATATGAAGTCAAGAAAGTTGGGAGGGGGTTGGGCTAAGTCACAGATACTTGTTAAATTCAATTGAATAAATTCCAGATAAAGGGAGCAATGTGAGGGAATAAGGACAGGGAGGCAGGAAATCCCAGGTGTAGTTGGAGAATGGCAGCCTAGTTTGGATGAGATACAAGCAGAGATATATTTTAATCTATCTAATCTTCTTTTTCTTCTCCAAAGAGTAATCTATGTGAAAAGAAGCAGTTGGAAATTAGTATGGAAATGTCTTGGATTAATTAGGAAAGCTCAGTGAGAAGGAAAGAAGTATTGTAGTTTGATCTGCAGGTTGTTTGAATATCCTTGTGATATCTAAAACTCTTGTTTGTCCCAGAACCTTCCATAATACTCTGCATGCTGTAACTAATAAATAGTTATTGAATAAATGTGAGTTGCATTGTGAAAAACTATGCTCAATGAAATATTGCTTAAAATAATGGTCTTCAACCATATAAATAATAAAAACAACAAAAATCGTGTGATTATATCAATAGATGCAGAAAAAGCTTTTGACAAAATATAACCCCCTTTCCCGTTAAAACACTATGAAGCATAGGAATAAATAGAGCCTTTCTTAAAATGATAAGTAATATCTATTTAAAACCAAAGGAAAGTGCTGTTTGTAATGAGAGTATCTTGGGAGCCTTCTCAAAAAGATCAGGGGTAAAGCAAGGATGTTCATTATCAGCACTGTTATTAAATATTGTATTAGAAATATTAGCTATAGCAATAGACAAGAAAAAGAAATTGGAGAAATAAAAATAGGCAATGAGGAAATGAAATTATTAGTCTTTGCAGATGTTATGACGGTATACTTAGAGAATCCTAGAGAATCAAGTTAAAAAAAAACTAGTTGAGGGGCAGCTATGTGGCCCTGGAGTCAGGAGGACTTGAGTTCAAAACTGGCATCAGAAACTTGACACACTTACTAGCTGTGTGACCTTGGGCAAGTCATTTAATGCCAATTTCCCTGCCTTCACCCCTCAAAAAAGAAAAAAAAAACTAGTTGAAACAATGAATGACTTTTAGCAAAAATTGCTAAATTTTTGGGGATAGGACATAAAATTTTTGTTGTTTAGTCATTTTTAGTCACATCCAACTTGTTGTGACCCCATTTGGGATTTTCTTGGCAAACATAGTGGAGTGGTTTGTCATTTTATTCTTCACCTCATTTTACAGATGAGGAAAGGGAATCAAGCAGGGTTAAGTGATTTTTTGGTGTCAAAGAACTAGTAAGTATTTGAGGCCAGATTTGAACTCAGGAAGATGAGTCTTCCTGACTGCACTCTGGTACTCTATTCACTGCGGCACCTAGCTGCCTGAGGATATAAAATAAACGACATAAGTCATCAGCATTTCTATATACTACCAACAAAATGCAGCAGGAAAAGATAGAGAAATTCCATTTAAAATAACTGCAGACAATATTGAATACTTGGGAGTCTACCTGCCAAGACAAACCTAGAGACCATATGAATACAATTGCAAACCATTTTTCACACAAAGACAGACCTAAACAATTGGAGAAATAGTAATTGTTCATGAGAAGGCTGAGCCAACATAATAAAAATGACAATTCTACCTAAGTTAATTTATTCAGTGCCATGCTAATTAAACTATTATAGAAGAGCTAGAAAAAATAGTAATAAAATTCATTTGGAAGAACAAAAGTTCAAGAATATCAAGAGATTCAATGAAAACATGTGAAAAAAGCTAGCCTGTAGTACCAGATTTTAAACTATATTTCAAAGTAGCAATCATGAAAACAATCTGATACTGGATAAGAAATAGTGTGGTAGACCAGTGGAGTATATAAGGTACATAATACACAGTAGTTAAAGATCGTAGTAATCTAGTGTTTGATAAATCCAAAGATCCAAGCTTTTGAGGGTAAAAACTCACCATTTAACAATAATTGCTGGGAAAACCAGAAAACAATTTGACAAAAACTAGGCAAAGACTACCATCTCAAATCATATATTAAGATAGAGTCAAAATGGATAAAGGGTTTAAACATAAGGGTGATATCATAAGTAAATTAGGAGACTATGGAAAGACATACCTGTCAGATCTATGGATAAGGGAAGAGTTTATGACCAAAGAAGAGATAGAGATGATCACAAAAATTAATTGTATAATTTTGATTAAATTAAATTTAAAAGTTTTTGCCCAAACAAAACTAATGAAGCCAACATTAGACCAAAACTATACAACTGGAAAAAAAATTATAGCAAATTTCTCTGATAAAGGCTTCATTTCTCAAATATATAGGACACTAAGCCAAATTTATAAATATAAACCATTCCCCAATTGATAAATGGTCAGAGGATATGAACAGGCAATTCTCAGAAGCAAAAATCAATGCTATCAACAATCACATGAAAAAATATTCTAAATCATCATTGAGAGAAATACAAATTAAAGCAATTCTGGGATGCCACTTCACACCTATCAGGTTGGCTAACATGACAGAAAAGGAGAATGACAAACTTTAGAAGAGATGTTGAAAAATTGGGATACTGATGCCCTTTTGGTGGAGTTGTGAATTAGTCAAACTATTCTGGAGAACAATTTGGAACTATGCCCAAAGGGCTATAAAACTGTATATACTCTTTGACTCAGTAAAATCATTACTAGGTCTGTATCCCAAAGAGATCAAAGTAAAGAAAAAAGGACCTCTTTGTACAAAAATATTTATTTTGTTATTGTTGTTGTTGTTCACTTATTTCAGTTGTGTCTGACTCTTTGTGACCCCATTTGGGGCTTTTTTGGCAAAAATAGTGCAGTAGTTTGCCATTTCCTTCTCCAGCTCATTTTACAGATGAAGAAACTGAGGCAGTGTTAAGTGACTCTCCCTGGGTCACACAGCTGTTCTTTTTGTGATGGCAAAAAAAATTGGAAATTGAGAGGATGCCCTTCAACTGAGGAATGGCTGAAGTATTTGTGGTAAATGATTGGGATGGAATACTTTTGTGCTGTAAGAAATAAAGAACAGGATGTTTTCAGAAAGACCTGGGAAGACTCATAGGAACTGATGCAAAGTGAAGTGAGCAGAACTGGGATATCATTGTACACAGTAATAGCAATATTATATCAACTGTATATATCAAACATAACTATTTTGATCAAGACAAAGATCTAAGACAATTCCAAAAGACTTATGAAAAATGCTGTTCATCTCCATAGAGAGAACTGATGAATTCTGATTGCAGCATAGTTATTTTGATTTCTTTATCTTTGTTCTTTTTTGTCTATGTTTTCTGCTGCAACATAGCTAATATGGAAATATCTTTTGCATGGCATCAGATGTATAATTGATATCATATTGCTTGCCTTCTCAAGGGGGGAAGGGGGCAGCAGGAAGGAAAGAATTTGGAACTCAAAATTTAAAAAAAAGAATGTTAAATTTTTATACATAATTGGGAAATATTTAATGAAATAAAAATACTATTTTGTCAAAAAGGAATAAAAAAGGTGGTCTTCAGAGGCATTAACAATGTCAGATCATCTCAATTCAATTCTATTCAATAAATATGTGCCACATTACTATGTGTCAGGCACTGTACTAGGTACTGGGGATACAGTCAAACATGAAACAGTCCTTACTGTCATTTAGCTAACATTCTATTGGAATTTAGCACAGAACTGATAAATCCTTTTGGTTTCTGCACAATGGATATTGTCTGTTTTCCTTTAATTTTTATATTTGTGGAAATAAGGAGAAATAGATTACAAAAATCCCCCACCACAGAGAAAGATAATTTTCGTCAATATTTAAAGTTGATCATAAACTCTAGCATGAATGCTACTAGGAAAAGCCAATGCAAAATTGGACAGTGGAATTAAGAAAAATAGCTAATAAAAATTCATCACACCTGCCTTTAATTGCAGTTTTAGCTTGAAATGTAGTGTATATTAATAACATTGCCTGGCAATTAGGAAAAAAAGCTTTTCTGTTAAATTGACCCAACTTCATTGACTCCTCTCTCTTAAGAGCATCAAATAAAAGAATGGATTTCATCAGAGATGAAAAAGAAAACTTTGGAAAGGAAATGCATAATTTAAGACAAAAGTAGGGAAATCTTGAGGAAAGCAGGGAGGATAGCCAAACATGGCAAATATTTCATTTTATCATAATATAGTTGAATTGATTCAAAGCAAGCTGATAAGAATAAAATAAATTTGATTCAGAGGCATCAGTTCTCAAACACTGTAATTTTCAAAGTAATGCAAACTAAATCATTTGTTACTGATGTTAGAATACTCAGGTGTTTGAGAAAAAAATGCTATTTTAAAATTATGTTTCTTCTACATGCTGCCTATGAATTATTCAATAAGTATGTGTGGGAGAAATTGTTTACAACACATTTCCTGCCAACTTCTGTTTTCCTCTAAATGTTAAAAAACTTTAGGCAGCTCTACAATATAATCAGTAATAGAGGAAGATAGCATGTTTCTGACCCTTTATTTCAGCTTGCAGGCATATCCAATCACGTATGGGTAAGATATATGGAAACACAACATACATTAAAATAAGCCCTATCTTTTGCAGCTTTCAGAAAGTAGAATGACCATAGAATCTTAGAGCTGGAAGGGATCTTGGAGAGATCATGCAGTCCAACCCCCTCACTTTCCAGATGAAGAATATGTATGCCAGAGTCTTGCCCAATGTCATATAGCTCGTTGGTACCAGAGTCAGGAATCAAAGCCAGGCACCTTAATTCCTGGTCTAGTGGTTTTTTTTCTTTTCACTCACACTTCTGCATACTTGTGCCCAACATTACATTTTATTAACCAGGTTAATACAAATGTTCACATATCACCAAGGTCCATCAGACTTTGCGTCTTTGAAAGCAGAACCTGCTTTTTTGCCTTCCTTTGTATCCACAGTGCTTAGCACAGTGCCTGGCATACAGTTGGCGCTTAAAAATGCTTATTGACATACTGACTGAGGTTTTTAGCAGCAGATGTGTTGGTCTCAAAGAGCAGAACAGAGAGCAATGGGTGCAAGTTGCCCAGAGGCATAGGTTTGATGAAGTTTCCAAAAATCAGTGATCTCTCTAAGTAGAATGAACTATTTCAGAAGGTCTTGGGTTTTTCTCATTGGATGTCTTTAAGCAAAGGCCAGATGGCTACTTTTCAGGTGTGTTGTAGTAGATATCACTTTCAGATAAGAGTAGCTAAGCACTGAGATGTCTCCTGACCCTAACTTTCTATGTTTTTCTTGATATAAATTCAATTATCTTCATTGCACTGAAGATACATTTGGTATTGTAATAATGCCCAATTATTTTTCTTTTTATTTTGCTCTTATATGTTTGGGCTATAGTAGTTCTTATAGCTAGCATTTTTGTGGTATTTTAAGGTTTGCAAAGCATGTTAAACATGTTAAGTCTTTTTATCCTCGTGACTATGGGAGGTGGGTGCTATTTATTGTTCAGTCATTTCGGTTGTGTCTATTTCATCATGACATCATTTGGATGTCCAATATCTTGGCAAAGATATTGGAGTGGTTTGCCATTTCCTTTGCCAGCTCATTTTACAAATGAACAAACTGAGGCAAACAGGGTTAAGTGACTTGCCCAGGTCACAAAGCTAGTAAGCGTGTGAGGCCAGATTTGAACTCATGAAAATGTTTTCCTGATTTCAGGCCAGGCACTCTATCTACTGAGCCACCTCAGTGTCCTTTACATGCTACCACATCCTCATTTTACAGGTAAGGTAATCAAGGCACAGAATGGCTAAGTGATTTGTTCAGAATCATGCAGCAAGGCTTTGAACACAGGTTCCAAGTCCAACACTCTACCTACTACGTTACCTAGGTAATAGTAGTTCTTATGAAGAGTGTGTGTGTGTGTGTGTGTATATGTGTGTTTGTGTTTGTGTGTGTGTATGTGTATATGCATTTGAGACAGCCAAAGACAGTGAATTCTCAGATATCTAACTAAGTTTTAGGGAGAAGAGATATATGATTTGCAGAATTGTGGAACGGTCTCAGAAGAATTTCTCTTCGACTTTGAATTTGTATTTACATGTGAATATGGGTGTGTCTGCCATTCTGGGAATTCACTTCAAAGAGAATGCTCAAACTGCTCTGCTAAGACTGATTCAGGAGGAGCTGGGAATCCGTCCAGTTTTCTCATCACACCTCTTACTTGATTTCTCTCAGAAACCAAACCTTTCCTGGAATGGAATCCAAAGTGAAGTCAATTCAATTTGCCAAAGATTTATTAAAATAATTTAAGAGACAGAATGATTGAATTTCAAAGGACTTTCCTCATTAGATTCTGGCTATATGTGACTGGGTGGCTGCCTATTTTGTGATTTAAGGAATGATGAAAGGGTCCTTCCTAACCCCAAATATTTCCCCTCCTAGCCTGCCATTTTTCTAAATTTGGGATTAAGCAGAAGTGGGGATATTTTGTCTAGAATGTAATTGTTAATGGTTGTTTGTTCTCAAGGCATCTGGACATCCCTTTATCTTTTATTAGCATATTAGCAAAGATAAGTTTATTAGACTAGTTAGGATAATTAGAAGCAAATAGAAGGGGTCATCATGACATGAAGGTTCATCAAGACAGGCAGATTCCACGGGGAAGTAGTATATCCTAGGGAGCTAGGGAACTGGTGACAACATGTGGACAATAGACACTGGAGGAGGCAGCATTGAAAACCAACTTTGTCTTGTTTTACAGCTTTGTCTTGGGCTCAGGTTAGAATTAATAGAACAGCTATTGCTAAAGCAAGTAATTAAGTGGAATGAGTACAAATTGTCAATCAAAGGAGCTAGAAATGTCAGCAAAACAATTCATTAAGTAGAATCAGTGTCAATTAATAATGAACTTACTAAAGATCAAAAATTCTCAAGAATATACCCAAATGTTCTAATTTCTCACCCAAAGGTAATGGAGGATTGACTATATTATTTTTAAAAATAATGTCACATTAATTAGAAGCATAATAACACCTCTTGGTGGAAATATGTGAGAATATTAATCAAAAAGCCAAACAATTGAGGAAGATGTATGTATAAGATATGTGCATTTGGACATGGAATACATTTGGCACAACAAATTTGGGGGCAAAATATTCTGAAAATGAAGGCAACATGGTACGATGTAGAAAGAGGATTAGGGATCAGAAAACTGGCTTGGATTCTCAGCTCTTCCACATTCGAATTATCTGATCTTAGGCAAATCATTTAACCTGTCATGGTTTCAGTTTCCTTTTCTGTAAAATGAAGAGATTGGATGAAATGATGGGTCAGGTCTAATCTGTGATTCTTGGAGTTTAGGAATGAACACATTAGCAAAGATAGGTTTTTCTGTTATTTTTTTCTGGCTTATGTGGACAAGATTCATGGGTTATACGGAGTGGTAAAATGCATCTTCTCTGTAAGCGACCTCTGCTTTCATTCCTGATGCAAGAAACTTCAGTGAAAACACCCAGTACCCTAGAGCAAGGGTTGACAACCTCTCTGTGGTGGCATGCCAAGGCTGTGACTCCTTTCCTTCTCGTGTATAGGGGAGTAGGAGTGACGCTAATTGTTCACTAATACTAGGAAGGTCGTTGTGAGGAGTATGTGTTTGGGGTCAGTAAGTGCTGCTGAAAGTAGGGTAGCTTCAGTGAACAGAGAGCAATGACATTTGCCAGTTAGACTTCTGTGGCAGGCAGTCGGGATTATATCTATAAGTGTTTTCAAGATTGAGGATATTAGAACTAGAAAAGGTTTTCATAGGATCATAGAGGTGGAGCTGGAAAGTAACTGTGAGGTCAGTTAGAACAACTCTTTCATTTTATGGATGAAGGAACTGAGGCCCAGGGGAGCTAAGTGTGTTGCCAGAAGTCACAAGGTTATAAGTGACAAAACTGGGATTTGAGCCCAGGTCTGCTGACTCCAAATGGAGCATACTTTCCATTGCACCAAACTGTCTCCCTACACCATGTTGCCTCTTGGTCCCTGCCACACAGGGTTGGTCCACATGCCATTTTTGGTCCCCAAACTGGAGGTTGCTAATATCTCTGCTTAAAAAACAATCAATTTAAAAAAATACCCCTCCCTGCACTTCAATACTTCAAGCATCTTTGATTTTGTCAGTGTGGTTACTGCTCTCTCCATGGACACAGATTGTAATGCCTCTAAAACTTAGTCAGTGGTCTTCGAGAGTTGCTTTGGCTGAAAAATTCATTGCCCTATGGCCAAACTGGTGATTGATGAGCCTCCCTGAAGTAAGCTCGACTGGTCATCAGATGATAGATGTACAATCCATCACCAGGCCCAGACTTAAGGCCTTTTCTCACTTGATAGAATCTTCAAGAGCTTGTGTTCCTCTGTCATTGCCATCATACCATGATGAAATTTCAGAGGGGAACTGCTATTGAGAACAAAACATTATCAAACTACATAACCAAAGAAAAGCAATAACAACTTGGAAAAAATGCCATAATGTATTTTTTTTTCTGAGGTTGGACAATGAGAACAAAAAGGATGAGCTATTACTCCAGTGCCCTTTGGTTGGTTAAACACTTTGTAGTAAATAGTGTCAAAACAGAATTGAAATATTCCAAAGGAAGATGGTACCTTCCTTTTAAAGCAGGCAAAATTAGCACTTTTGAGGAATTGTTGAATTTTTTCCCCGGAGGGAGCAGCCCAGACAAACTTTGCATGGAAAAACCAATACTCTTTGGAAATGAAAAGATTTTGGACTTGAGGATTCAGGGGTTAAGGACCATGGAACATATTTGGGGACCTAGTATGATCTCTGTTTTATGTCAGAAACAACCTAAACAACAGGTTCAGGAATTTTATTCACTAGAATTAGAATATGACTTATGATGTTGCCTCCTACTTTATGAATCTATGATTTTATGATGAGTTGAATTCCAAAGGGAGGATGGACTGAGATGAGAATTTTTATGAAGAAAGGCTCAGCAAGACATCGTAGGTAACTGTATAACTTTTGACATATGATATAACCTTATTGAATTCAATTATTTTTTAAGGTGGCATTGCCTCGAGTTTTGGATTTCTCCATTCTTACTGCCCACTGCATTGAGTAATACTTCCCTTGAATTTTCCTGAACTAAAATTTTCTGACCTCAGAGGATAATCTCTAGCTCTAGTGCATTTGAATTTTGTAAGGAAATTCATACATACCCTATTAATAAACATTATGATTTTATATTCTTTGATAATAACACTTTTCTGCCTTTGTCTTTCAAGAGAGGGTATTTCCACCATCTTAGTTTATCACTGCAGTTTTGTAGCTGAATTAAAGTGCCTTAAAACAAACTTTTTTTGGAGACTAGATCTCCCTCTCTCACTCAGACTCTAAGTACAGTGTGACTACTTATGAACCTGTTCCCACTACTGAATGGCAAGGAATCTTTGACTTGCTCTGATTCTGACATGACCTAGTATAGGCTTAGTAGTGGTATTTCTGAGTCAAATTAAATATAATCATATAGTTTAAAAACCTTTGGATAATGATGATAATAATTATAGTATGTGCTATGTGCCAGGCACCGTGCTAAGTAATTTAACATTATGATCCTATTTAATTTTCACAACTATCTTGAGAGGGAAGTGTTTTAATTATCCCAATTTTATAGATGAGAAAATTGAAGCAAACAGAGGTTAAGTGACTTATGCATAGCTAGTAAGTGTTTGAAACTGGATTTGAACTCCAGTTTTTATGACTCAAGGCCCAGTGCTCTATCCGTTGTGCCACCTTTGGATATGGTTCTAAATTGTTTTTAAGAATGGTTATACCAATTCATAGGTATACAAACAGTATATCAATGTGCCTGTTTTTCTGTAGCCCCTCCAGCATTTGTCCTTTTCCTTTTTTGATCAGCCTTGCCAATCTTACCCATGTGAATTGGAACATGAGAACTGCTTTAATTTGAATTTTCCTAATTAGTGATTTGGAGCATTTTTCATATGGCTATTGATAGCTTGGATTTCCTCCTTTGAAAACTATCTCATCATATCCTTTGACTATCAATTGGATGATAAATCTTATAAGGTTATATATTTTGGATATGAGTCCTTTATCACAAACTTTTACAAAGATATTCCCCCAGATGCTTTTTTTCCCTTTCAGTTTTAACTGCATTGGTTTTGTTTGCATGAAAATTTCTTAATTTTTTTTGTATTCAAAACTTCTCATTTTATCTTTTGTGATCCTCTTCAAGAGAGTGTCCATCAATTTGGGGATGGCAGAACAAATTATGGGATAGGAATGTAATGAAACACTATTTTACCACAAAAAATGTTGAAAGGAACTTTTCAGTGAAACCAAAGAAAGCTTTTATGAACTGATGCAGAGTAAAGTGAACAGAACTAACAGAACAATTTATACAATAGCAAAAATATTGAAAAACCAAACACATTTGAAAGACTTAGCAACTTATAGATTGAACTATAATTCCAGACAGGGAGGTAATGGATGCAGGATACAGGTTAAGACATTTTTTGGATTTGACCAGTGTGGGAATTTGTTTTGCATTATTCTGCATGTTTATTCAAAGGATTTTGTTTTTGTTTTCCTTTTTCTTAATGTTGAAGATAGGTGGGATGGAAAAATAGATTTTCATTAATTAAAAAGTTAAATATAAATGCTCCACTAGTTCTGCCAAGTTTTCTCTTTTTAATTTTGTTTTTACTGTTAACTTAATAACCATCAACAAACACAGACATTTAAATTACAAAGAATAAGGAAAAAGATTGCATGAGAAACTGGGAACTATTATAAATTTTTAGAAGAAGCATACATGCTTATGGTTTTTTCTTAAGTATGCATATTAAATTTAACAAGGTAGGGACAAAATTGCTCTATTTGTATCTCATTTTGTACTTTATTCATTTTCTTCTGTGGGCTAAAGATGTTTTATGAATGCTCATTTTTTTGTGTGTAATCAATCATTAATTTACTCCTACCATTTCTTGCTTCTTCCCTCTCACCCAAACAAGATACTTTTCTTTGTGATATCCCCGCCCCGGCAAATCAAATTGATACATTGTCTATGTTAAAGAATGCATACCATTGCCCAGTACATGATGGGTCGGTCATTGGAGAGGAAGAGTCACATCTCTAGTGAAGAAAGGTAAACTACCAACAGCTATGTGAAAAAAACACACCAAATCACTAATAATAAGAAAAAGGCAAATTTAAAAGAGTATTGAGATTCTACTGTGCATAAATGGCATTCATAAGGATGCAATTCATTCTGCATTTCTCTGTCAGTAAGTGTAGAGCATGCTTCATCAGCAGTCCTCTAAATTGTTGTTGGTCGTTATATTGATCTGAGTTCTTAAGTCTTTCAAAGTTGTTTATTTTCATAATGTCATTAATTAAATTGCTCTGGTTTCCCTGTATGTTGGTTTATACAAGTCTTTCCAGGTTTCCCTGACTATATCCATTCATCATTGGAGTATTATTGTGTTCCAATTACATTCACAAACTATAATCTGTTAAACTATTCCCAAATGAATGGGTATCCTCTTAGTTTCCAGTTCTTTGCCACTATGAAAGAGCTGATACAAATATTTTTATACGTAAGGTTCCTTCTACTCGTTCTTTGATCTTTGATGTCTTTTGGGGGATAGTTCCAGTCTTTGGTATAAATATAACTTGGTTGTAATGAATATATAGACATATGTGTTTATATATGTATGAATATATGTATATATATTTCTTTAGTCAGGATTTTATTTTAAACTTTTCGTATCAATATTCATTAGTGGTATTGGTCAATATTTCTCTTTCTTCACTTTATCTTTTCATAGTCTAGGTATTAAGACCATATTTGTTTTGTAAAAAATCTTTGTAGAATTCATTATTTCTCCATTATTGAGAATAATTTTTGTAGTATAGATATTAATCGCTCTTTAATTGCTTGGTAGAATTTATTGGCAAATGCATTAGGAAAAGGGTTTTTCTTCTTTGGCAATTACTTTGTTTCTGCTGTCCATCAAAGAGTGGGCCTAGGGAGTCTAGCAGATTGGCCCATCCAGCATAGATGCCACAAATTATGAAGAGCCCAGCAGCACAGTGTCCTCCCTGGCACAGTCTGGCAGCAGTTTCCTAGCAGCAGCCTTGTCCAGCCTGGTATTAGCAAGTTCTAGTGAGGAGACAGCTCAACAGCTGAGTGACCTGTATGCCCTAGCCCAGCAACAGAGTGACCTATCTGGTTGAGACGCCATGTCTCATGAGAAGCAAGCTCAGCTAAGCTATCCAACTAGTGGCAATGCTATTTCCTGCGAGGAGCCCGCACAGCTCAGCAGCGGAGTGACTTATTCACAACTGATATTATACCTTGTAGAGAACTTTCGAGGACCCCATGGAGAAAGAATGGATAACAAGTCCCTGGACTTCTAGAGTTTGAGTTACCTTAGTCATGTGTATTCCCTACACATTTGTCACGTTGTCATTGTACTTTACATTTGCTTGTCTACTTCTGGAAGAGGTACAATGAGCACCCCATCAATTATAATTTATTGTCAATTTTGCCCTACAATTTGATAATTTTTTCCTTTAAGTATTTAGATGCTATGCCACTTGAGGCATATGCATAATTATTGATATTTTTTTGTCATCTATGGTGTCTTTAAGCATAATGGAGTTTCTCTGCTCAATTCTTTTAATTTTAATCTTTTCCTTGTCTAAGATCATGATTACTACCCCTTCTTTTTTGAGGTCACCTGAAGAATAATAGATTTTATACTAACCCATTACTTTGTGTGAATTTTTATGTTTCAAGTATGTGTCTTGTAAATAACAAATTACTTTTATTCTCTTCCATCTTATAGGTCACTTTATCTCAGTTACCTTCACAGTTGTAATAGTTAATCGTGCATTTCCTACCACCTTATCTTCTTGAACATTTTCTTTTGTCCCCTACTCCCCTTCTTTAGAAAGCAGCTCTGACAGGGAAATATGTTTATTGCTTGAGATTTATAATTGAATTATTTGTTTCTGCTCCATTGTACCTCTTCTTTCCCCCTTGTCCTGCTCTTTATCACAGGGTTTTACTTTTTCTTTCTTTTCTTGTTCTATACTACAATGCTGGATACTTTTTGAAATGACTTTTTGTGATGGTAAAAAATTGTAGACTGAAGGGATGCTGCAGAAAGTTGGAAAGGTATGAGGACTTGTTTTATTGTTTCTTGATGTTTCATACAGGTCATTAACTTCCACTTGAGCAATTCTAATTTTTAAGTAGGTATTTTCTCTTCTGTGAGGTTTTGTATTTCTTTTTACCATTTGGCCAATTCTGGTTTTTAAAGAGTTATCTTCTTCAGTGTTTATTTTTGTGCCTCTTTTTAAAAAGCTGTTAATTGTCTTTTTATTATTTTCTTGCATTATGCTAATTTTCCCCGATTTTTCCTCTACTGCTCTTATTTGATTAATTTTTTTGCTCTTTTTTGTTGCTTCTTTTAGCTTTTATAAGAATTCATGTTGGGCCTGTGGCCAATCTGTAGTTTTTCCTTTGAGGAATTGCTTGTCAAAGTTTTCTGAGATTATGTCTTTAGCTGTTTTGCCACCACAAGTAGTTTTTTTATGGTCAGGTACTTTCGTTGTTATTGTCTACTCATTTCTCCAGCCCATTTCTTGACTTTGGACTTTGTTAGAGATGAACTCTGCTTATCTCTGGGTGTGGGGGGAATGTCTGGCCTTCTCTTCTGACTTTTATGTCCTGATGCTTTCACTGAGGGCCTACAAATTGACCACAATCACTCTTCACTCTGGAACTGTGACCCATAAACAGGTTGAACCCCTGCAGATTGTAACTGCAGCCACTCCCCTCTGCCCTGGAACTCAGATCTGAAGCTAGGTAATGAGTGATGGTTCTATCAAATGGTGCTTGATCTTATGCCCAGTGCTGGTATAGTCCCCTAGAATCTGTTTCCGACTAGGTGTTCTTTCTCCTTATCATTCCCTGGGTGCCATGTGCTCCCAGAGATGCTGTAGCTGCTGCTGCTACCTACAAGGCCATAGCTGGTGCTGTTCCACTGTGTTCTGCTTCTGGCCAGCCCCCATACCAACATCCACAGACCTCTCTTTCTGTCCTTTTAAGCTGTTCCGGAAAAATCGGCTGGAAAAATGACACACTGTTATTTTTGTTAGCTATTCCACTCAGAATTCAGCTTGATGTGTTTTTAAAAGTTGTTTAGAGGGATGTGATGAGAGAGCTTGGCAAAAAATGCTCACCTTACTCTACCATCCTGACTCTACCTCTACATCCCATTTCTATAGAGCTTTAAATTTTACAAAGTGCTTCCTTATAATACTCCTTTGAGGTAGGTGGTATTGGAAGACCCTTTATCAAATTTCTAGATGTCATAAAGCTGTTATCATTAGCTAATCCATCAAGGGACAAAATCCATATCTGAAAAACTACCTGGCAGGCTTGAGCATAGGTTGAATCTGACAAGATGAAATTCAGTAGGGATGAATGTTTAATTATGTATTTAATTTCAAATTTTCACCTGTGCAAGTATAGGCTTAGCAAGACCTGTGTTATAAACATTACATATGAAAATAATTTTATTTGCCGGTGTACTGAGCAAGAGAAGGTAATTTCTTTCAACTTATATAATCCTGACTAACAATATTAAAGCTACAATATTACAGGGTACAAATTAGGGAGCATTCATCAGATTTCCCCTGGAATAAATACTGTGCCTAACATTCCAGCTGCCATACTTTTGGAAGGACCTGCACAGGAGGGGTAGTGTGGGATGGATCTCAAAATTATATCACACGAACAAGGAACTGGGGATATTTATCCTGGGGAAGTAAGGAATTTTAAGAGACACTATTGCTATGTTTAAATATTTGAAAATATATCATGTAAACACAATCTAGATCACGGGTATCTAACTTTTTTGTATCATGAACCCCTTTTGAAATTATGTTTTTAAATGTATAACATAAAATAAAGTGAATACAAGGGAAACCCATTATATTGAAATAAGATACAATTTCTTCCCATTCAAATTCATAGGCCCCTGAAATTTTGAGTCTGTTGACCCAAGGTTAAGAACTCTCTAATTTAGACTTATACCCTGTACTTCTAAAGGAAAGAAACATGAGCAGTGGAAGTTAAGTTGCTGTGAGACAAATTTTGAGTTACTTACTATAAGAAGGGAACTTTTCATAATTAGAGCTCTCCAAAAGTATAATAGACTGCCTTTTGGGGTGGTCTGATCCCTGTCGCTGGAAATCTTCTAGAAGAAATTGCACATCAGGGATGTTGTAGAATAGATTCTTGCATTGAGCAGGAGGTTAGATGAGAGGGCCTTTAAAATGCTGGCTGAACCTGCATGTCCAGGCTCAGAGATCTCTTCCCTTCAGGCTTTAGCCACACGGGTTGACCCACTCCGGGCTGCCTCCCAATTCAGCGGCACAATTGCTACTGTGAATTCAAAGGAACTCTGGGGGCCCATACTTTTAAAATATAGCTCACAAACCTCCATGGTGCGCTTACATTTTATAATCAGCTAGTAGACACAATTACCTCAAAGCTGACTTTTGCTAAGGGGGCTAAAACAATAGCTACAAAATATTTTCTCCTTCCCCTTATAAACCCAGGACACATGCTCCCAGGAGTACAAATAGCATCGGTGGGAGGAATAGACACATACATAGTATGCTTTGATAATTGGGCACACATGGAAGGAGCACATTTGGCCACATTAGTTCTGTCCTCTGGTACTGCATAGTTGAAATGCCCCTTTTCTTCTTGTGGTCTTCTTCCTCATGTTATCCCCCGTCTTCCCCCCCCACCCCCCACCCGAGTTCATTGTCTCTGTTGGATGAATTGTTGAGCTAGGCTCACTGAGGGGCCTGCTGCTCTCAACAACTCAATTTCCGGTAGCTAGAGCTAATTCTCTCTTGAATTAATCATTGGCTCTCATCCATATGGCTGTGGTCCTCCATGCCCAAACTCTTTTCTCTCTGCCTCTGCCCCCTACTGGTAAAGATTTACTTTATTGATAGAGGTACAGAGGTAAAAAGCTGCCTCTTGCCTTGACTGGCAGAGCTTTTGGGTTTGTTTGGGTTTTTTTTGGGGGGGAGTTCCTAGGGGGTACAGATAATCTTCAATCCATAAATAGCAAACTGCCATTCTAATTCTATTTGGGAGAACCCCTTCACATTTTGTAAGGAAATAATATAGACATATCTTTGAATTTCATTTACTTTATTAACACCTGATCTCTCCTATCTGGCACCCCTTTGAGTGATTTCATCAACTGGGTTTGGAGCGTGGGATCAGCTGCCCTCTCCTTCTCCCTTCCACTATGCTATGAACTAGGCCATAGCGCCACCTTGGAACAAGAGTGTTTTTTGACATTGTCTGCTTGCAGAATTTTAGTTCAATTCTTAATAAATACAGAAACAAATCTTCAGAAATGGAAATTCCTATCCTTATCACTAATATAATCTATGCCACTATAAGATAAGATAGCTTTTCCTTCTCTGGTGCTCCTAAAGAGTAGGTTGAATTCTCATCTAAGCTGATTAAAGAGGCAGTGTGATAGCTCAGATGACCTTTTATGCTTGCTCATTGACTGAGGATCCAGGGGGAAAAAAGACTTCAAACTCCCCAGTATCCAAGTTTTTGTGTTAATCTTTTTCTTTAACATCTTCCTTGACTGTGTTATGCCATCAGTACTTGTTTATATGATAAGACTGAATCTCTCAGGAGTGTGCCAGGCAAAGTGGGTAGAACATTCAACTTTTTCAATCATGTTGGCATGATGCAAAGAGTCGAAATTAAAAGTTTAGTTCGTGCTCCAAGCATACAGCTTTCAGGTCCACCTACTCTTTCCTGGAAAAAATATCTTCCAAAGAAAAAAATAATCCTAATCACACTCGGAGAGCTGTTAGGTTACAGTGCTTGTGTCCTAAATCAAATCTGGGCCTTTGAGATTCCTGCAATCTAATGGTTAAGCAATTGCCCTGATTTTCAGTGACTTTCCAATGTCTTCCTGCAGGCAAACAGAGAGGTAATCACAAGCAGATGTGGGAGCCTACGGGCACGAGGATGTGCCAGTTCATTTATTATACAGCTACTGTGCAAGGTGATAGAGGTGGAATTGTACAAAGGAAAACAAGGACAATTTCTCACATCCTTGGCAATGTGAACAAATTGGATATAATTACAATTAGGATAGTTGAGGAATAGGAAGTTGGAAGTACATTCTCTTCTACTGAATTTGAAAGTAATTTCTAAACCTTGGGCAGAAAGGAAGTAGAGAGCTCTGAAAATAGGATTCTGTAAGGAATTATGGTGTGTGTGTGTGTGTGTGTTCATTTTCTCAGAGCAGCCTCCTGACTAAGGAAGTTACTTGAAGATGCTTTCAAGAACAAACATGATACTTTAACATGTTGGTGTTTGGGTAGGTTTTGAATGTTCTTTATTTTATTCTACTAAGTCTTTTAAAGGGGGGGGCAGAGGCTAAAAGTAAGAAACCTATTTTATTTTATTTTCATCCTGTTTTTGAGATAGAGATAGTATGCCCTGAATGATAGAGTAATGGTCTTCGGGCCTAACGACCTCGGTTAGAGTTCTGGCTCTGCTAGTTAGTCACTGGGTAATCATGGCAAATAATCTACCTTCTCTTTCTCCAAGTTCTGTAGAATGGGGCTAATAGTATATATATTAATTATCCCTTAGGATTGTTGAGAGATAATGTTTATCAGAAAATGGTAACTCTAGAGTTGGAAGGTACCTAAAGAAGATTACAAGGGACTTCTGAAGAGGAATCCATGACCATCTGAAGTAACCCATTCCACTTTTTTGATGTTTCTATTTTATTTTTTAACTTATTTATTTTTTTCAATATTCACTTCCATAAGATTTTGAGTTTTTAATTTTCTCCTCCTTTCTGCCTTCCCCCCTTCCCAAGACGGCATGCAATCTGATATAGGCTGTACATATACATTCATATTAAACATATTATCACATTATTCATGTCATAAAGAAGAATTAGAACCAATGAGAGGAACGAGAAAGAAGAAACAAAGCAAAGCAACAACAAAAAGAGAGCAAATAGCGTGTTTCGATCTGCATTCAGACTCCATAGTTCTTTTTCCCAAATGTGGATAGCATTTTCTGTCATGAGACTTTTGGAGTTGTCTTAGCTCCTTTCATTGCTGAGAAGAGCTAAGTCTATAAAAGTTAGTCACTGCACAATATTGCTGTTACTGTGTTCTACTGCATTACAATGTTCTCTCGGTTGTGCTTACTTCACTCAGCATCAGTTCATGTAAGTCTTCCCAGGTTTTTCTGAAGTCTACCTGCTCACCATTTCTTGTAGCATAATAGTATTCCATTACACTCATATAGCACAACCTCTTTAGCTATTCCCCAGTTGATGGGCATCCCCTCAGTTTCCAATTCTTGGCCAGCACAAAAAGAACTATAAATATTTATGTACATGTGGGTCCTTTTCCCATTTTTATGATCTCTTTGGGACACAGACCTAGAAGTAGTATTACTGGGTCAAAGGCTAGGCACAGTTTTATAGCCCTTTGGACATAGTTCCAAATTGCTCTCCAGAAATCCTTTCCACTTTTGCACAGCTCTGTTTTCAAAAATTTTCATTATATTAAGCTTGAATACATTTGTAGTTTCTAAATTGAATGCTACTTCTGTCACTCCCCACTTCTTTCTCCTCCCAGGTCAAGTAGAATAATTTCCCTTCTGTATGACAATATGTCAGACAGCTATCATGTCTCCTATCCCCAAGGATAATTATCTTCAGTTCCTTCAAGTTATTCTCATGTGACATGGTCTTGAGGCCCTTTACCTTCCTGCTTGCCTTCATCTGGACAGTCTACAGTTTATTAATGTCCTTCCTAAGGTATGGTATCCCAAACAGAACAGAATCAGGTATTTCAGAGGCGGTCTGATCAGAGTGGAATAAGTCTATTGCCTTTCTTCTTCTGGAAATGCTCTTTTAATGCAGCCTAAGATTTCTTTACCCTCTTTGGTTTCCATAGAACACTGTTGGCCCATGTTGACTTTAGCAGTCCTCTAAAACATCAAGAATTTCTTTAAGACAAAATGTTGTCTACCCATGCCTCCCTTATTATATATTTGTGTAGTTGACTTTTTTGAGCCCGCATCCACAAATTTGTTAAGCTTGCTATCTATGCTTTTATGCCATGCATTGATAAAAAGGTTAATGAGGATAACAAGGAAGATTCCTTGGGGGACTCCACTAGAGATCTCCTTCTAAGTTGATATTAAACAATTAATGATGATTCTTTGGGTCTGAACATTCAACTAATTCAGAATCCACCTAAAGTTACTGTTGAATCTACTTCTTGTTAATGTTACTGAACCACCTAGGAAGCACAATGAATAAAATACTGATTCTGGAGTTGGAAAAATATGAGCACAAATCTCACCTGAGATATTGCCTTGCTGTGTGACTCTGGGCAAATAAATTACCCTCTGTCTGCCTCAGTTTCCTCATCTGTAAAATAGGAATAATAATAGCACCCACCTCCATGGTTTTTGTGACGATCAAATGAGATAGTATTTGTAAAATGCGTTGCAGACTTTAAAAGACCATCTAAATGCTGCCCAGCATTGTGTTTATTACTATTTAGTCCAGAGGTGTCAAACACACTTATAGGTCATATTGCCACTCTTAATGAGCGCTGAGTACAGCAACCAGATTAAAATGTAATTGAGAAATACTTAACAAAATAAACAGAAATACATGAGAACATAATAATGTTAATATGTGGTTTTCTAAGTCAATATGTGATCTGCAGGGATCCATAGTACTCATTTCTGTTTGAATTTGACACCCGTGGTTTAGTGCTTGGTTTTCAACCATTTCCACAAGAATAGCTTGAGAAACTTTGGCAATTGTTTTGCTAAAATCTAGGTTTAAGCGTAACTGGAACATTAACCTGATTTACCATTTTGGTAACCCAGTGAAAAAAAGAAATGAGATAGTCTGATGTGGCCTATATTTGAGGAAGATATGCTAACTTCTTGTGATGATTATTTCCTTTTCTGGATCCTTCCACTTTTTGAAAATTGGATCATCTGTACTTCTGTGGTTCCATGGAACCTCTCCTGTTTTCTATCATCTTTTAAAAATTATAGATCCTGGGTCTGCCATCATATCTATGAGCTCATGAAATATCCTATTGTTTCTCTGTTAGTAACTTGCCAGTGGCCCAAGCAATGGTCTTATACCTTCTTTGATCATCCTCTTTTCTACATATAAACAAAAGAAGAAATAAGCAAACCCTTTTATTTTTTGTTGTCAGTCTTAAATCATTCTAAGATTTGATATTCATGCCATATGTTTGTAGTTCTCCATCACCTTCCTTTCATCTTCTAACATCCTTAAAAAAAATCTAAGCTGGTTAAAAGAGTTCCTAATGTAGTCACATCATTCTTTTAAACTAACCCTGATTTTTCTTTCTGTATTTTAAGAATTTTGTTCTTTAGAACTTCCCATTGTTCTGAAGCTGACGTCTCTAGAATACAGTGAATAGGATCCTGTCCTTTCTCTGTACCATTTGAAATCTGCTCTACCAAAATCTATGATTCATATCATACTCTGCCTGGCTTTTTTCCCTTATTGATCACAATTCCTAAGAGGAAGCTTTTATTTTCTTTCAAGGTTTTCATCATTTCTCCCCCTGCAGCCAATTCTTCCCTATTGGTATAGTGTTTTATATCTCCAGTGATTTGTAAATGAATTGTACTATATGGATACATTATTGTTGTTTTTGCTGAAAACAATGCAAAAAGTACTCTCATATTGTAAAATTACATATTCCAGAAGTGCAATATTATACATGCCAAAAATAGACTAAAAGAGAAACAAATGAAGTAAGAAAATAACCATTTAAATCACTTTCCCCTCGTAAACACTTCACTATTTGACTTTTTATATCAAAATCATTTCCAAATTTCCTTCTTCCTTTAACTCAATTAACTCTTTTAACAAAGAGAAGTTTGAATGAAACCCAGTTAACAAAACAACTGTATCTTATTATACATACAACATTGAATACTATGTGTTCTTTACCTCTCTATCAAGAGGAGGGACATATATTTCCTTTGAGCCCGTTCTTTTTGGCAGCACCTTAGTCTTGTTTCATTCCCATTTTGATAGTGGATGTGTATGTTATTCTCTTAGTTCTATTCTTTTTCCTCTCTGTCACTTGATTTAAAACTTGTCGCATTTCTCTGCATTCCTCACATTTATCATTTATTATGGCATAATATGTTACTTTTTTGTATTACAATTCTTATTCAATCCTAATATGGACTGTAATTCAACCAGTGATTTTCAGGATATTCAGGTGAGTTAAGTTTTTTCTTTTTCAAAGGACTTTGGGTGTGTGAGCATGGCCACATTTTGTGATGATTTCTAGATTTTCTCAATCTCCAAGGCATATGAGGAGATTCCAGTAGGGCTGAGATAAACGACTTCTGTTCTGTTCTTCTGTACAACCAAGAGAACTTACTGATTTTGGTTCTACCTCTAAATATTGTATGTGTGTGGTAAAATATTTGGGTGACATATAGAGCATATCTATCTCTATCTAAATCTTTATCTATTTCTTGTCCACATGGTATAAAAGGAAATATTTTCATGTGACCAATTGTTTTGATTTTTTTTTGATAGAATTCTGGCCCTTTCCTCCCCTGCCTGTCCCTGCCCTTCCCCAAACTATTTTAAGTGATTTTTATAGTTTTACACAACATACAAGGATCTGGCTGTCTAATCATACACAGCATATTAAAACCACTGGGATTTGGGCTGGGAGGAATTTGGATAGAGTCTGAGACCAGAAATCAAAAGGCCCAAGTTCTTATCCCACTTGTGCTTCTTTGAAACTCAGTTTCCTTATCTGTAAATGAACAGGGTATGATAATAGTATCTATCTCAGACTCTTTTATAGACTTGTTATATGTATTGATTGAGGTAAGGCTGGGGAATGCACTTTGAAAGCTTTGAAGCATTGTAATATTACTAATATTATCTGATATTTTTATAACATTTTGAGATTTTCAAAGCACTTTATATTCATTGTCTCATAATATAAATATATAAGAATGTGGGAAAGATCTGTAATTTTGTCTTGTAGGGAATTTCCTCATGTGGGAAACCCTTCTACTATCAACATTTTTATGACTTTGGAGATAAGGTGAATGAAAACACAATTATTAAATACTTAACGTGTATCAGAGAATATACTAAGTGTTGGGGATACAAATAGAAAATTGAGATTGCCCTTGTTCTGAAAGAGTTCATGCTCTGAATGCCAGATATAGGTGGCATCAATTGCAGATTGAATGGAAAAGCCCAGAGGTTCTTAAGGTTTGGTGGCAAGGTAGCTGGTAAGGTCCAGTGGTTTTATTGGAAGGTATTGTAGGTAGCTATTTCCTGTTCCCTTACAGTACATGACTGTATCTACCCTTTAGTCAGGGCCTACAGGAGTCTGGGTCCAAGAGAATTGGGAAGGGAAGATGCCGATAGGATCCAGTTAGGGATCAGACTGGGGGTTAGGGAGGACAGGAAAGCTACTGTGCAAATATACTGGCTTTCTACAATATAAATTAAACTTCCTCTTTGCCTGTTTGTTTACATGAAACTAAATGTAAAAATCACATCTCATCTGTTAGGTGAGGATAAACAAAAATCACCTCCTTTTCCACAACATTTTGTAGGTTATAGAACAAAGAAGGAAGTAATTTTGTGAGGGTTTTTTTGGCGCATTAATTTTGAATAAGCTAAATTATGTCCTGATGTGTGGATATTTTCCCAGTTCAAACAAATATTTTAGTATTTTCTCTCTATTGACACCGAAAGGATTTTATAGTTATGCTAAGAATTTGACAAAATTCAACTTCTTAAGAATGAACCAGCAGACATGAATTCTTTGCTTTAGGTCTGTATAGCTGTTATGTCTGGGGATCTCAAATATGCCCCTTGAGTGACAGGCCAGTGTCTCAAAACATTTGCCTGTTCTGTTAAGTGGTCTGGGCTATATGTGAGTTACGGACACTCCCATAGGGTCTGTTGGCTCGCACTAACAGGGCATGCATATTTTCTCTCCACTGATGTACAGCAAAGTTGCCAACATATTTATAACCATCTGTTGTTTATTGGCCACCTTCCCTGGTGTTGGTAGTTCCGTGCAACTTCTTGTCTCATGCATGATTCTCTTGTGGAACCATGTCTTTCTTTTCTGTCATTACTCATCTTTTAAAAGGGTGGTTACTGCTAATGGTCACTTTAGTTATTCTCTCTGTACCCTTTATGCTTTCAAGATTTTTTCCCAGAGGAGTAACTGCTGGTTCCTGAATCTTCTTTTCTGGCACCTTCATAGTGAGGGTAGAAATTTGAATTTAAAAATCTTATCTGAAATGTTGGAGGGGATGTGGAAAAACTGAGACACTAATGCACTGTTAGTGGAGTTGTGAACTTATCCAACTATTCTGGAGAACAATTTTGTACTGTGCCCAAAGGGCTAGAAAACTGTGCAAACCCTTTGATCCAGAATACCACCACTACATCTGTATCCCAAAAAGATACTTAAAAAGGCGGGGGTAGGGGTGGGGTAAGGATCTGTTTGTACAAAAATTTTCATAGCAGCTCTTTTTTGTGGTGGCTAAGAATTGGAAATCGAGGGGATGTTTATCAACTGGGGCATGGCTAAATAAGCTGTAGTGTATAATTGTAAAGGAATATTATTGTGCTGTAAGAAACGACAAGCAGGACAATTTCAGAAAATCTGCAAAGAGTTCCATGAACTGATGCAAAGTGAAGTGAGCAGAACCTGAATGTTGTACACAGTAATAGCAATACTGTATGATGATCAACTATGAATGACTTAGCTATTCTTAGCAATACAATGATCTGAGACAATCCCAAAGGATTTTTGATGAAAAATACTATCTGCCTCCAGAGAAAGAACTGACATTCTGAATGCAGAATGAAGCATACCATTTTAAACTAACTTCCTTCCTTCCTTCCTTCCTTCCTTCCTTCCTTCCTTCCTTCCTTCCTTCCTTCCTTCCTTCCTTCCTTCCTTCCTTCCTTCCTTCCTTCCTTCCTTCCTTCCTTCCTTCCTTCCTTCCTTCCTTCCCTTCTTTCTTTCTTTTTTGAGTCTTCTTGCACAAAATGATGAATATGGACATTTTTACATGATTGTACATGGATAACCTAAATCAGATTGCTTACCATCCCAGGGAGCAGGAAGGGAAGGGAGAGAGAGATAGAATTTGAAAGTAAAAACTTAAAAAAAACCCTAATAAATGTTAAAAATGTTAATTGGCGGAAAATTAAAAATTATTTTAAAAAGTCTTGTCAAATTTTCCCCCTGTTCTTGTAAGTAAGGTCTCCTTGATTGCCATGATCCTATTGAGGCTGTTGGCTAGCTGCTGTTATGGGTGATCTTAACTTTGTTCAGTCTTTCAGTCATGTCCAACTCTTTGTGACCCTGAGGAATTTAGCGCACCCATACTGACCATGAGGTTTTCTTGGCAAAGATACTAGAGTAGTTTGCCCTTTCCTTCTCCAGTGGATTAAGGCAAACAGAGATTAGGTGACTTGCGCAGGATCACATAACTAGTAAGTATCTGAAGCTGGATTTGAACTCAGGTCTTCCTGACTCCAGGCCCAGCACACTATCAACCTAGCTGCCTCCAACCTTGGCTCTAGGTTCCATCTATTAGAGTGGAGTATTGGCAAGGCTTGAAGCCATGAGTCAGGCATAGAAAAAAATATTACAGATCTAAAGAATCAAATATCAGTGAGAAAGGGACTTCACTAGCCATCCAATTTAACCATTACATGAAAAAAAATCCTCTATAACGTAACTGACTCTTCTGTCTTTGTGTCATTTGCAAAATGTTCAAGTCATTGACAGTAATGTTAAAATAGCACAAGACCATGCATATAATTTTGAGGTGCTCCACTAGAAATCTCCTTTGAAGTTGATATAGGTCAGTCAGTCAATAAATACTTATTAAGTACCTACCTACTATGTACCAGGCATTGTAATAAGTGCTGGGGATACAAACAAAGACAAAAAAGTCCTTATCCTTGAGGAGCTCACAATCTGGTGGGAGAGGTAGTATTAAAAACTATATATTAATAAGCTATATACAGAATAAATAGGACATAATTAAAGGAGTAAGGCACTAGAATAAAGAAGGATCAAGCAAGATTTCCTGGAGAAGGTAGGATTTTAGCTGAGACTTGAAGAAAGCCAGGGAAGCCAGCAGGCAGAGATGAGGAAGGAGAACATTCTGTGCATGAGGGGATAGCCAGTGAAAATGCCCTGAGCCCAGAGACAGAACATTCTTTTTAAGGATCAGTAAGGAGTTCAGCGTCCCTGGATTGTAGAAGAGGGTTGTATAAGGTGAAAGAAAGACAGGAAAGAGGTGTGTGTGTATGTGCAAATTATGAAGGTCTTTGTATGTCAAATAGAGGATTTTATATTTGATCTTGGACAGGGGTCTCATACCAATAATGATTGATTCAGGGGTCTATAAGTCTATCTTCTTAGTATCTAAGATTAGTCTTCCCCATCCTCTCTTTCTCCATGCTATTTCTTTTGAATAGGTAATGGATTTCCAAAGGCATTATCCAACCACACCTTGTGCACTCTACCCTAGCTTCCACAGTGACTGACGTAGGTCTGGATTTCTTTCTTCCCTCCTCCTAGGGATTTGGCAGACTTAATTACCTGAGCTGAATGACAACCTAGAAGGCAGAAAACTGGGGGTGGAGGGAGATGGAAAAAAGAATGTCTATACAGAGACCCAGAGGCAGCAGAATAACTCTTACCTCATGGAGGTGGAACTTAGCCAGACATACTTTGACCTGTCCTTAAAATGTATTGCCCAGCCTTGCCGTGGGTATGTGATAGGACCATAGAAAAGATGAAAGAAGTCTTAGGACAAGGTAAAGTGAGTTTAGCTCTTTGGATCCTCTGCAGATCCTTTTTCTTTCTTTTCACATGGAAGCCCTTCTATTGTCAAACATTCTTTAATCCCTGATAACCCAAGAGTGGAGAGGAATTCTTCTAGTCCCTTTTCTTCTCTGCTAGGAGTATGACCACCTTGTCCATGGCAGAAACACAAAGATCACACATAGTGCAGGTACCTACAGATTTCTCTCTCCTCCTTCCCCTCTGTCTGTCCCTCCTATTACTTTATAGCAGTGGAATATGTTTACACATATGTGTATTGGGGTATAAGGGAGGAGTATAGGGAAATTTTCAAGGACCTTCATTGTGTGTGATGTTTGTATTTCTGACATGATCGATTACCTTACCTAGTCCTAGGGCTTTGTTTTTCTAAGGGATGCTCCTCGCTGACACCCAGCTCCATGGAATAAGGGCTCTCCTGTTGCCCTAAGGTCTCTGTATAGACTTTCTTTTTTCCATCCCACCTCACTCCCAGTTTTCTGTCCTCCATGTCATCATTTAGTTCAGGTCATATTAATTAAGTCTGCCAAATCCCTAGGCAGTAGATACCTCTCTAAGTGGTCATTAAAACTGTGGTTTGAGCTCTCATGAAATGTACTTCCATCAGTACTGGCTCCTTTCAGTTTGCAAGATTAATTTTTATAGGCCATCAATGTTTGAGTAAGTCCTTATATGACTGTAACTATTTTCTGCTTTCAATGGGGATGCCTCCAAATGACCAAGGAATCTCTCCTTGAACTGTTTATAACTCCCTCCCTACTTCTCTTCTTCTATCGGGGCTTCTCTTCTTCTATCTGAGAAACCATCTATTCTAGGTGAAATTTCCTCACTCCATTTCCTAATCACAAAATATATCATATCACAGATCATAAATCTAAAGAAGCCTGGTTAAAATCTTAGCTTGACCAAGGTCACCCACTGCATCCTGGGCCATCTCCAGTTGTCCTGCTCCATATCTGGCCACCGGACCCAGATGGCTCCAGAGGTGAAAGTGAGACTGGTGACTTTGCACAGCCCTCCCTCACCTAAATAAAATTCATTTGTATGTCATGGCATTACCTTCCTGATGTCATTTTTCTCTTTGAGAATGAAGGACAAATAGCAGCAGCAAAGAAGCTTAGCATCACTGGGAGGGGGACTCAAAGAGATGCAATCACAATCCGTTTAAGAGTATTTTAGTATTTTTTAAAAGCACTGTATTAAACAATAAAACCTTACTTACCTATTTTCCTCATGGCTGAATGAGAGTTCCACCCCCTTCAATTTAAATAAATTTGATTTGTATCACTTGTTTTTATATTACCTACATTTCTCAATGTATCTCTCTCTTTTCCCCTCCCATAAAAGTTATGAAGGCAAAAATAGTTTCACAAAACTAACCAACACCAAAAGCATCTGCATTAATTATATTGTACCACACCCATGGTTTCCCCATCTCTTCATGGAAAAGACTTCTCCCTCTTAATGCCAACTAAAAAGACATTTGCAGCCTCCTCCCACCTAATCTAAAGGATTCCTAATTTGGGACAATCCTCAATTTTAATTCTGTATTGCCTTACAAGACAATGTATGTCAGAGAGACAATAAGAAAAGTGAATACGGATTGAATTTAGTGCTTGCCAATCTTTAGAGATCTATGTCATTTCAACTTTGTTTACAACTCCTTTTGAAACAAGGACTTTTTCAAACCCCCCTTCCCCAAAAAAAAATCTTTAAAAAAAAATCCACTTCCAGCTGAATTGCCTGTGGGTAAATTATAGCTGGATGTTTTCCCAATAACCTATATAAAGGATTCTATTCTTTTCTTCTGACCCCGGAAAGACATCAGCTTTTGCATGCATGAAAGTGGGAATAGAAAAACCTTTCTTCTCCCTCCCCAAAGAATCACTTGATGAAAATCCACTCTCCACTAAACAGTTTTCACCAAAAAAGCCAAACCCACCTAAATCTCCAAATATATGTGATGTAATGGAAATAACAACCTGACTTAGACCTTATCAGTGCTCTTCCCTGTTAACCCTTTTTTATTCAATCCTTCCCAGCACAAAGGTTATTACCTCCGGTAGAGAAAAGAGAAATTGGCTCAGTTCCTCACTGACTGTGTGACCTTAGACAAGTCATTTAACAACTTACAGCTCAGATTTGGGGGAGTGATAGCAGTAATCCTTTGTTTAAACCAAATTTGGAGATATTAGGAAGGGATTCATGCCAAGAAATATGTTCTGCATAGGACAGACATTCACTAAATGTTGTTGCCTAATTGATTATTGACAAGAGAGAGAGTGGGAGGTACAAGAGCACCACTTTTTGTGGGACCTTCAAAAATTGCCTAATCTTTTGGGGGCTCAGTTTCCTCATATGTAAAATGGGGAAAATAAATTCTCCAGAGCAAGTCAAATTCAGAATGAGAGAAATGTGTTCTTCTTGACTCTAGGCCCCCCACCCTGTCCACTGCACTAACTATCTTGCCCAATAGACACAATGTGATCTTTCTAAGATTCTTGTCCATGCCCTCCCACAAGTATAGCATGGGGGTTCCACTCAATGTGCTGAAGACCTTCCCTGATGTCATTTGATGTAATGAGGATACCAGGGGACAACTCTGGCTGTCTGCCTGTCAGGCTAGGGGGAACTGGAAGACATAGGTCCTCATCTCATCTCTGAAAATTATCAGCCATGTGTATGTGACCCTGGGCAAATCATTAAATCTGCTAGTAACTTAGGCAACTCCTTATCTATTAAATCACAATTGGGTTGAAAAGTTCATGGAGAAGACTCAACACCAGATGTCTCCCACGTGGATAAAAACACAGATCTTTCTCATAGTCCTATTATTTATTCAATAATATCCTATTTAAATTTCAGATAAATTTTTATTTGATATTTTAGAAATGCAGCTCTAAAACAAAGTTCTTCACAAATCATTTGGTGGGGGCAGTGCTTTGAAAGACAGTGAGACTTTGAAGTCTACTTTGGGTACATTAATCGGGAGAATGACCATCTGGGAAGGTGCCTTGTTTAGGGGATGCTGTCTTTTGAGGATTTAGTCACTAGCCAGTTGGAAGAGTTAAACACTGACCTGCTTTGAGTTGTTTTCTATTCCAAACCTACTGTTCTTTGATTTCATCAAAAGACGAATTTGCATATGGACTGATAAGGCACCCTGGCACAGGGAGGGTTAGAGAGACTAGATTTCATGCAACCACAAATCTGGCACAGTACTGATGAAAACTCAATTTTGATTTATGTCTATGTAACAGAATTTCCTATTGATTACCTGCCAGAACGAAGACAAAGCAATGTTAGGCTCCAAGCCAGTTTTTTCACGGCCCTGGAGCTTTCCCTTGTTTTTATAGTCTATTCTCTCATTGGAGTTTTCTGAAAATTTGTAAACAATTATGGTTCAAGTATTTGGTGCTGGGTAATGTTACTTGGCCTGTGCTAAGGGAACTTTTTTTTTCAGTGCCCAAGTTTTGTTTTTGCTTGTCTTTAGGTATTACATATAAACCTACTATGCCTATTGCACAAAATTAGGCTCTTAAGACCACCAAAGACCTTGAAAAACATGGTTTGCTTAAGAAAAGAGATATGTGTGAAAAAGCAAGTGTGGAGAACATGTACATGCTGAAATACTTCTCAGAGCTGCATATTCAATTCAATAAACATTTATTACACACTTACTAGGAACAGGCACTATACTAGTTGCAGATAATACAAAGACCAAAACAAAATGGCCCTTGACCATCACTAGTATTTTCCTGAGAGCTAGTCTCTCAGTACCAACTACTTGCTAGGTATCACCAGCTGGATATCCCATAGGCATCTTAAACTCATCATATGTAAAGCAGAACTCATTATCTTTTCCTGTAAATCTGATCTTCCTTCATTTTTTAAAAATTTCCTATGAGGACATCATCATCCTTTTGATTATCCAGGTTTAAAATTTTAGGGTCATATTTGACTCTTGACCCTCTTTCATCTCCGCTCTCCCACCTCAGCCCATATCCAATCAATTTCCAGATCTTCTGGATTCTATCTCCACAAAGTCTGACCAATCTTTTGCCTTCTCTTCACTCACAGTTACCACCCTCATTCAGGCCCTTACTACCTCTTACCAGGATTATTGCAATGCTTCCAAGTTGAACTCTTTGTTTCCAGTCTCCTTCCTTTTCAACTCTTTACTTCATTTGTTGATAATCGTACATTTAGAGATGAAAGAGGCCTCAGAGGTCAACCAATCCAACTCCTTAATCTATCCACATTACAGATGCCAAAATAATTTTCTAAAGACACAGATCTGACCCTGTTACACCCTTGTTCAAGAATTTCCAATGGATCCCTATTAAATGTAGGAAAAAAACACAAACTTCCCAGCTTAGTATTTAAGACTTTATATAACCGATTTCCAGCTTACCTTATAGACATTGCATAGAATTACTCTGCATGAATTCTGTATTCTAGATAAAACTGCTCAACTTTCTATTCTCCCACCTCATCACTGTATCTTTTACCTCATTTACTTTGTAATGGCTAGCCTTCCTACGTGGCCTACACTCCTTCCCCAACTCCTTACCTTCTTTATTAGACTAGTTAGTTTCTTTCAAGACTCAGCTCTGTGGTAAAGCTTTTTTGTTCCCCCTAGTTCATGGGATAATAAGATCACAGATTTTTCACTGGAAAGAAGCATAGAGATCATCAAACACAGCCCTCTCATAATAGAGTTGTCAGTGTCAACTCTTTCCTGAAATTATATTATGTTTATTTATTTATCATCCTCAAATCAGGGTAGAGTGGATAAAGTACTGACCATGCAGATGGTCAAGAAGACCTGGGTTCAGCTCTTGACTCTGATACTTACCAGCTGCGTGACCCTGGGCAAATCTCTTAAACTCTTTATGCCTCAATTTGCTTATTCACAAAATTGCAGGGGTCTTAGATTCAATGACCTCTAAAATCCTTTCAAACAGTAACTTTATGATCCTATGATTAGATGGCCTCTAATAGTCCTTATGAACAGCTAGGTTTCATAGTGGATAGAGTGCTGGGCCTGGAATTAGGAAGACTCCTTGTTATAAGTTCAAATCTGGCCTAAAGCTTTGTGACCCTGGGCAAGTCATTTAACCCTGTTTACCACAGTTTCCCTGGGGGTGGAGCAAAGATGGCGACTGGAAAGCAGGGACTAACATGAGCTCCCTGCTAAGTCCCTCCAAAAACCTATAAAAAATGTCTCTGAACCAATTCTAGAACTGCAGAACCCACAAAACAGCAGAGGGAAGCAGGGCTCCAGCCCAGGACAGCCTGGATGGTCTCTGGGTAAGGTCTAACCCGCACAGAGCTGGGAGCAGAGGGGAGCCGAGCTGAGGGGAGCAGAGCCCAGCATGGGCGGCGTGGACCAACCAGACCAGGAGCCGGGCGGAGCGTGCCCTAGCACCCTGAATCAGTAAGCTGTGGCAGTTATCAGACTTCTCAACCCACAAACACCAAGGACAACAGAGCAGGTTAGTGGGAGAAGCTGCTGGGGACTGGGATAGAGTTTGCAGTTTGGCCACCACCTCAGGGGCAGCAGAGGTGGGGCAGCTACAGAACTACAGTTGCAGTTGCTTCTGGCCCCAGCCCCACCTGGTGGGAGGAATTAAGTG
>CM053625.1:173450900-173487435 GCA_028646595.1 Phalanger gymnotis | reverse complement strand
CATGACTAAAAAGACTGAACAACAACAACATATAACCCTTACAGTCCCAAATATATAATTCTATGATTCTATAATTGGATAACTCCTGAGGTCCCTTCCAGCTCTAAATCAGTGATCTTTTGTCTATTTGTTTTTAATCTTTGCATCTCTAGCCCCTTGGTAGTACCTGGCACATAGTAAGTTTTTCATAAATGCTTGATTTAAATATGCTATGAAAGTGAATAATCAGAGTTGGATGAGTTTGGTCAAAGGTTTCTTACAAGATATATCAGTACTTTGAAAAAAGTGTTGGATATAGAATTAGAGGCTTTTGAGTTTAATGAACCTTTCCCAATCATGCATTTTATAGACAAGGAAACTAAGGTCGTAATGGTAATACAATTTGAAGATCCTCTCATCCATTAATAGGCCCATGTGACCTGTCTGAGTCACATGAACTTGCTGTGGGAGGAACTTGCTGAATGGTGGAGCGGGAAGGGGTGGAACAAGAAGGGGTGGAGAAGCGCTGAGAGGAAGTGAGACAGAACAGACAGAGCTAGGAGAGAGAGAGAGAGAGAGAGAGAGAGAGAGAGCAGCAGCAGCTAGCCTGGGTGAGAGAGAGTGATTTTGCCCTTGTTTGTGGGAAGGCCCTAACAGAAGGAAGGCTTGGGCATGTTGGTGCCCCCTGCATTGATAATGTGTATAGATTTCTTTGTTGCTGGGGTGGATTTGGCTTTCTGGTGTTGGAATAAATGTTTTGGTTCTGTCTTCCATGAAAAGAGTCTGTTATATTTTGCGATTCAGAACTGCAGCAGCATATTCATAGCAGCTGCAGCCCATGTGGGTATCACATTGGTGCTACAAGGTGAATTGCCTAAAATCACAGTGGTCCTAAATAGCACAACTGGGAAATGAACCTTGGTCATGAAACCCTAACACCAAAGTTCAATATACCATGCCGACATGTTGCAAGAGCTGGAATAAAATGTAAGATTGCTAGGGCAAAGATGGAAAGGCATTTTAGGTAGGGGGAATGCACCTAAAAAGAATGTGGAAAAACAGGTAATGGAAACAAAAATAAGTTAGCTATTCACATTTGTTTGGCACAATTTATTTTATTTTACTGTGCCAAAAGATTTTTTAAAATGAATTTTGGCTGAAAGCAATGCCTGGTAAGTTCTAAATAAAAACAAAAGCAAAAACAAAAACCCAACAAAACTACCTGTGGGTGCAAAAAGCATTAAGATAAGAAACTCACATGTTGATTTTTTTTTTTTAGGTATACAAACTTTTAAGTTACTCAAGAAGAAGTTAGAAATGGCATTTTGTAGTAGATAGGATGCTGGACTTAGAATAAGGAAGATCTGGGTTTGAATATGGTCTCAGGCATCTGCTAGCTGTGTGACCATGGGTCAGTAATCTTAGTTTTCCTATCTGTAAAATAATATTTTTAATATCTACCTTGACAGGCAGAGTAGTATAGAGACCCAACCTCAGAATGAGAAAACCTGAGTCCATGTAATTTCCTCTCACACATATATGCTGTGTGACCATGGGCAAATCACTCAACTTTTGAATAGCCTAGGCAAGTTCTTAAAACTGTTGGTTGTAGAGCAGAAGCCAATCTGCTTTTGTAGAGGGAGTTTCCTAATTGATAAATCCCAGTCCCCAAACCCCCAAACCAACCTCAAACTTCAAATGAGACAATGCATGTAAACTCTCTGCAGACCTTAAAGTGCTATAGAGATTCAATGATTATAGGAACATAGATGTAGACCTGGAAGGATCCTCAGAAACCATCTATTCTAACTCCCTCATTTTACAGATGAGGAAATTGAGACTAGGGACATATAATGACTTGCTCAAGGTCACAAAGGTCCTGGCTAAGTCATTTAACTTTGATGATGATGATAATGCAGCATATCTTCTAGTGAGTATGCTTACATCTCTTTGAAGAAATATATATGAGGAAATCGCCAATTCTATGAACACTTTGTGGTGAGGGCAGATCTAATTTGAAAGTGAAAGGGTGTGTCCAAACAATTAGTAGATAACTCCAAACAAACACCCGTACCCTGTTTACCTGGCTAGATCATACAAAAACATTTTCTTTTGTCTCCAAACTTCTCTTGTCTGTGTTTCTATGTATCTTTCCTAAAAGCCATGTTAACATGGGAAAGTACTTTTAAAACCTTGGAGTTTTATTTAAGTATGAGTAGTTTACTCATAAAACAAATGTGGAGTGGAGAAATCCAGAACAAGAGTCCATGAATCTGAGCTTTCTTATGATATGGTCATATAGTTTAGGCCAGAGCAGATTTCTGTGTGTGTGTGTGTGTGTGTGTGTGTGTGTGTGTGTGTGTGTGTGTGTGTGTGCGCGTGTGTGTGTGCGTGTGTGTGTGTATTGAATTATCCACGTTGATGATCAGAGAGTTCAGTTTTTTCTAGAACAGATATCCTTAGGGGTATATGATATATGGTATATGGTATACCATGGGGTATATGAATTTGCTTTTAAAAATATTTTGATAAATATAATTCAGTATAATTGATTTCCTTTTGTAATACTTTGCCTTTTATTTTATGCATTTAAAACCATTGTTCTGAGAAGGTTCCATAGGTTTCACTAGACTGCCAAAGGCATCCATGACACAAAAAAGGTTAAGAATCTCTATTCTAGAACCTTTAACTCTACTTCAGGTACGTGGATGCAAGTCCACAAAGTTTAGTGATGTATAATCAGTTCTTCCCTGAGTCCTGATTTCTTATCTCTAGCTCAAGAGATCCCAATTAAAACCATGCCATGTATTTAAAAGCACGACTGTTCCAAATTCCAACCTGAAGTCAATAGATGGGAATGCAGAATTAGTTGACTTTGAAAATAACGTTGGTTAAATTTTTAGTTTTCATCATTATCCATTAGCATTACTAATGGCAACATCTCTATCGCTAACCTTGTTCACTAATGTTCACTCAACCATTTTCTGGCTGCCTAAAGCGCTCCGCTGCCACTAATGATCAAGGTAAGAAATCAAACCTCTGTTAAAATCTCAGTTCTTTACTTCATTGTGGTGTTGAAGTGTTGTTGGGTTCTGGAGGTTACATAAATGGAGTACAAACTCTGGCAGGTCTAGCATCTTGAAAGGCTCCCAGTACAGGCCTTGGAGATGGGTCATTTATCTTTGGATTAACTACCCACCCGACAGGCGCTAAGGATGCATTGGGGATGAAAGGAGAAGCAGGTGTTAGGTTGAAGTGCTTGTCGTCAACAAGCTTCTGTGCTTGTTGGTCAAGGTGTGGAGAGAAATTGGCTTGTATGTGGGACTATATAGAGCTTTGATTGAAGGATCGTAGATCATAGGATTATAGATAGAGCTAAAAGTCCAATCTCCTTCCTTTCCCATCTCTTCCATTTTTACAAATAAGAAAATTAAGACACAGAGAAACTGAACGACTTTCATGAAGTTACACAGCCAGTAACTGGTAAAGGACAGATTTGAACTTAGCTCCAGCACTCTATTGACTATCTACCTTGCCTTTTAGTAGAGAGAGTTAGAGAGTTCATTAAGTTTTTAGAGAATTTGATAGTGCAGACAAAACAAGGGTGCACAGAGAGACAAAATGGGTTGGAGGGTTGATTCAGGGGCTGCATTGGGAGAATAAGTTGGTTCAAGCCAAAGGCAGTTTCAGAACGAGCAAGTCCTGCTTGTGCATTGAACCATATAAAGAACCCAAGGGGATTAAAAGTCACCTATCTAGCAAGTGATAGAGGTGGGATTTGAACCTTGAGTTTTTGGATTTGCTCCTAATACCCTTTCCACTGTAGCAGGCTGGTTCTACTGGAAATGACAAGATTGCCTTCACCTTCTGACCTTCCTGGGGAAAATGATACCCTAATTGGGCAATGGAGGCTAAGTTATCACTGTGTCTTCTGTTGAGTGTAGGCCCTCAGTCTACACATGTGAAGGAAACAAGCCTTTATTAAATAGTTGCTTTGTGCTAGTCACTGTGCTAAGCAAGTAGTTTACAGATACTACCTCATTTGAGTATCACAAAAAACCTGGGAGGTAGAGGATCCCCATTTTACAGTTAAGGAAAAAGAGTTAGACTGAAATTAAAGTGACTTATGCAGGGTCACATCTTAAGTGTCTGATGTTGGTTTTTAACTCTGGTCTTTCTGACTCCTAGCTTCTGCTACCTAGTTGCCGCTGCAGGTAGAAACATTTTGCTAACAATCTTTGCAGTTTATATAGAGGCAGGTAGGTTGCACGATGGCTACTGTTGGGTCTGGAGTGAGGAAGTCCTGAATTAAAATCTAGTTGCAGATACTTAGTAGCTGTGTGACCCTGGGCAAATCACTTAACCTTTCTCAGCCTCAGTTTGCTTATCTATAAAGTGGGGATAATAATAGTACCTACCTCCCAGGATCAAATGACATGATAATCATGAGGCATGTAGCACTGTGACTGGCACATAGTAAATAGTATAATCATTGTTAGCTCTTATAATTATTATTTCTGTTCTCCTGCATTAAGGCTCAAGAATGGTTCCCCTCGGATAGATGACTGGAGAGAAAACCACAAATCCTCCCTTTGCCGCATGGCTCCATTTTCTTTGTGCCTCATTTCCAAATCCATAGTCCCCATTTGTCCTCTCTGGCAATGTAATACTTTCTGGGCAGCTCCCAGTGACTATTAAGCCTTCTTGGTTAGCCAGATCCCTGTGGCTCTAGTCTGTCTGTTGAACATCTTTACACAATGGCTGTGATATGGTGCTGGGGGGCATCTCAGTCTGAATACAATAGAAATCATCAGTCCAAAACACAATTTTCCTGTTCAAGCTCAACTCTTTTCTCTCCTCCCTCTCGTTCCCTCCTTCCCTACTGGCAGGTTGCACAAGACAATACCACAGTTGTTCAAGGAATATGGCCTGGGGCCCTCCAGGTTGTTGTTTATGTGTGGCATTAAGTCAAGAATGATATGTAAGGATTTTTCCTAATACTACCTAGAGGCTTTGGCTCTCTACTACTGTCCCCTGCCAGTAACTCTACCTGTTGTCTTTGAGATGTGGTAAGCACCCTGAAATAGATTCTCTCTTCTGAGGGAAACAACGAGGGCTGTTGCATTGATTAGAAAGACAGACAAAACATACACTCCACGATAGACTCGGTAGCTGCTTGTGCATCCTGTCCAAGGCACGTTTTCTGCATGCTTAAGATGCAGAGGTTTCACACAAATGGCCCACAAAATTCCCCTGTGTTGCAGGGAACTGATTAAAACTTAATTGGGAAATATTTAGCAAAATAAGTGAGAATACAATATAGCATAGATAATATTAGGATGTCGTTTTCTAAGGCAGTGTGTGAGCTGTAGGAATCTGTTTCTATCTGAAACAGATGTGACTTAACTGCTTGAGACAGTAGTAGAATTGTGTAAGGTTATCTTTCTGCCTTCCTGGGTCACAAGGAAGGCCCATGGAATAACCATATATTCCTATGTGTTTCCTGCCCCTGAGGTGGACACTTCACATTCATAGCAAGTTTGTTCAGTTTTGTTCCTAAACTTTGTGTCACAGTCAAAAGAGTTTTAGGTCTGTCAGAGGACCTAGGGTCCAATTCCACCTCTGCCACTTATTACCATCAGCAAGTCACTAGACCTCATTTTCCTCTGTTGATCCTAATTAATCAAATCCAAATAAATTGCACTGAGGTGTTGTGGGACCAGGGCATGAAAGCTGGAGGTTTTCACATCTTCCAAAGAGAACTCTGTTATTCCAAGAGCTGTCTGCTTGACAGGAGACAAAAAGATTAAGTGACTTTCCAGATGTGTGATTCTGGTTTCAGCATGGATGCAGGAGAATTAAGAAAAAGAAATAGATTTCAGAACTGCTTGCACAGGAAGGTCTCCAGAGCCTAGTGCAGGGCCTTTCACATAGTAGGCTTTTAAATATTTGCTGAATTGAATTACTAAAAGTTTTTCTTTGTATTCTTTCATTTTTGCTTAAGCCTGGAATTCTGAATGCATGTTTAAGATGAAAGTGAGTATATTTTGAACAACCAGGGTTGGGTGTTGGTGAAATGTTTTTTATCTACTACCATTCCACACCATTAATTTTATATTTTCCTTTTCTTACTTCCTGACTGACATTTAATGAAGTACATTTTTTGGAACTTATTTTTGTTGCCGTTCTATTTTACAACTTGTGTGCGAGCTAGAATAGAAAATTTGCAGGACCGTAGAACTGAATCCTTCTAACATAGCTCTGTCAGTTAGATGCCAATAAATAACAGTGATTTCAAGGATGATTAATCATAATCATTATAAAGCACTTTGGCCAATCCAGCATCTGTTTCCATGGATACAGCAGCTGGCTATCAAGGGTTTATAATTTATGTGTTTTGGTTATTGTTCCCAGATGACTATGAGGATCATTGTATAAAGCATGACCTTTTAACTTTAGGCTCCAACAGACTTTGTAGTGTGCATGAAGCTTGAATTCTTTTGGATTTGTTTCCATTTACAATTTAGGGGAACTCTGAAGACATGAGGGAGGAATTTGTTACTGTCTTGAAGTAGTGAAATAAAGAAAAAAAATCTAATTGTGCCAACTTGAGTAACATCTGAATACAACCACACATGAGCTAGAGATTATCAAATGAACACAGAATGAGCCGAATGGAGCAGCTGAGGCTTGAACTCTAGTTCTCTGGATTTACAGCCAGTGATCTTTCCATTGAATCATTTTGCCTCCATTGGAAGTGAGAAAATCACCTTCATCTTCTTCCCACTTTCCTGGAGAAGATGTCACCTTGAGTTGGGCAATAAGGGCCAAGTTATCACTAAATTCTTCGTTAACTGTAGGCTTCTGGCCTACATACAGGAACTCCTTGAACGGATGTTTTGTGTTTGTACTGTTGGGATGCATCAAGACTCAAGAATGTTTTCTCTTAGTCAGATTATGGGAAGGCCACAAATCTTCCTTCTGCTCTTTAGTTTTCTTTGTACCTCAGAGTTCATTTAGTCTGTAGGAAATGAGGCCCAGTGACGGGGCATGACTTGCTGCGGGTGATAAATCTAGTGAGTGCCTGGGCCCATTCTGGATGAACTCTCTTAGACCAGCAGTACTGACAGCCACATGCTATTAGTGTTGCAGTGGAGGTTCAGATAAATCTGATCCATCTATATCTGGTCATGTCAGAATTGATATATGGGAAAGAGTAGCTCTGGCCTAACCTGGTTGGGATCCAGAACAACTGCATTGGGAGAGTGTGTAGTGTTGATGTTATCTGTCGTCTTCATTTCATCCCTTCTGGTTGAGCTTTTCTTTAGAAATGCAATGCGATTCTCATTTGAACTATTGTAAATTTACAGGAGGGAGCCAATTGAGGATTGTCACAGAGGGTGAACTTATCCCTTCCCTCTGCTGGAATAGTAGGAGAGGAATCCCCATGACTCTAGAGGGTACTCCATGCCTCCTGCAAAGAAGGAAGGGGCAGAACTGACATTTACTAGCTAGCTATGGGACGCTGGGTAAGTCCATTAACCTCTCTGTGCCTCAGTTTGCTCATCTGAGCAAACTCAATTTGTAAAATGAGGGGGGTTGAACTAGAAGACCTCTAAGACCCCTTCCAGATCTAAATTTATGATCTGATGAACTGCGTAGATGAATATCTTCTACAAAACTTACTTTAATTATTTATTATAACTTTAGCCAAACTTCTGTTATCTGTATTTAATTACAGGAACCTTATTTTTAACTCTCTTTTCAACTTAGAATCTTAAGAGAGTAGTCTAGAGCACTGAGAGGCTAAGTGACTTGCCCAGAGATACACGTGGGCAGCATATCAGAAGCAGGACTTGAACTCAGGCTTTCCTACGTTGAGGTTGGCTCTCTGTATATACCATGCTTCCTTCCCCTCTTACTGCAACCAGGTTAAAAACATTTCCTCTGCTGTGGATGTGCAGGATAAGTCAGGAATACAAGATTTATTCCCCTTCTTCACTTAATTTTTACTGCTAAATTCAGCCTGATGAAATAATGCTTATTTCTTAAGGGCCTTCTGTATACAGAGCACTATGCTAAATACTGGGAGAAATACAAAATTTTAATAACACAGATCCAGTTCCCGACCTCAAAGAGCTCTACTGGTAGGGGGATGAAGATAGCAACACAGACATTACCTGGTGAATGTATTTGAGACTTAGAAAATATTTCAGAAGATGCTGGAAGAAGTGTAATTTAAGACAAAGGTTATTTGTCTTTTGTCTGAGTATCTCTAGTGTTTAACTGTGAGCAGCAGGTTTATGGTACACGGCATTCCTAACATCTCTCCCCAACCCCCTGAAATTCAAAACTTCACATTCACCAAAGACATTCCCCTCTGCTTCCATCCTTATGACGTGCACAACCTCAGCATCATGCTTGGCTCTTTGCTTTCCCCCAGACTCTACTTGTCATGTTTCACTTCACTCCTTAGCTGTTTGCTTACTAGCTATCACACCACTGTGCCTTTCTCTCATCCTGCTTTCCAGTTCTAAAACCTTAAGCAAATCAACTGTCATTCCTACTATGTGTCAATCTCCCTTTTGGCTCCAATCACTATCCCCATAACTTTCCAAAGCAAAATATTATTTCCTGTTCTCTTCTTTAAATTGCTGAAATAAGTTTGTTTTATTGCATATCTAAATAAATAAGCTACATTCGCTAAGGGTTAGAGAATACAAGATTCCTGGTAATGATCCCCTTTAGTTTGTAGGATGGGCGATAGAGTCTGAAACTTGTAAGCACTTATTCCCTTCATCCTCATCACAAAGACGACGTTTAGCTTTTTACACTGGAAGCCTACAAACGTAGTGACCAAGACAAACAGGAATGACCACAGATTTAGAATTCACAGGACAGATGGTCAAAGAACCAACTTTTGTTCCTAGTGCTAGTGAACTAGGAGAAAAGAAGGTCTTTACAAACAAGTTTTGTAAAAGGATTACAGTAGAATCTAAAGAGGAAGGAACCTTTGAAAACATTGTAAAACAGGACAATGCCAGAATCATTATCCAGAAATGCCCTCACCTTGGGCACAGGTGATTTTACTTGGTGTTTGAAGGAGTAGGAGAACATTATGAAATAATAATTATCTTCATTTTTCCAACAGAAAAGCAAGACATATCTATTTATCTATTGTCTCCTCCTATTAGAAAGTAAGCTCATCGAGGGCAAAAAGTACCTACCCTTTTGTATTTGTATCCCCAGCGCTTAGCATATTGTAAGGTGCACGTAATGGGGGAAGGAGCCAAGATGGCAGAATACAGGCAGCAACCCAGCATTCTTCTCCAAACAACTTTAATTCCTCAAATCAAATTATAGAGCAGCAGAGTAAACAAAAGGTCAGAGTGATACATTTTTCCAGCCAGAGACATCTTAGAAAGTCAGCAGGAGAGGTCTGTGACACCAGGATGAATGCTGGCTTGGAGTATGTAGCAGTACTAGCAGTGATGGGTATTGGAGGTGGTTATGACAGCAGCAGCAGTAGCTTTGGGAGCTCTCAGCCCAGAGAAAGTAAGGGGGTTGGACAACTCATCAGAAAAAAGATTATAGGGGGCCTTTTGCGGGCACAGGACACAGCTGGTGCTAATTGGCAACTCCATTGCCCATAAGCAGTTCTAAGTCACAATTCCAGGGCAGAAAGGAGGGTTTGTGGTCAGTTGCGAGGGAGCAGCACTCAGTTGCAGGACAGAGAGAGCTATTGCTTGTGGCTATCAGAAGAGCAGGGAATCTGGTTAGGCCAAGAGGAGTGCTAGTGCTTACAGTTGCAGAGGAGCCAAGTCCCTTCCTAGATAAAGACCAGAGTGCAAACTAAGACAGTAGTGACTACACCTCTCCCCAGATCATACCACCTTGGAAGCACCAAAAACTTGCAGAATCCCAGAAATAGTTCTGAAAGTAGCATCTTAAAAAAAACAGAAGCTTGGCACTGTGTTTTCCTACCCCCAGGTGTGCAGAGTCCAACTTTAACACAAAGTTCAAAGCCAAGAAATAGGCTGCAAAAATGAGCAAACAACAAAAAAAGAACCTAACCACGAAAATCTACCAGTGGCGGGAATGATCAAGACATAAACAGAAGATGACAATGGGAAAACAGCTACAACCAAAGCCTCAAAAATGCTAATTGGACCCAAACCCAACAAGAATTCTTGGTAGAGTTAAAGAAAGAGATAAGTATGATAGAGAAAAAAATTGGGAAAAGAAATGAGTGATGCAAGAACAGTGATACAAGAATTAACAGTTTGGTAAAAGAGGCGCAAAAATACTGAAGAAAATAACACCTTAAAAACAAATTTGGCCTAATGGTAAAAGAGGAACAAAAATTCATTGAAGAAAAGGACTCCTTAACCAGCAGAATGGGCTGAATGTAAAAAGAGGTTCAAAAGCTCACTGAAGAAAATAATTTCTTTCTTTTTTCAAATTTCAATAATGCTTTATTAAAGACAGATTAATATGCAGTTTGGTTTGTATGTGTTTTTTTGTTTTGGTTTGTACAATTATCAAAGAACTACTCAGTCATTCTATATAAACTTTCAAACCTCCAAAGGGGTTGTGAAGCAGAACAAAGTGCTGTCTTCTTTTTACAAAAGAAATGGGAAGATTTTCAAGTATCTGATACACATTTAAAAATTGTCTAAAGAATTCTACATACATACAATATGGGATTAGTAAGTTTATGGTCTTAAATTCTGTTAGATGGGCTGACAGGCTGGTGGTCTTCACTGGGTTCCGTTTCCATTACACCATCTTCAAACTTAGAATCAAGTCTGCATGGGGATTTAGCCTCTCCGCTGACTGGGATATCTATAACCATGCAATCAGTGTCATCCAAGAAAATAACTTCTTAAAAATTAGAATTGGGAAAGTCGAAGCTAATGACTCCATGAGACATTAAGAAACAATCAAACAAGGTCAAAAGAAAGAAAAAATAGATGTGAAATATTTAATTGGAAAAAAACAACTGAATGGAAAATAGATTGAGTTGAAATAATTTAAGAATTATTGGACCATTTGAAAGCCATGATAAAAAGAGTCTACACACCATATTTCAAGAAATGATCAAGGAAAACTGCCCCAATATCTTAAATGCAGAGAATAAAATAGAAATTCAGAGAATTCATGGATCAACTATCTCCTGAAAGAGATCCCCAAATGCAAACTTCCAGGAATATTATAGCTAAATTCCAGGGCTCCCACATCAAGGAGAAAACATTGCAAACAGCCAGAAATAAAAATTCAAATACCATGGAGCCACAGTCAGGATCACACAAGATTTAGCAGCTTTCACATTAAAGAAATAGAGCACAGGGCTTGGAATATGATGTTCTGGAAGGCAAAGGATCTAAGATTACAACCAAGAAAAAACCTATGCAGAAAAACCGATTATAATCCTTCAGGGGGAAACATTAACAGCTAATGAAATAGAGGCTTTCAAACATTCCTGAGGAAAAGACCAGAACTGAACAGAAAATTTGATTTTCAAACAGAAGACTCAAGAGAATTCATCATAAGAGACCCAATATAGTTGAAGTGTTTTCATTCCTGTATGGAAAGATGATACATGCAACTCCTAAGAACATTATGATTAGAGCAGTTAGGAGTCTAAATACATAGAGGGCACTAGTGTGAGTCAATTACGGGGAGACGATCTAAAAAAATGAAGGGGTAGGAAAGAAAGATGTTCTAGGAGAAAGTAGAAGGAAGAGGTAGACTCATAAAAGAGGCACACAAGGAAGATCTTTTATGGTGGATGGGAAAATGGGGAAGGTGATCGGCAGTACTTGAACCTCACTCTCATTGGAATTGGTTCAAAGAGGAAAAACATATACACACTCAAATGGGTATAGAAATCTATCTTACTCAATGGGGAAATATGAAGGGAAGGGGATAAGTGATGTGAGGGAGGGGATGATAAAAATGGAGGGCAAATTAAGGGAGGTCAGAAGCAAAACAGACTTTTGAGGAGGAACTGGATACAAAGAAAGAGAGAAGAATAAACAGAAGAAAATAGGATGGAGGGAAATGCACAGTAATAATAAATGTGAATGTGAATGGGATGAGCTCAAACGTAAAATGGAAATTGATAGCAGAATGGATTAGAAACTGGAATCCACCTCACACCTAATCAGAAATGATAAATGTTGGAAAGGATGAGAGAAAATAGGCACACTAATTAATTGTTGGTAGAATTTTCAGCTGGTCCAACCATTCTGGAGAACTGTTTGAAACCATGCCCAAAGTGCCATAAAACTATGACTCAGCAATACCACTACTAGGTCTGTATTCCAGAGAGATCAAAGGAAAAGGAAAAGAACTAATATGTGCAAAGATATTTATAGCAGCTCTTTTGTAGAGTGGCAAAGAATTGGAAATTGAGAGAATGCTTGTCAGTTGAGGAATGGCTGGACAAGTTGTGGCATATGATTGTGATGGAGTACTATTGTGTTATAAGAAATAACAAGGGGGGTAGTTTCAGAAAGAACATGTCAAGACCTACATGATCTGATGAAAAGTGATGTGAGAAGGACACGGAGATTATTGTGTACAGCAACGGCAATATTGTAATGATGATCAACCGTGAAGGACTTGGCTACTTTGATCAATACAAAGATCTGAGACAATTCCAAAGGACTCGTGACAAAAAAATGCTATTCACTTGCAGAGAGAGAACTGGTGAACTCTGAGTGCAAATCAAAGCATAATTTTTTTGCTCTGTTTAGTTTTTTTGCTTTGTCATGATATGATCAATATGGAAATGTATTTTTCCATGATTTTACATGTATGCTTGATATTATTTTTCTTGCCTTCTCTGTGTGTGGATAAGGGGTGAGAGGGAGGTAGAGAATTTGGAACTCAATTTAAAAAGAAAAAAATATTAATAATAAATAATAAAAAAGCCAAAAAGGACTTAAATTATTCATTCATATTAGCAATGAGTTTCTATTTGTGTAATTAAAATTCACATATTTCAATATCTGTTACATAGGAAAGATAGGCAGAATGCTGGAATTTTCTCTAGCCCTCTCCACTTGGCAGAAATTAAGAAAGCAGTGTCAAACTCAAATAAAAATTGGGCCACTAACTGTACATAAAGATCCCTATAAGCTGCATATTGACTTAAAAATCACATATTTATGTTATTTATGTTCTGTTATATTATTTATTTTGTTATATATTTCCCAATTACATTTTAATCTAGTTTGGGTCACAATGGAGTATGTTTGCTCTCACAATGCAGGCCTTCCCCTCCAGAGGAGTGTTACCTTTGGATTACCTTTGGATTAGAAGACCAGATTGTCTAGTAGATGCCTTGACAGGAATAGAGAACCTGGTGCTATGGAGATAAAGTAGGATATAGGCATGTCATATCAATGGCTTTTCACAGTGAGATCATAGCAGTGATGAAACATAGTTTGGGGGAGGTATGGGAATCTATAAAAATTCCAGGTCAAGAATAGTGGACAGTGGGGTCCTGAGGGGGCTAAGGAGTTAGTGGTGGGAGCACAATTAGAAAAAAAATGAGAGCATACTTAGCAAAAAAAGATCTGCTTGATAATTTTCCTTTAGTCTGATTGTGGTGGGGAGGAGGTGGGCTGAAGGCCTTAAGTTATGTGGAGAAGCTTTAAGTTATTTATTTATTGGGATCTGGAGGGCTCAATTCTTGTTCATCTTCAGGATAACCTTGAATTTAACCAATAAAGAAAATTTTCCCTCTCTGTTTCTCCTATAAGATTGGGTAACACAAGATTCAGTGAATTGTTTAGGCTTTTTTTCCCCCTTTGAGGCAGATAATATTTATGACACTTTTTTCTAGTCCCATTCCAGTGAGGAGTAAGCAATTCAATCATGAAGAGAACGACGCAGGTGCATAAATTGGCACTGAAGGTGCAGCTGCTGTTTCTCAGCTGAAAGACTAGTTTTCTAGGTCAGCTTTCCAATGACCCAGAAGTTAAAGAGTCCTTAATTAAGAAGGTGACCATTTATGAGCAACCAGGCAAAACTAGACCTATTGGGCAGACAAGTTTTTTTTTTTTACCTTCAGGTGTTACCGGAGTGGCAAATGGAGGTAGGTGGGGGAAATAATATGGGAAGATACTTCCTAGGGAAGGTGAGTTTGAATGGAGGTTTTGAAAGGGGAGAGTGGGGAGAGGTTGGACTGAAGCTGGCCAAGAGTAAACATACCAAATAAATATAATAAGGAAGTACCCTTGTGAATTTAAAAAGTTCTAAGCTCATTATAAGCAATTAAAAAGTTATTTGTTTTAATAAACAAGTATGACTGATTATAGCCAATTGTAGTTTAATATAATTCATGTTTGGAAATTGGGAAAAAGGTGCTAAGTAAGCCAGCTAGGAATACTTAGGTAACCTGAAGTCTGACTTTTGATTAGCTCTGAAATCAACTTGTTAAAATTTTTTTTTCAGTATACTTGGCATGACTTAATGATTACAGGGCTTACTGTATAGTCAGAAAGACCTGAGTTAACCTCAACTCTCCCAGAACTAGGCCATCTCCAAACCATGCCATCTGCATTCCTGCTCTCCTTTGCCTCCCATCAGAACTCAGATTCTCACCTCTGGGACATATAAATGAATGTCCATGGAGGCAAAACACTTGGCAAGAGATAGTGGAACCAATGTGCTTCTAATTTTGACAGCAAAGGAAGGACTATAGTAATATACATTTCAGATAACTAAGCAAGTTCCTGCTTTGATCACTGGAAACCAAAATCTAATGGAATTTGTTTGAAATCATGTTTGACTCTCCCTGCCCTGCCCCCTTGGACTGACATGGTTAAAACCAGATGCAGTCATAAATACTTCTGTCTTGGACACTCACCTGTTTTAGTTGCTCCTTCTTCTTCCCTAGGCTTCTAGCATGTTGGGTGAATTCTCTTTGGTGGACAGATAGGGTGGTGTAGAGTAGGACTGACTAGAATTGAACTGCAAAGAGAAAGGGCCTGAATGGATTATAAATTGTACCGGTAGAAGGAATACCTACATTGGGAAGGAAGGAAGGAAGGAGAAGGAAGGAAGGAAACAAGTATTCACTATGTGTTAAGTGTTTTGTAAATTTGACCCTCATGACAACCTTGGGAGGCAAGTGCTATTATTATCCCCATCAGTTGAGGAAACTGAGACAAACGGAACTTAAGTTACTTTTCCAGGGTCACATAGCTACTAAATGTCTGGGGCTGGATTTGAACTCAGGTGTTCTTGATTCCAGGTTTAGCCTTCTATTTACTGTGCCACCTACCTAGCCTAGAGACATAATTAGTTGGAAATGGGGGTGGGGTGGAGAGTATGTATTAGTGGTATGGTTTGAAGATGGTGAGGAACTGGTATGCTGACATAATTCCAGGTCATCAGACAAATGAAAGTTTGACTTTTGTCTTGCCGCTAGACTTCAATGACTAGAAGAGTGAGGCTAATGACTTTGTGCAACTCTGCCTCACTTAAATCCAATTCACTTGTGAGTCAAGATAGCAGCCTTGATGTCATTAGTCTGCTTTGAAACTGAAGGACAAACAACAAAAACAATGCGGGCCTCTCATTTGTCCTTATTACAGTCCCTTCCTTCATGGAGTCACTAAGCAATTTTTCCCATTTAGCCTATTTTTTCTAGGGCTGGCCTTACCTTGATCTCAGTCTCTTCCAAATACATCTCTTTCATTTGCTCTTTTTTTCTGAACAAAGGAGAAAAAATGCCTGTCACCTCATTTCTCTTGTTCACCCGAACTACACTTGATTAAAAGCAACTTTCTCTAAAACCTCTAATGAATCTGACTTTTAAAGATCCTGACATTTGCTGAATTCCTAATAACTTTCCTTAAGGCCTATTTTTGTGGCCTTGCACCATTTCTTTGCAACATGAAAGCAGAGAAATGTTTCGTACTTCTCATGAATTTACATTGTTGTGTTGTTTCTAGCATCCTCTCTGGTGTAAGATAAAAATGGCTTGCATCCAAATTCCCCATGCCAAATTTAATTATGCCTTAATTCAGGCCCACTTTTAATGGAAGGTGATAAGAAAGACAACCACTACTGCACTCTCAATTACTTTCTGCTTCTCAAACTTATTCTTTTGCACTCTAATTCTGACCTGTTGTAAGCCAAACACACACCACACACACACACACACACACACACACACACACACAAATCCTATCACATCTCAGATTAAGATTGAAACTTTTCCTCCATCCTTCTTTCTCTCTTTATATATCCTTTTCTTTGATAAAAAAGACAATAATGACAGCATTGAAGTCAGCCAATCAACAAGCATTTATTAAACTCCTACAATGTGCCTGGAAACTGATCTAGCAGCTAGAGATAAAAAGACAAAAATGAAAAACTGATTCTGCCCTTAGGGAATGTACAATCTACTGGGGCAGACAACATATGTTAACATGAAATATAATGGACATAACTAGGGAAGCTCTTATTTATTAGCTAGATCCCCATGCATGGAGCTGGCCACCTTTTAGTGTCACGTGTTGTCTATCAACCAACAATAATATAATAATAGCTAACATTTACATTGTTTACTATGTGCCAGGTAATGTTAAGTATTTTACAAATGTTATCTCACTTGACCCTTACAACAACCCTGGAAGGTAGGTGTTATTATTACTCCCATTTTACAGAAGGGGGAAACTGAGGCAAACACTGCTTAAGTGACTTTCCCAGGGTCATGCAGCTAGTCAATGCCAGAAGTCGGATTTGAACTCAGGTTTTCCTGACTTCAGGTCTACCTCTCTATCCACTGTGCCATCTAGCATACATTAAATGTCTACTATGTGGAGTTGGAGACCAGACTCTGGATATGGAGTCAGAAGATTAGCTCTACCATTCACTAGCTTGGTTTGTGCAAGATACTTAACCTCTTTGAGGTTCAGTTTCTTTCTCTATAAAATGGAGATACTATCTCCAGTGCTGCCTGCCTCGAAGGGTTGCTGGACAAAAGTGAATGAATATAAAATGGTTTATCGTCATAATGTAAGTTTATTTATGTTGTTATTTCTCTTTCATGACATTCCATCTCCTTTCTTGGTGCCTTTGTGTAAGCTGTCCCCTGTGCCTTCAATACACTGCTTCCACCGATTCTTAAGATTGCTTAGATTTCTTAGCTTCAAAATCTTTTCTTCAGGGAGACATTCCTGCTGGGTATCCCACCCCCAATTAGATTCCAGTACCTTCCACCTGTAAACAACCTCTTACATGGAACCTAATGAGAAAATTCCCATTACACCTGCCTTTTATTGGGGGATCCACTGTAAAGGACTAGGACAAATGTTTTATGAGAAATAAGAATGTAAATATCTTGGAGTAGGGATTAATTCATTTTTTCATTTGTATCTCTAGTCTCTAGCACTGTTCTTATCACATAGTACTCACTTAATATGTAAATGTTGATTGATAGCATGTGTGACACTGAAAGATGTCCAGCTCTAAGCACAAGGATGCAGGCAGCTCTTCTTGGAGACACCCTTGGGAGATGTAGAGTCTAGGCTGAGTGGAAATAAAATGGTAGACAGCAAGAAGTTCCTCCCGAGGGCTTCTTGGGACTTATTCAATTAAAAAAAAATGTACATTAAGGACTTATTAGTATAAGTTACTGGGATTATAACCATGAGAAACAGGAGTGTGGTACAGTGGAAAAAACATTGACTCTGGAGTCAAAGGATAGAGGTTTAAATGCTGTGACACTTCTTACCTGCATGACTTTGGGTAAGTCAGTCACTTAACCTCCCTGTCTCTCAGTTTCTTTGTCTTTAAAATAATGGCGGTTAAACCAGGTGAACTCCATTTTAACTCTAGATCTATGATCTCCATGATCGCTTAAGGATTACAACATAATGGGAACGTGGTAAGACACGTACACAAATAAGATGCTAGAGGCATTCGATGTGGAAAAAAATGCTAGATTTGGATTTAGAAGGAATAGGTTCAGTGGCTTTGCCACTTGTGACCTGTGTAACTCAGGCAAATCATTAAACCTCCTTGGGCATCTGTTTCCTCATCTGAAAAAGAAGGGGGTTGCACTAAATGACCTCTAACATCCCTTCCAGCCCTAAATCTAGGATGATCATGTGTTTAAGTGCCAATTAAAATCCCACTTCTTATAGAAAGCCTTTCCCAATCCCTCTAAATTCCAGTGCCTCACCTCTGTTAATTATTTCCTATTTCTCCTGTATATAGTTTGCTTTGTTATATACTTCTTTGCATGTTGCTGCCATTAGATTGTCAGGTGCTCTTCAAGAATGAAGGGAAAACACCAACAATGACAACAACAACCTTGAGGGCAGGGACTGTCTTCTGCCTCTCTTTGTATCTCCAGCACTTAGCACAGCATCTGGTGCATAGATGCTTAATAAATGTTTATTGAATGGAATCAAATTGATGAAGTGACCATCACCAGCTGTGTAATCTTGGGCAAGCCATTCAAACCTTGCTGAACCTGAAGTTCCTTATCTCTAAAATTGCAGAGTGTGGCTATATGACCTCCAAAGCCTCTTCCAATTCTCAAATTTTATTATTCTAAGTGAATTATAATATAGACAAATGAAAGATATACATTAAATGATGAATGAAATTGTATATTTCCTTATTTATTTGCATGTCGAACCCTCACAAAAAATCACTTCATACTCATCAGATTTTATGCTATATTATGTAATGTTATCTTATCTTAAGTTCTCTTACTAACGGAACTCAATGGAGGTGGTGTGTTACAGTGGAGAGACCACTGGCTCTAGAGTCAGAAGACTTGGATTCAAATCTCAAGTCTTCCACTTAATTCTTGGGTGACCTTGACCTTGCACAAGTCTCTTTACCCTTGGGTACCTCAGGTTTCCTCCACTATAAAATGAAAGGGTTGGACTAGATAATTTCTTAGGGTTCTTCTATTCATCAATTTCCTTCTTTTCTTACAAAAAATGTTGCTCTCATGTATTTTCATATGCCAACTATACATGCAATTGTCTTAGCTCATTTTATTCAGATAAATTAAGATTTTATTAGAATTTTATGAAAATATACAAATCTTAAGCATATGGCAAGGTATTAATAAAATTCTTTGGTAATTTTCATATTTGTAACATATAAATAATAAACTCTTCAATATTATCGTTAGTGTGATGGATGACCTTGTTTTTCAGTGCAAAGTTTCTTAAAGCATGATGTCATTGATGATATTCTTTAATTATATTTTCCAGAGCATTAAAATATCCTCATAGTTAATAATCACCTCAAGAGGCAAAAGGGCAACAGTTTCAATCATATTGTATAGACTCCTATCAGACTGGAGACAGAAAAAAAAGGTTGTGACATATCCATTGAAATCTGAATAATTTCCCACATAGTGCAACTCTAGGTTGTTTCTAACTCTACTGGATTGAGCTAAAATTCTCTGGAGACATTACTTTCTCTCCAGGAGCTCTTGTGTTCTATAGAACCCAAGTAGCTGCTCTCCAAAGTGCCAGATTCCCTTTCAGTGGTGGCAACACCTCTTGGCTTTCCAAGGATGGCAGACCAGAGTTGGTTATTTTCACTGCTCCACCTTCACATGCCTTTTCCCCAGGCACATTTCTTTCCCCATTTTCTCCAAGGGTCTTAATGAAAGGAGCCCTTCCCGCTTCTTCCTCCAGGTCAGTCAGAGAACTTGACTGTGAACTTGACTTGCTTGAACTTCTTACCACTGTGTGTTTGCTCTGCATTTTCACTTTCACGAGGGTAAATCTTTAAGGGAAATTTAAAAAAGGTACCAAGATTAGTTAGGATGGCCTAGCAAAAGAGGATGTCAAATTCTTCCTTCACCTTGAAGAAAGGAAGCTATATACACAATGCGTTGCTGTCCTAGCTGGAAGATTTATTCTTTTCATTCAAGACTCTGTATGTCAGTGTGGTCCAAAGGTGGCCAAAATGAGGCAGCCCTCAGCACTCTTCCTCAGGAAGGACTTTGTTTTCAATGAAAATTGGATGTATTCATGTGGGAGTTGTATTAGGAAAGATCATTTGGCCATTGCCTCAGTGTAGAAAATTGCTCTAATTTCTAAGGTGCATACGTAGGAGAAAATAAGCATTTATATGTTGCCTACTATGTGCCAGACATTGTGCTAAGCACTTTACAAATATAATTTCATTTGATCCTCACAACAACTCTGTGAAGTAGGTGCTATTATTTCCCTCAATTTACAGATGAGGAAACTGAGGCAAACAGAAATTAAATTATTTGCCTGGGATCACCCAGCTAGAAAAAGTCTGAGGCTGGATTTGAACTCAGGTCTTCTTGACTCCAGGCTCAATGCTTTATCTACTGCACTACCAGCTGCCACACGATGCTGTAGAATGGCTTTTGGAAAGTCCTGTATGTTAAAGATTCCATCTAAAACCTCATCACACCCTTTATGGGCTGCACAATCTACTGGGAGGTGTAGATTCTCCACTCCTCAAAAATAAGGGGAGTAGAGCCCTTCCATGTTCTTCTGAATGAATTTTATTGCTGAAATGTATCAATTAAAAAACTCAAGACTAGCAAAAATATTTTAACTTCTAGACAAATACGTAAGAGAGATTGCCTGTGGATAGAAATAGTTAATTGATGTGCATTTATTGGAGCAGCTAGGTGGTACAGTGGATAGAATGCTGGCCCTAAAGTCAGGAAGACTCATCTTCCTGTGTTCAAATCTGGCTTCACACACTTACTAGCTGTGTGATCCTGGTTAAGTCACTTAACCCTGTTTGCCTCAGTTTTCCCATCTGTAAAATGAACGGTGAAAGAAGTGGCAAAGCATTCCAGTATCTTTGCCAAGAAAACCCCAAATTGGGTCATGAAGAGTTGGACTTGACTGAAAAACAACTAAACAACAACATGCATTTATTATTATTAATTGTGTGCCTGGAATTATGCTAAAAGCTGGAATATGAAGCAATACAAATATACAGTTTCTACTTTTAAGGACCTCACATATTAATGGGGAAGACAACAGACAAATGACCATGTCCCCACAAGATCTATACAGCATATTTGGAAGTTAATTTCAGTGGTATGGGTCAGGTCAGGGCCAGGGAAAGGCCTCTGGCAGAAGTTGAGACTTAAACTGAGTCTTGAAAGAGGTCAGGAAAGCCAGTAGGCTGAAGAGATGAGATAGAACAAATTCCAGTTACTGAAAAGGCATGGTGTTGAGAGACGGAATCTCCTATGTGCAAGGGGCCATTGCCAATTGTCTTGACTTATGTCTTGCCACTGAACTCTGACTCTGGAGAAGAGAGTGAGGCTGACAATTTTAGACAGCTCTACCTTACTTAAATCCAATTCCTTGTAAGTTAAGACATTACCCTCCTGATGATATTGGTCCTCTTTGAGGACAAAGGAAGAACAATAAGTCCTATGTGCAAGGAGCATCAAGGAGGCCATTGTAAGCTTGAACCTGCATCATAGAATGTGTGGAAGGGAGTCAAGCATAAGAAGGCTGTAAGATGGAAGGAATCAGGTTGTGAAAAGCTTTAAAAATCAAACAGTTGATTTTATAGGTGATCTTAGAGGTAATAGAGAGTTTATTGGGGGTGAGGAGTGACATGGTCAAATCTGCCCTTCGGGAAAATTGGTTTAGCAGCTGAGTGGAGGCTGGCTTAGAGTGAGGAGAGATTTGAGGCTGGGAGACTAACCAGAAGAATATTTCAATAGTCTAGGCTTGAAGTGATCTTGTCGGGATGGTGGTTGTGTTAGTGAACAGAAAGAAACTTAGGAAGAGATTTCATGGAGGTAGAAACTGACAAGATTTGACGATGGACTAGATGTGTGGGTGAATGTGAACCAGCGCTGAGGATGACACCAAGATTGTGAATTTGAATGAATGGAGGATAGTTGTATCCTTAATAGTGGTAGGAATGGTCAGAAGAGGGGAAGGTTTTAATGGAAACTTAATTAGCTCTGTTTTGGATATCCAGTTCAAGATGTCTAAGATGCTGTTGATTGATGCAAGACTAGAGCACAGAAGAGAGTTCAGTTTACATGTATAGATCTGGGAGTCACCATCGTAGAGATGATAATTAAACCAATGAGGATGGATAAAATCACCAAGTGAGACAGATTTTATTATTATTACACAAGGGGAGACTGCATGGATAGTGGAAAGAAAGCTAGCCTTGGAATCAAGAAGATGAGTTCAACTCCTACCTTTTACACTAAGATGGCTGCCAAGACAGTTATGTCACTTGGATAAATTACTTAACCTCTCAGGGTTTCATCTGTAAAATGGTCTCTAAGATTTCTTGTATGTCTAGATTTATGAACTTATGAGCCCTCAAAGTCATAGGCAACTATCCAAGGCAATAAACTGCAGGGTACTGTCAATCTATATTGGTAGAGGGGGTTGCCTCACAGGCAATGCTCATACATATACTATACTATATATGTATATATATATATACATATATATGTATATATATATACATATATATGTAGACATACACATATACATATGTGTGCATCTGACCTCTGAAATATACAATGCACATGTGTATGTGCATCACACACTTGTGTGCTTGTGTGATTTGTCTATGCACTATATTTGTATGTATATGTTTGCATGGACAAGGATATATTATACCACAATTGATATTTTTAAAAAACTCAAATATAAAACAAACATGTATGGAGATAAATCCCTATCCCCCTCTCTTCCAGCCCACCAAGAAAACAAACCATAAAATGAAACCAAGTCTCAGAGGACTCACTTCCTAATGGCAAACAACCTAGATTATTCATCATATCCTGAACTCAACTTCTTTATGTGTTTAATATTGCGAAATGATGGATAATCTTTGTAAAGCAATAGAATGCTTGGTGTCTGGACTGACAGTTACTAGAATAACTACTGAATCTCATGTAGACCTACTCAACCTACTAAACTATTGGGCACATCATATTAGTTCCTTCTTGAGACCTACTTTATGTTCTTTAATAACACATGATCTAATTTACGGAGTAAATATTAAATATAATTTCTACTATTGTAATATATTTTGACAGCAGAAATCTATTTTCAATATAAAAGTATTTCCTTCTTTCTCCTGAAGTAGTTTATAATATCAGACATAGAAATAAAACCCCCAAGCCAAGCTGCATTAGTACACGATGGTTTTCTCACTTCATCATCCCTTTCCTAGGAGCTTTATCTTTTTGGTTTATCACAGGTCAGGAGGTGTGAGAATAAATGAGTAATGTAAGTTTTCTCTCCCTTACTGTGTCTCTCTTCTCCTTGTTTCTTCTTTCCTCTCTCCCCACTCTTTCTATCCTCTCCCTTCTTTCCCTGTTTGCCCTTTTCCTTTTACTCCTCTCCTCTTTTTACTCTACCCTTCCCTATTCTTTCCTTTCTCCCTTCCTCTCTCCAGATGAGAGGTGATGGCTATAACTATCTGTCCCTACTCTCACATTCCTTCATCTCCTAAGGCTTCTCAGGCACTGGGGCATTTGGGCTTTTCTCTTTTCTTGAGCCTCTATAGGTCATGATGCCCCCTTTTTAGGGGCCAAGTGGCTAGCATCTCTATTCCATTTAAACATACATTCAGCAATGGCCCAGAATGGAGACTCTTCCCTTTGCCTAGAATAGAAAAGAACAAATGAAGAGGACAAAGCCATAGGCCCTTTCTTAGGATACATATAGCCTTGGAGGGGCAGAGGAGGTTCTAAGATCCCTTTCCTCCTCACTGACCAGTTGTGATAGACAGAATCACATCACTCCCTCAATCAAGAATGCATCAAAAACCCTAACAGCTGCTGACTCAGAGCCTTTGAAGATGCTGACAGTTCAGTCAATGGAAAAAGGCTCCTCCCAACTCTGTGGTAGGCTAGCACAGAATGTCCATTCATGGTCCAGTCCTATCTACCAAAAGCAGCTCCCTATTGTCTTCCACATGGATGACACCATCTCAAGTGGTCTGGGCACATTCTATATCCCCTTTACAATTTCATAATAAGAAAAAGAACAACTTATGTTATAAGTTTACTGTATGTAATATATACATATATATTTATAGTGCTTTAAGGATTATAAAGTGCTTTACATATATTTTTATTTGATTCTCACAATAGCCCTATGAAATTGACAGTGCTAGTATAATTATCTCCATTTTAGAGAAAAGGAAATAGAGGCTCGACAATGTTAAATGATGCACCCAAGATTACCTGTCTGGCAACTGGTAGAGCTTGGATAGTAACAGAAGAATATGATACAAATACTGATATTTCAGAGTATCAAAGGAAAAAATTGGAGGAGGAACAACTCTGCTCAGAATATTTTCAGATTGCAATTAACACTAGGCTATGGACACTTTCATTATCATCTTCAGCATCATTTGTTGTTCAGTTGTTTCAGTCATGTATTTTAAACAGGTTGAATCAAAAGAGGAGTCATTAATGCTTGATAGCTTGGAAGGAACTATTTAGGGGAGAGGTTCAGAGATTTGTCCTTGGCCTCATGCTAGTAACATGTGTGTGTATACACATGTGTGTGTACACATACATAGTTTGGATAAAGTCATAGACAACACTCATATAATTTATCCCAAACTGGCAGAGATAGCGAAAGAGGTTGGATGACAAAATCACGGTCCAAAACCATTAGACCAGATAAAATAAAATTAAAGAGGAGTAGGCATAAAGTTTAATACTTGGATTCAAAGTACCGACTTTATGAGTATAGGTTGGTCTTGGTCTTCATTCCTCTTCAAGTTGTACTCCTAACTCTTTGGACGTTTATTATGCCACAGAAATCTCTTCACCCCGGAAGTTCACTCTTGGAAATCACCCTTGGACTTCTCACATTGGAAGTACCCTTCACCCCATGACCTCCTTCTCCAACAGGGTAGTTCCTCCCAAGCCTCCATTTTAAGGAGCACCCAGGGCAGCCATGTCCTCATTTCTCTCCAGTCTGCTTTCCTCACTCTCTGGATTTTTTTTTACCATATTCGGAAGGGTGTCCCCCATTTTTTTCCCACCATTTTAGCTTCCTTTTATGTGTTGCCTTCTCCAATTAGAATGTAAAGTCTTTGAGGGCAAGGACTGATATTCTTTGACTCTGTGTTTGTTTTCCCAGTATTTAGCACAGCACCTGGCACATAGAATTTAATAAGTGCTTGTTCACTCTACTTGACTTATAAGATAGGGAAGCACAGCTAGGCATCAGTTTCTCTGGAAAATATCTGAGCATTTTAGTAGTTGGCAAGCTCAGTACAAACTGTGTTCTGTGGCAGTCAAGAGAGTTTTTGTGATCTTAGGCTACTTTAAGAGGCACAGTGTTCAGGACAAGGTATATGAGAGTCCTGCCACATTTTGTTCCGTTCAGACAAGGTCTGGATTACTTTGTTCAGTTTGGAGTGCCACATTTAAAGAAGCTTATCAATATAAGCTGGAGAACATCCAGAGGAACACAACTAAGTGAAGGACTTTGTGAGCATGGCAGATGAAGACTGATCCAAGGAACTGGGTGTATTTAACCTGATGAAGGGTAGATATAAGGAGAATGGCATAACTGTCAATCTTTAAGAATTTGAAGAGCTTTCGAGTGGAAGAGAGTAGATTTATTTTTTTTTCTGAACCTAATGCAAAGAATGAAAATCACTAAGAGGTAAATTTAGGCCTAACCTAAGGACAAATTTCATAATATTGAGTATGATTTAAAAGTGGACTAGGATGCCGTTGGAGGTAGTGAGTTTGTCATTACTGGAGATCTTCGAACAGATAGCATGACCACTTATCAGGTATGCTGTAAAAGGGATCCTTTTCCAGTTACGGGTTGGCTTAGAGACCCATTGAGCTCTCTCTAAGATTCTGTGATTCTGCAAGAGATGCTCAAGTAGTTTCTTCTCTGGGAGAATCAGGTTTAAATAGTGTTAAACAATAAAAATACAAGTTTCTCTACTTTCTCTGTAGTTTTTCCACATTACTGATTCTGTGATTCTTCTAGTAAAATCATATAATGTATATTCCTAAATTTCACACCTTTACATATACACGCATGCATCTCTGAGTGCATATATATATATGTATATACACATACATATGCAATCATGCTGTATATGTTAAATATATTCATATGTACATACACATACACACATTTTAATGGCAAAACTAAACCAATGTTAACTGAGATGTAATTTTCTCTTGTCTCTCATCTTGTCCAGACACATTTATTTGTGAGGAGAATTAAATTACAAATACAAAATAGAAATGCATTTGTTAGCACCTGGTACCATTGTTCTGAAAGAAATATTCGTTTTCCCCTCCATGATTGCAAATCTTCCTTAAACTAAATATAACACAATTGAATTTCCAAATAAAAAAAGAAGAAAATCAACAAAATGTGTTTGCATTGGTTTTGTAATTAAGGGCACGATTAACCTGTGCATTGAAACTTCCTCCAACAAAAATTTGCAATTTTTTTGTGGTTAATTTCACTCAACAAGAAAGTGAAAGTAATGAGTAATTATTTTTCTTTTACAAACCCTTCCATTAGATTGGATGTACATTCTGGGCCTGAGCTGTCATTTTTTTTTTATTCCAGCTGAGTTTTCAATTTGAGTTCAGTGTATTTCCCATTATTTTTTTTTAATATGGACTTCTTTTCATGGGAACAGAAATAATTCTGGGCCACCCTGTCAATCATTTGCTTTACGTGGTTTGGACCCATACATGAAAAATAAAGAGAGAAATTCCTGGACCTTTTGCTTCAACCAGTCTCTTATACATATATGAAAACCTCAATTTTGAAACATTGCTGTAATTGACCACCTGATGTGTAGTTAGTGAATACGAACTGGTAAAATGATGGTTAATGTCACAGACTGAAAATGATTGTGTATTTTATGCAAGTAGATTATCACTTCTACTTCTGAAGAAGTTGTGTCATTTATGGGATTCCATTTAGGGAACAGCATTTATATAGATAGCAGAGTAGACTAGGCTTCTTGGAACTTTCTGTAACTTCCCTGGAAGCACAATGAATAAATTGGCAGAACTTCTGATGGAGGTAGTTTATTGGTTCATAAAGATAACTTATGAGACTTTTGACATGTACTGACATCTATATCTAATGGTGACATTCTCTATTCATTGACTACATTCATTCATTCAGTATATATTGACTAAGCATTTACTAGCATATAACAGTGGAATGAGACTCACTTTCTGACTTTGTTGGACTAAGCAAGACCTGCATTGGTAGAGAGGGTACAAATCTGCTTTGTTAGAAGGAGTTTCCTCACTGGCATCATAAGTCTGTTTAAAAAACTGAGATTAAATTTGTGTAATGATTTATGATTTTTATAGCATTTTCTCACACATAATTACATTTATCCTTAAAATAGGCCTAAGAAACTGATAGGCCAATATGGTATTGCCCTATTTTACAGATGAGGAAAATAAGATCTAGAAATGATCATTTATTGGCTCACAATCATTCATCTTGGAAACTGCTGAGTTTGATTTTAAATTCAGATCTTCTGATGTCAAATCCAATGCTCTTTCTACTGTCATAATGAGTAATATGCAAAGAACCATACTATGTGCTTTGGGGGACTTCAGAGAAGAATAAGAGAAGATTTTTGCCCTCAAAGAGGTTACAGTATAGTATGAGTCATAATACAAATACATGAATAATTATAAAACTAGGCAACATGTGCGAATGCACCTAGATGCAGTGGATAGTGTTGGATGTGGAGTCAGGAAGACCTGAGTTTGAATGCTAGCTCAGACCAGGGGCAAGTCATTTAAACTCTCTCAGCCTCAGTTTCCTCATTTTTAAAATGGAGCACCTCCCTCACATGGTTGTTGTGAGGATCATGTAAGATAAATTATATAAAATGCTTTGAAAACCTTAAAACTACACACACGCACACACACACACACACATACATATATATGTTAGTGATTACAATTAAGATTATTAAATTCCATTAACTTCTCAGTACCCTAGCCAACACTCTAAGGATTTTGGAACTGTTTCTGGCCTGCTTTGATAGAAGTTTCCTTGCTAGAAATTCCTAATACTAATGAAATCACAAATCAAGTTTTTAAGAAAGGAGAAATTATAAAAAAAGAAGTTCTATAAGAACTCAGAAGATCTTTAACTCTGATAAAGTATGGCTTCTTGGAGGAGGTGACATTTACATAAACTTTATATCAATATTCCAAATCCTCAGACAAAAGCTTCACTAACAGAACCTCATTTATTTCATTAGGAACTGTCTAGTACTTCTTAGAACATACTAAGGCAGCTAACCTCTGGGCACAATCAAAGATAGGAATTTAGCAAGGCTGATTATACCTCTGGTCCATTATTTCTGTTATTTGGCTTGTCCTTTAAGGATGGGAAGGTGGAAATGATTTAGGGAAGGGAATTCTAAGCTGAGGGAATAACAGGAACAAAATAAAGTTTATGCAGGGAATAGTAAGCAGTCTAGCTTGACTGGAATTTAGGGTATAAAGGAGTATATATATGTGTGTGTGTGTGTGTGTGTGTGTGTGTGTGTGTGTGTGTGTGTATAAAGGAGGAGTGGACAGCAAGCCTAGAGAGCTAGACTGTGGAGGGCCTTTCCTATCAGACTAAGAAGTTTTGATTTTATTCAGTAGGTAATGGGACACCATTAAAGTCTTTTGATCATGGGAATTGTGATGAATGAAAAGCTTGAGAGACATAATTTCTGAGTAATTAATCATTTTTAAATTATGGCTAATTAATAATTAATAAAAAGATTGTCATTTGGTCATCTTTCATAAACCAAAGATGGATCATGAAAGCCTATTGATGCGTATATGCCCTTGGCAGAGTGGATGTTCCCAACAGATGGCAATCAACAATTAGTGAGAAGAATGAATATTATAATGAGAGGTGGACCTATTCTAATGAGGGGCTGGGGGATTATGACTTTGATTAAGTCATTCTTATTTCCTAGACCACTCCCAGCCCTAGGCAATTTAGTCAAAGTATCTACCCCCCCCCCCAAGCATGAGTAGAATACAATAGGCTTCCTTAGTTGGATGGGGTCTGAATAAGATTGAGGATAATGTTAAATCCAATCTCATTGTCAGCCATATTCTTCAGGAGCTGGTTTGATCTAGTTGGATGGTTGTTGTCCTTCCTTCTTGAAGAGGACCAAACTGACATCACTATGCTAGAGTCAAGTTTCAGTGTGTCCAACTGTGGCTGATCAGACCAATACAAGCTCAGAATGCTTTACCACAGGTCGGGCACAAGTAGTCCATGTGAACATTTAAGGTGGATACTCGAAATTTGCACATCCTGCATTTCCTTTAAGCTGTCTCAATTCTGCTTTGCTGGTTGAGCTCAGCACCTTCTCTGATGAGGGCACACCATTGCTGAGCAGTCCTGCGTTGATGTCTCCCATGTCACAATCAATTCCAAAGTTCTTAAGAAAGACCTTGAGAGTGACCCTGTACTGCTTCTTCTGACCACCATGTGAAAGCTTGTCCTATGTGAGTTCTCAATAAAATAATCTTTTGGGCAAGTGTATGTTTTGCATTCGAACAATGTGGCCAGACTATCAGATTAATTAATTAATTAATTGAGGGGTTAGGGTTTCTGGTTTTCACTTAGGTGGCCCAGGTTTGACTCCTGGTATGGGAAAGTGGTTCTTTAAGGCCTTTGATACTGTTAGTCATGAGGACCTGTGGAAAATGATGTCAAAATGTGGTTGCCTGGAGAAGTTCATCAGCATCGTATGTCAGTTTCATGATGGCATGCTTGCTTGGGTTCTGGCTAATGGACAATGCTCTCCTGCTTTCCTAGTCACCAGTGGAGTGAAACAAAGCTGTGTACTTGCTCTCATGCTTTTAACTTAGTAGAGAATAGGAAAATAGGAAGGGAAAAAAATCCTTGATCTCCCAAATTGGTTATTAATATGAGAGAAATAATCATATCTCTCAGAATTAAGCAGTGAAAACATTGCTTTTCAGGACAGAGGGGGGCTGATATGATGATGGCATGTAGGAGAAGGTAAGAAAGGCTGGAGGTAGAGAGGCCGATTAGTGTACTGTAGCTATTAGTATACTTAGAGTTAAGGTAACACAGGGGTTTGAAATAAGGTAGTAACAGTGAGAATAAAAAAGAAGGAATGAATGTGTGGCATAGAAAAGGAATAGCCAAAAAAAAATCTGGGAGATAATTATGAGTAAGGAGACAGGGTATATGATGGAGAGAAGATCTCCTCAAAGATGACCGAAATTTTGATCCCAGAACACTGGGAAAATGGTAACAAAGAAGAAAAGGAAGCCGTTTTTTTTTCCTATTTGGAGGTATGTAATTATGAGTTCTATTTTGTGCACATTGAATTTGTCATGACAGCACCAAACCTCCGAGGATACATCTGCTCATTGGGAAGATATATTGTAGGACAGTAATTTAAAGGAAAAATTGAGTATAGAGATCAAAGTTTGGAATCATCCTCACACAGGTGATGTCTGAAGCCTGGAAATTTGAAAGACAAGAATTTAGAATTGAGCTTTTTTAAAAAACTGTCTTCTAAAGGATAGATCTATTGAGGACTTTAGATTCATAAAATTAGGACTAGTAGATAGAACTTTGTACTGGGAGTAAAGAGTTAGAGCCCTTCTGTTACCTTGTTCATTCATTACTTTACTTCATATTAATCATTTAACCTACATAAACCTTAACTGGCAGAATAGGAGTGCTATGACATCTGTGGAAGATGATTCCAACTTGGACTCCCTCGAAAGAGATTTACTTATAGTAGTATTCAGAGCACCTTGCTCTTCAGAGGTCATTTTAGGTTATAGTGAGGTTCCAATATATCTTTTACATAGGCTTCAGGAGGCACTAGTAATGATTTTATGTGACCTGCATTATGTTTATATAAGAAGGAAGTGAGGTGGCTTGACCAGAGGCATAGAAAATATGGGTATGCATATTACTGTTGAATTGCTCCTGGATAGACTTGGAAAAAATTTGGGTTTGTCTAGGGCTAGAATTGAGTATAGAGAAAAGACCTCTGGACTGGCAATCAGGACGATTTGTTTAGTTCCATATTTGCTACTACTTAACTCTTCATGACCTCAGATAAGTCTCTTACCTTCTTTGAACTTCATTTCTTTCATCTGTAAAATTAAAAGATTGGCATAGATGTTTGGATCCCTCTACTGAACTTGAATATTCTAAGCCCTGTCAAAAAACTCAACAATGGACCCAGATATAATATAGTATTACACATAATTAATTTTAACTACAATTTATTTATAGCTACAACTTAGTCTAGACCAGGAGTTCTTAATCTGGGGTCCATAGATCCCCAAGGGACTTGTGGGTAGATTTCAGAGTTTCCAAACCTGGATAGGAAAAAAAATACACCTTTATTTTTCATTAACCTATAACTAAAATTTAGCATTTCTTTCGATTGTGAATAGAGGCAACAAAACATTATTCTTCAAAGGGGGTCTATAGGCTTCACCAGACTGCCAAATAAGTCTATGGCACAATGCATGAGAATCACAGACCTAGACCAATTTGCTCAGGTGGCTACTATATAGTAATAATAATAATTCATATTTATATATCACTCTAAATTTTACAAATTGCAAAAAATAAAACCAAAAATTTCGGTTACCTCATTATGGGCATATAGTATGTTCCTTACATAACACCATTTTACATATTTAGAAACTGAGGTTGAGGGAAGTTAAGGTCCTTCATAGCCTTACAGAGGTGGGGAACCTTTGGCCCTCTAGGTCTTCAAGTGTGGCCCTTTGATTCAATCCAAACTTCACAGAACAAATCCACACCCCTGCCTTAGTGCCTTGTGTAGTGCCTTGCACATAGTAGTTGCTTACTAAAAGCTTGTTGAATTATGCTGAAGTGACACAAATGAGATAATGTTTCTAAATCATTTAGTTCAATGCCTAGTACATAGTAAGTGCTTAATAAATGCTTTTTCCTTTCCTATATGGGAATCAAACTTGGCCTGAGTAGTGTGGCAGAGTAACTCAAAGTGATGGATTTAGAATCAGAAAGATCTAGGTTCAAATCTCACCACTGATAACGTTATTAACTGTATCACTTGAGCAAATCAAGGACTTTAAATTATGGTTTCTGCCCATAGAGGAAAAAAAAACCCAAACCAAAATTCTTTTCTGTTTGGTTTGACTTTTAATTCTAGCCAGACACTTCTCTAATGGTGATATTGTTCCTCAGTGGGAGTAGGCAGGAGTACAATGTACTGATCGAGTGTCAGGAACGTAATTTTGGAGCATGAGGTAAGTTTTACAAAAAACAACACACGTGCACACAGAGACACACACAGAGCTTTTTCATTCAATTGTGAAGTTATTTTTATCTTGTGTCTCCTTATGAATCTTAAGCTTTTAATCCCTTCTTTTTTAAGTTTAAAAGCTATGAGTATTCTAGATAATAAACTGAAGTGGGATCTAGTCTAGCAAAGATGTTCTATAGCTCCTAGGGAATATGATAAAAGCAATATTGAGATTCTCAGCAAAATCAGTCTATAAGAAAGGCATAGTGGGTTCTCGGGACGTTCTATCTAAGTTCTCTTGGGGAAAGTACCTGAAAATGCAACTATTTGACCCTAAGATATTGGCCTTTGCTCTCCAAGCAAATTGTTTCTTATGAAAAGGTGGTTGCATAATCTTCTAATTAAAGTTCTGAATCCTCAGTGAAAAACTTTCCCACCAGGACTGGATGTAGTTTTAATGGAAACTGTCCATTAACCCTCAAAACATGTTAAGGAAGCTAATATAGAAAGTCACAGGTATTTAACAAGCTTACACTTTTGATTCATTGTGTCTATGGTATTTTCTGACAGGCTTACATTAAAAGGCCCTTTAAAAATGTTTTGGACAATGCAGGCTCCCAAACCCTTATAGGTTTGCAACTTTGTATTTCTAATGAGCTGAGAAGGAAATTCAGCTTTTCTCTGGACAATTCAACTAGAATTCCCCCTTTTCTAATCTCCCTATGCATACCAGTTTTGAAAAATGACAGCTTGCTCAAGCCCTCGGCAGTGCCTCTGTGGGGTGAAGAATGCAAGAGGAGGAGAGCTCAGACTTAACTGGCTCACTTTAAGCTTATTGATCCACTTCTTCCTCGAAAGAGATTAGATTACAGTGCTTTGAGGAAGTCTGGGTAAAATTAGGTCAGGTGTTTTCACCAAGCAGTACTACTCAGCCCACTGAGAAGTCTCTGCTTTAGTATGTGTAAGGAACTAAATGTGTTAATTAGGGTATTGTTCTCCAAAAATGGCTCTACATCTGCTCTGCTACAATGGAAGAGGAGAAGGAGGAGCTTTCACAGTTATCTTTAGTTGCTGAGGGCATGAACTGTGTTAGACAAAAAACATACGAGAGGCACTGCAGTTTTGGACTCCAGCCTCTAACAGGTTCTTTCTTGATCTGGTCAGACAAGAAAGACAGTTTCAAACGGGTTAATAATAAGCTTTATTCTAGTCTAGTCTTTTCTAATGCAGTATTACTGATAGCAGAAGCACCTCTCTCGCAGGGGCTGGCGAGAAGGGGTGGCAACTACCCCTACTTCTCGATGGGGTCAATTGAAACAGGCACAACTTGTGTATCCCCTAAATCCCCTCAAGCCTCAATGGGGGCTGGTTGAGGCAAACACAGATTCTCCCTCCCTCCCAAGCCCTGATGGAGGCCAGTCAAGGCACACAGCATTCCAGCTTGTGCATTCAACTGTAAAGGTTCCCCAACTCACTGACTACTGACCATCTGTTTTTATAGGGCACCAGACAAAGAAGGTATATTGCCACCAATAGCCTCACAAGTTTACATCACCTTATCCCTATATCTCACTGTGCAGTCACAGTGGATGTTTACAATTCCAGTACACATTTTTATATTATTTATCTTCATATAATGTTCCATAAGTGCGGTGGAAATGTTTTGAACCATGACCTGGGAAACAGAGATTGTTATGGCCACAGATCCTGGGAAACTGAGGTTGTTATGGCCATAGATCCTGGGAAACTGAACTCGAAGAAATAATAACAAAAATCTGCTTTACACACACTAAAATCTACCTTACTTATGCTAAAATCCACCTTACTTACAAGCTGAAAGACAACTCATTTGGAATTATAGGCTTGATATCTATCAGTTACACTATATAAGTGGATATACATAAGACTGGATCTGTCTAGAATCCAAATTGAGGAATTTTAAATATCTGACATTGGTTCCTCTTCTCCTGTCCTGTAATTATAAATCTTTAACTCTACTTTCTACTATTTCTTTGGGTCTCCATCCCTTGTTTATGCCTACACATGGAGTATTTGGGGTATTAAAGAAGGGCTAGCACCTCTGTTGTGAGGACTTACTGAGCCCTTTTTGTGACTGCCCATCCACTTTTGGTATTTACTTGGCACCCAACTCTCTCCTGTGCCTCCAAGAAACCAGCATGCACAGCAGCCACACTCCAGGATATTCTAGCAGGGCCAAACCATGTTGAGCATAACCAACAAGCCTCAAATCCATTGGTGGTTTAGGAGGATGTCTACCCCAAGCATGTGAAGACTTCTGCCAGTGGAATGGATGGAGGAGAACAATTGGTTCCAACGGAAACGAAGGCACTGTGGAGCACTAAGAGCTTGGTCAGACATCGAAGATGCCAAGATCATCCACTGCAAACCAGGCAATCACTGGTCATCTTGACTTTTGTCTTGCCACTGGACTTCAATGACTCTGGAAGAGAGAGTGAGGCTGATGACTTTGTGCAACTCTGCCTCACTTCAATTCAATACATATGCAAGTTCAGACATCACCCTGTGATGTCATTGGTCTTCTTCAAAAAACAAAAGATGAAGGAGGAGGAGGAGGAGAAGAAGAAGAAGAAGAACAAACAACAACAACAAGTAAGCAAACTGAACCATTCCCTTTACTGGCTACTTAACTACTCTTCATTTTCTCCTATTCCGTACTTTTAATCCTATTTTTGAACCTAATTTTTTTTGTCCTATAATGCACTTTTGTTACCTTGTTTACCCTTTCCCTTTTCATATTTTGGGCCTTCTAGTGTTACCTAAGGCCTCTACCCATGGACAGTACTTAGCCATCAGAATGGCTGAATGATAGGATTATTAACCTAGAACTGGAAGGGACCTTAGAGGTTATCCACTCCAACTCCCTATTTACAGATTGGGATACTGAAACCTAGAGGGATTAAGTGACAACTCAAGGTAATACAGAGAATGACAGAGGTGGTATTTAAATACACGTTCTGTGACTCCACGTTCAGTCCTTTTTCTGCAGTACCTCACGGTGGTGAAGAGTGGCAGGAAATTGCTCTTAATATATTGATGCTGAGAGGGTATACAGATCATATTAAACCAAGAAAATGTGATAGTAGAATTGATTGATTTACTCAATCGAATCACTACAATCCTACTTAAAGTTAGTGATAAAATGTCTAGATACCTAAACAAAGTGAGAATATGTTTTAATGAAGCAATTGATCATAAGCTTTAGACTGAGTGTGAAAAATATTTGAAACTGGAGTGAAGACACATAGAAGGATATATAGACTGAGGGAAATTGGTCAACTATAAATCATCAGGTGAATTGAAAACTAGAGTAATTGGAGAGGTTGGAGGTAGACTGGGATCCTAGTAAAACTCCTGAGGAGGAGCTCTCTAAGTGGGCCAGAGGAGGAGAGGCCTCAGTTTTAGTCCTGAGCTATGTCTCTATCCCACCCCCTCACTCCCACTGCCTCCCTTTGGCTGACAGAAGACCTTGCAAGCTAAGAAGGATGTGGAGGATCCTGAAATTTTCATCTTCCCAGCCATGTCCTATTAACATCACCAATCAGACAAAGATAGACAGATGTAGAGTCATTGCTCCACAAAGGAGCCCAGCAAGGAAATTACACCATGCCTACTAAGGGGAATTTCTTGAGCACTTGTGCCAATTGGAGAAAAGGACTTCCAGGAGCTAGAATGAGTCATCCCTTTGCCATATGTGCTCTCTAAATTTGAACCCACTTTCCCTGGGAGTCTGTACATACTTGAGTTTGAGGGTTAACATAGACTTTACAGGGAATGTTTTGTATCGTGTTCTTACTGTACCCCCTATAGTACGAAGGCCGAATTTATGATCTCAAAAAGGATCATGTATATGTTTGAATGGTTCAAAATCGCAAGGTATATAGAATTCTCTAAGCAGAAGGCATCAAAAAATTTATTCAGGGCCCACAGCGACAAATTAGCGAACCAACGTCCCCATTCCAATATTGTGATCACAAGCCTCCAGGCCCAATAAGCTCGCCTCACAAGAGTAGCCAGGAGGCCACAGAAAAACAAGATGGCATAAATCATATTCACTGGCCTCAAGTCCTTGCTTGAACTCCTGGGTCCACACACGGGTTGGCTCTGCTTTGGCTTCAGCTGTAGTTTCTCGCCTCTCCTCACAGCCAAGCCTCTGGCATTCTCATGCCCTGCCTCAATGACCAGAGACCAG
>CM053625.1:173419689-173450800 GCA_028646595.1 Phalanger gymnotis | reverse complement strand
TTAGCACTTAACGGCTGAAAGTACTTTCAAAGTAAACAAAAGCCAGAACTCCTGAAGTGCCTTTCACTCAAAGTAAACAAAATAAACAAAAGCCAAACTCCTCAAGGGCACCCGTTAAACTAAGCCCATTTTGCCTTACTGGCACACTCCACCCTTATGTTCTAGGATACATAATTTAATCAGCTATGTACACCCCCTTAGTAAATACTCTTTTCTAAAAGTTACTTAAGTCTGGATGGTACTCTTTGGAGAGAATATACAAGTAGGGATTTGAACTAATGGCATTAGATAATTACTCCTTACTTTTTGAGGGTACCCCTCCGACCCTAAAGGGGAGGTAAACCTGCTCTATGGACCTGAAACTTACTTGGGAGAGTGGAGATTGAGATAGCTACAGTAGGAAAACTACAAATCCTTCTACAAATAGGAAGAAAAAGAAGCAGAGTCACTTGGAAAGTCAAGACAAAAAGAATAGTAGTAGAGGCATGATAGCATCATTTGTTGAGGATAGGGAGATGGAGTGATGATGGAGAGCTAATGCACTTTTGTGAAATTCTACATATTGGTGAATCAATGCTCATCTTCAGGTCTCAACCCCTATAACCATGAAGTTAGAGCTGGAAAATAAGCATCTTGGATGGTATTTGTCCTTTATTTGCTAAGGCTCTGTCAACTGACTGAAGAACTTTTCATTACTTAGCGAGTGGAATTGCTTGGTGGCCGCTTACAATGATGGGTTGGAGAGGGAGACATGGGGCTTATAGCTTTAACAACACTACCACTGAACTGGTTGTCCTTATTTTTGACAAATCTTTGGCATCTACCCAGCTCAAATAGAATTCTATTCATTAGTAGAAAGGAAAATTGGCATAATAAATTGCTTGGTGATTTTTTTCCCTTACAAGGCCATCACTAATAATCTCTTTTCTCCTGCTTTCTTCCATGTCACCTATTCAAATCTCCTCATTTTACAGATGATGAAACTGAGTCTCAGACAGTTAAATTGGCTTGCATGGTCCCACTGGGAGTGCATTCAAATAGACACTCTCTGACTTTAAATCCGATGCTTCTTTTTAAAATTAAATTTTATTAAAAAAAACTAACCAGCATTTATTTTATCCCTTCCCGTCCCTCTGTCCCTGAGGAAAACAAAACCCTTTTTAACAAATAATGCGTAGTCAAGAAAATCAAATTCCCACATTGGACTTTTAGTATAATGGAACTATGAAGCAAACCTTAAAGGTTAGCATGTAGGGAAAGAGGTAATAGTGCTTTAGGTTTGAAGGACTGACAAATTGTGGTCAAATTTGAAGAGAGATGATGATGATGATGATGATGATGATGATGATGATACCTGACATTTATATAATGCCTTAAAATTTGTAAAGTACTCTATATGCAATATCTCATTTGAACTTTACAACAACCCTATCACACAGCTACTGCAGGTTTTATTTCCCCATTTTGTAGATAAAGAAATTGAGGCTCAAAGAGGTTAAATAACTTGTCACTGGTCATACGGCTAGCAATTGTCTGAGGTGGCATTTAAACCAAGGTTTTCCTAATTCCAAGTCCAGTATGCTGTCCCCTATGCCATGCTGCCTCTCCTTATATTCATTTAATCTATATCTTAATTGAAAATGAAAACAGAAAACAGAAAGTCCATTGTGACCTCAAGTGTTCCTTACTAATGATGATTAATCAGCCTGATTCTTCAATTCCAGCACTGCAGGGCAATGTACTGGTATGATTGAATGTGTGTGTGTTCATGTAATATTTAATATTCCCACATAAACCTGTGAGAGTCTTGCCTGCCTTGGTTTATGACTTCCACTCTCTACTATGAAGTTAAAGAATCATATGGAATATCACTATTGTGCGTTTATGTCTTGAGCTTTCACATCAAAAGAGCCTAATTGGTAATGCAGCAGGCAATGGATAACTGAGTTTGTTCATGATAACTGCCACAATAGCCATGAAGTACTGGTGAAAAGAGTATCTTTCAGTTCCTGAAATTTTTGGGAAACTAAGAAAAGAGGCAACATCTGAAAAAGTCAGAGTCATTGGGTATTCCAGTGAATGACATCTGATACTTGAAGACAGTCTAGTTCTGCCCCAAGCCTGCATGTTCAAAATCAAGGAAAATTGGAGGTTATACCAAAAGGTATAGACCACTGGGCATGGAGTCAGGAAGACCTGAGTTTTAATCTGACCTCAGTTATTTACTAGTTGTATGATCCTGGATCACTTAGCTCTGTTTGCCTCAGTTTCCTCATCTGTAAAATGAGCTGGTGTTCCAACAATCTTGCTAGCAGCTGCTGTTGGAGTGTAAGATCCACCAACAACCAGTACTCAGAAAGCTGCCAACACAGGTTCTTTGATCTGCTTTACTGAGGAAAGTAACTTTAAGGGGTTAACAATCCTATTTCAAATCAACATACAAATATCATTCACTTAGTTCAGGGGAAAAAGCCAGCACCCTGAACTTCAGAGCAAATACAAACAAATTACAATACGACATCAACAGACACACCTTGTCTGATTCAAATCACAATACATAGTTACCAGTGCCAACATCTGGGTTGCAAAGCTGGGGGGCAATTTGCAGCTTGCCCGGAGTCTCAACATTCCTTCTACGAGTATGCCCCCAAAAATCAAATGCCAAGCTCTCCTCAATTATATCGAGTTTGGAGCCCTGAGGGCTCTGACCTCACCCAGGCTGGGTCTGGGAAAGTTCTCCATCCCTAGAATCACATCATATACAAAACAATGACTCCCAATTGTCTCAGTGCTGAAAAATACTCGAAGACAAAAAGAGCTCTCTTTATCTGCCCCATTCAAACAAAGGCCAGAATTATTAAAGGCACTTAAGAGAAGAAAAGCAAAATGTCCCACCTTAATTACTATTGTAGCTGGAGAAGGAAATGGCAAACGATTCCAGTATCTTTGCCAAGAAAATCCCAAATGAGGTTACAAAGAGTTGGACACAACTGAAACAACCAAACAACAAATGTATGACTAGCCCAATCCTGAGCCACCTTACTCTGAAAGATCCCCACATTTACTATAGAGCAGACCAGAATTTCATGTCCGTGTCACTCAGGCTCAAAATCTCAATCACTTTTACTTTTCTCTTCTTCCCTGCTTTCCTTCCTCTCAAAACCAGTTAATTGCCAAGCATTATTAATTATGTTTTTGCATTGTCTTCATACTTGTCTTTTCCCCTTATTATCCTCCTTCTTCACTCCCAACTCCATTACTATACCTAATTCTCATTTGTTTTGGTTATTGTAATACATCCCTTTTGTTCTCTGCAAATCCAATCTCTTTTCCCCCTCTACTCTACTATATACAGTACTAATAGAGCAATACTCCTAAAGCATAGCTTAGAAAACTTCAATGACTTCAATTTGCTTATATGGCATGGTCTAGATTCCTTATCATAGCATTCAAGGCTTTTCACTATGCAGCCACAACTTACCATTTCAGTTTTGTCTTTCACTACTTTGCCACCCACATTCTATCCAACCAAATAAGGCTACTTAGTGCGCCCCCAACACGCCTTGTACTTCTTTTTTTTACTTCTTTTTTTGTTTTGTTTTTTTGGAGGGGGAAAGGCAGGGCAATTGAAGTTAAGTGACTTGCCCAAGGTCACATAGCTAATAAGCGTGTCAAGTGTCTGAGGTCACATTTGAACTCAGGTGCTCCTGACTCCAGGGCCGGTGCTCTACTCACTGCATCACCTAGCTGCCCCCTGTTGTTCTTTACTGCTGGCATATTTACTCATCCTTTTCATTCCACTTGAAGTACTCTCCTTTGACATCTCCATCTATTGAAATCCTATCTATTTTTAAGGCCAGATCAAATACCACTGACTCCTTAAAATCTCCCCTGATGGCCTCCGAATAGATGTGATTCTTCTTCCTCTACACTTCTAAGAAGGTACTTTGCAAAGTTTAAAGAGAAATGGAAATTTGACTTATCACTATTATTTCATGGCAATTTATATTTTTCTTATGGACTTATTGTTATTCCCAACTTTATAGTCATTTGCATATGCATCATATTCCCCTACCAGATTCTAAACTCTTTGGAGGCAGACTATCCCTTACTCTGTATTCTCCTAGAGTACCCAGCACAGTGCATCACTCTTAGTAGACACTCAACAAATATTTGATATATTAAATTGAATTTTCATACTGAGCTGTGTTCTTGTTGCCCTACAGATCAGAGATGTCCTTTGTAAATCCACTTCAGGCGCATGTTTCTTGAGCGGTGCTGGAACCAATGTAGGAGGGCAGGTATTGCTGGTCAATCAGCTATGAACTGAAACATTCTCTTTGTGACATTTGCCTCACTCTTATGATTGGTCTTCCCCTGCCTGGAATTTTTATAACTATGGCTGCAGTGCAGATATAATCAATCTCTTGACATTTTAGGAGCCAGGGTCCTGAAATTCACATGGGGCTCTCAGACAGGAAAAATCTCTGGGGAAATTTTAAACGGTGAAAGGGAACCCTGTTGTCATAGAAATAATTCTACAGCCATCCCTTGACGTCAAGGGAGATTCTTGGTCTTGACCTTTGGCATTCCAAAATGCTTAATTGGACAGGAAAAAATGAATCAATAAGCTGTAAGCAAGATGGTGAACAGCTGTATTTTTAATGACCACTAAGATACTTTGTGCAGGGCATAATAAGAGACAGATATGTATGTGTTTTGTGTGATCTGAGCAGTGCGGGGACTCTTACCTACATCATTTTGGATACTATACTTCTATTAAAACAGTCAAAGATTACATTAACTTTTTTTTGGCAATCACATCACAAAATTGACTCATGTTGAGCTTGCATGCTTCTAGTGATTACCACTTCCCTTTCTAAGTCTTTGCAAGCCATCTGTTCCATAATCCGTTGTAGAATTTTGTTGTGGATTAACAGAAAATTCACTGGTCTTTGGGTTCCCTGGTATACCCTGTTGCCAGTGGCCCACATTGTGATTCACATGGCTAGCATCGTCTGGAATCTGTGATTATGTGGGGATTGGCCCTGTGATTTTGGCCTTCATTAGTACAATGTCCTAATGAATCAAACTGAGCAGCTCAGTCCCTAATAGCAACCCTACAGTATAATGCTTTTCTTCCTCTGTCATTGATTCATATTATTAACTCATTATGATACTCCCCAAAATGAGGGAATGTTATCTTTTAATAGTACTATCTTTATTTTGCAGAGGTAGCTAAGAGGTGGGAAAGCAAAGTTCTAGAAGTGAAGTGCCAAGAAAGAAACAAGAAAGATCATTGTGTCAGAGAACTAGAGTTGGAAGAGACTTCTGAGGCCATCTAGTCCAGGATCAGACTCATTTTAAAGATGAGGAAACTGAAATCCAAGCGAGGTTAATTGACTTGTCCAAGGTCACATATATAGTATCAGAAGCAGGATACTAAAGACAGCTTCCATAGTAGCCTTCAGGCAGTATTAGATTATACCAGTACATGGCATGATATTCCCAAGGAGATACAGAGACAGAGTAACATGTCAGTGAAAGTGAAGGTGGATATTCATTTTGCTATACTACTTAGCAATCTAATCTATGGAAGTGACTCAGGATGATGAAAGGTGACTCAATGCATTTGGCTGGAGGCAATTCATGACACATCCTGAGAGTGAAGAGTTATGAGTCCATGAAGAATAACAAGGGACCCCTGAGGACTAGCTAAGCAAGGATTAGAGCCTAAAAAGACCAGGTAGCCTCATTTGAGATTGTTCGAGCCAGAATTTATATATGACATAATGAAATGTGCTTCTCACTGGACCAGTAGAGATAAAAACAGACTTTATTCCCCTTTGCTTTTTGGAATCTACTGTTAATGACATACATTTCTATGAAAAGCAGGCTATTTTTGGAATAATCCCAAAAATAGGTCTTAGTTTCAAAGCTCAGAAAACACAAACTGTCTTTGAATGACACACCTGAGATTTAAAAGAGATTTAAGATACACATAAGACATATATAGTGTAATGCAGTGGATAGAATGCTAGATTTGGAGTCAGAAAGGCCTATGTTCAAATCTTGCCTCAGACACTTACTAGCTGTGGGTCCTGGGCACGTCACTTAACTTTCTCAGTTTCCTTCTTCCTAAAATGGGAATGATAAAATGATAATAATAGCAGATACCTCCCTCATAGGATTATTGTAAGGGTACATGTGTAAAGCAGCTTGCAAACCTTAAAGCAATATATAAATGTGAGATTTTATATATATACACACAGAGACACACATGTGACCTTTTTTTGAGTTCCTTATATAGCAAAAAGATTAATCACTAGGGAAAGACCAAATCTGCCTGACAATCCAGATGTTCTGCTAATGAGCCCCTTCTCTAACATAGAAATCTAAGGAATAGATGGAGGAGGATTAAGCCTGGAGAGACATAGTAGGTATCTTCCCTTAAATCGAGAAAAAAAAATGTACCCTCTAGTTCACCAATATAGTTAGATTCTGCAAGAAAATATTCCAGTGAGGTCATTTTAGTTGAGTTTCATCTTGCCAAAAAACAATGTTAGGATAAAGGACTTATTTCCTTGGAGAAAATTTTAAGTATATTTTAATTCGTGTCAAGGCTATTTTAATGGCTATCCATGTTGCAGAACCCAGCCCTAAATATTAGAGATTGGGAGGAGTAGAGATTGCAGGGGCGGGGGATGTCTAATTTATGACTGTTTGCTAACAGCTTTCTGTGGTGAGCTCTAATCCATTTTGTAAATGCCAATATGGAGATTCTCTAGGGAGTTCATTTGTGGAGCTGCCCGTTGATGAAATAGTGGGTCCAAGCTATTAAATTAGTGTATTGATGATTGAGTTACCTCTTGTGGAGAAGGAGTGATTCTTTCCTAATTCATACTGCTTCTGCTTGCCTTTCCTGAATCACAGTCTCTACCCTTGTCTTTTTATATTTAGAACAAATGCACATCCATGAGAGAAGACTGTGAACTCTCTCCAGTGTCATTGGGGTTGCATTGTGCTGAACTCGATAAGTTATGCATTATAAAGCAGGAAGCAAAAGCCTCCTTAGATTAAGCCCCTGGATTCTGGAGAGGAGGGGGCAGTAAGACACAGCATTTCCTTCTGCAATGTGCCACCACTCCTGGGGCAGTGTTTCACTATGAGCTTACCAAGAAGTGCCATGCTGGGCCAAATAACACTCCTTAATTAGACAGGAGACTGTAAGGCACTACTCAACATGGGCATTCTTTGGAACTATGCCAGTAGCTATTGAGGAGATGTAGTTCACAGAAGTCTTCAAGTTGAGAGCAGTGATAGTATGAATGGAGGACATATGGAAGGGGATAATAACAATAGTTCTCATTTATATGGAACTTTAAAGTGTGCAAAAGTACTTTATAAATATTATCTCATTTAATCAGCACAACAATCCTGGGAGGTACATGCTTTTATTATCTCCATTTTACAGATGAAGAAACTTAGGCAAATAGAGGTTAAGTAACTTGCCCAGGGTCACACAGCTAGGAAGTATTTGAAGCCGTATTTGAACTCAGGTTTGCCTGACTTCACGTCCAGTTCTGGTTTCATGGTGCTACTCAGCTGACGGAGAGGAATAGGGAGAAGTGGTATCTATGGTTCAATAGAAAGCCCACCGGGTTCAAAATAGGAGACTTGGGTTCAAATCCTACCTTTGATTTTTATTACCTACATGGCCTTGAGTAAGTCACTTAGCTCCTTTGAGCCTCAATTTCCTCATCTGTAAAATGAAGGGAATTGGTTGAGCTCTAGATCTAAGATCTTGAAACTGATTAATCAACAAACATTTATTAAGTACTTACTGTGGGTAGGCACTATCCTAAGCACAAAGAGATATCAGCACAAGAAATGAAATAAGCCCTATTTGCAAGGAACTTAGATTCTGATAGAAGAGTTAACAAGTGAGTGGCAGAAATACGAGAGAATAAATACAAATGCATATGGGATAGTTAAATGAGGGATATTGAGGGAAGAGAGCAGCAATTGTGTGTGTAGGGAGGAGTCTGGAGGCACTCCACATGAAACACATAGCCTGAGTTGTGTCTTGAAGGAAGAGAAGGATTCTGTGAAGAAGAGGGGAGGAAGGCCTAGATTACAAGCTTGGTGGATGGCCATTGCAAAGGCAGGGGGATGCGATGTGGAATGCATTGGAAAAAAACCAAGAATAGCAGTTTGACTGTATTGCAGAGGACAATGGGAGAATGATAGCGAGCAGAATCATGTGTGATAAAGTGAGAAAGGTAGGTTGAGGCCAGGTTGTGAAAGACTTTTGCACAAACATAGGAGTAAGTTTATATTTAATACCAGATGCAAAAAGGAGCTATTGGAGTTTACTGAGTAGAATGATTATGTGGTCAGATCTGCATTGAGGACAATGACATTGGATAATCTGTGAACTATAGACTAGAATGTGAGGGAAGAAAACAAACATATATTAAGTACCTATTATGCATCAGGCTCCATGCTAAGTGCTTTACAAATGGAATCTCATTTGATCCTCATAACTGCCTTAAGAGGCAGGTGTTATGATTATCTCCATTTTATAGATTAAGAAACTGAAACAAACAGGTGAAGTGACTTTCTCTGGGTCACACTAAGTGTCCAAGGGAAGACTTAAACTCAGGTCTTTCTGACTCCAGGCCCAGTGCTTTATTCCCAGTGATACCAAATGCCTTCTTGTTTCAGGTAGAAAGACCAATTAAGAAGCTGTTTCAATAATCTAGGTGGGAGGTGATGAAAGCTTATCCTAAAGTTTAGCGGTGAAAAAAGAGATAAGAACTTAATTCTCAACTTGTACTAAACCTGGGTTTCTTAATATGGAACTTCATTGAATTAAATTTTCTCCATCAGGTTTCACTGGGACCTGAATGGAAGCTAAAAAGTAGGTGCCCAAATCGCTTCATAATCCTGCATTTGGGGGTACAGACAGCAGACTCCTATAAAAATATAATAAATGTTTGTCGAATTTAATTGAATTTATATTAAATGTGGGAGATTTGGCTGGTTGGAAGATAAATAGCAGCTAGGAGCAATCTCTTTATAAGAGGTGGACTACTTAGAAATCATTCTCTCTAATTATCATGCAAGTAATTTCCTTTCATGTCATCCTAACTTGGTCAAGTACTGCTATTTATTTTTCATTAAGTACTATCATGTTTCATTTCCTATTTGACTTTCCGCTGGTAAGAACGGTGTCAAAATGACAAGTACTTTGTGCTACTAACTTACACAATGGTGTTGCTTCTAAGGTACCTTCAAAAATTGTTATTGTATTCATCCGAATGTGGGAAGCTAGAACCTCAGAAGAACTTCTCTTTTATTAGCTCAACTACTTTCAAGTCCAGCATGACTTTAATACTTCTAAAAGAAGAACTCTATCATCTCATTCAATTAACAAATATTAAGCCCCTACTACTTGCCGGACCATGAGGATAGAAAGATAAAAGTGAAATCATTTTTGTTCTCAAGGAGCTTCCATTGTACTGGGGGTGGGGAACAGAGATAAGATGTATATGTGTGTATGTTTATCTGTATGTATAAATATATGTATATATGTACAAACCAGATATAAAATAGGTAGAAGGTAGTTTTGCAGGGAAGACACAGGCAGTGGATGCAAGGGGAGCCCACAGAAAAGGCCTGATGTAGAAAGTGGTTTTTGAGACTAATGTTGAAAGCACATGGGGATTCTATGAGATAGAGGTGAGGAGGGACAACCAATGGAAAGAGATATAGACAGGAGATAACGTGTAGCATCCACAGAGCAGCAAGATGGCCAGTTTGGTTGATGCATTGAATGAAAGTAGGGTAATAATGTGTAATGAGGCTGGAAATGGAGACTAAGTATGTGTAATTTATGAGAAAAGACTTGTAGAAAGTAGCACCTTAATTTTAACTAAAACTATCAACAAAATGGTACTTTAAAAAAATGTTAGCACCATTTCCCACACAGAAAGACATTGAATATTTTTGTGCTCTAGGCAACCTCTAAGACTGTGAGTTGCTGAGAAGCCTCTGAGCTGTATTAGTGGAAGGAGTTTCTTCACTTGAAAGTTCACTCTACCAATAAAATCACAGGTCCGGTCTCTTCCCCTTTTCTCCTCCTTCAAACATTTATGAGGTCCTATATGCATGTAGACCTGTACCTGAAACTGTTTCTTCTCACATGATGGAATTTTGCTTGAAGGGTTGCTTGGAGATTGGAGTGTATCTACCCCTTGTCTGAGAGACTCATTTCACCAAATGAAAATTATTTAAATGGTCTGAACATTTTCAAAGGTGCAGAATTGGCACCAGCATCCAGATCTCCTATCTCTTGGTCCAGTATTTAAAAAAAATGTTAAGTTACATTTGAGGTTTGTTTACTGAAAATATTATTACCCAGGGAATCCCTGAAGTGAGTGGAGATCAGAAAAAAAAATATTTTGGTGGGAAAAGGACAGGGCTTGTGGAGAAAGTGTATTTTCAGGAAGAGTAGACTGGAGGGGAGCCCTTTTCAAATATTTCCTGGGGACTCAGAATTTAAACTTGCATCACTATAATTCTGTGGTGTGATTTATACTATGTCTTCATCCCTGTATGAGATGGAGATGTAACACATGCCAATGATTGGTTGCTAGGCCTTGGAGGAAGTCCTGTCAAAGAAGAAGGTCAAGGTCCAAATTAGCATCCCAGCAGACACAAGGCAAAAGTCTAAACTGGACTGGTACTGGAAATTCTTTCTAATTCTAACATCTAAGAAGGAGACTAAGTAATAAATAAAATGAAGGAAGTCTAAGCTGGGTACCTCATTTCACATGGGCACTTCCTACCCCACAGTACTCCTTTATAAAATACGAAACACAATAAAAATTAATCATCAAGGATTTAGTTAGCAGCTACCACGGAGCAAACTCAGTGTAAAGAGATTGAAGAGTACCAAGAAAGTAGAAAACACGGCCTCTGCTCTCAGGAACTTTTAAGCTGGCAGAGGAGAGAAAACCTGGTGAATGTAGATGGGTATAAAAAGAAGTCGAAGCCTCTGCGGAGGCTTTTGAGATATTAAACCCAGGGCATAAGGAAAATGGTAATGCTTTTAATTGTTTTTTAAAAAAGAAGGATGTCAGGAGAAGATCAAGGTTTGTGGGGTGGAGAGGATGAAGCCACTTTTAAGTATGCTGAGTTTAGGGTATTGGTTGGACATCCAGTTGGAGATGATCATTTTGTAACCAGAAAAAAAAATGTTTATGTTGCCTTGTATTTTTTCATAGGACAATTTTAGCTATTGGAAGTGACCTTCAAGATCATCTAGTATGATTTCATTATTGATGGATGAGGAAATTGAGGCCTGGAAGAATTAAGCTGGATATATTATTTAGGGAGAGGTACTAGACCTGTGGTGCAGTGGATACAGTGCCAGGCCTGCAGTCAGGAAGACTCATCTTCCTGAGTTCAAATCTGGCCTCAGACACTTACTAGCTATGTGACCTTGGAAAAGTCATTTAACTGTGTTTGCCTTAGTTTCCTCATCTGTAAACTGAGCTGAAGAAGAAAATGGCAAATCACTCCAGTATCTTTGCCAGGAAAACCCCAAATGGTGTCACGAAGTCGGACATGACTAAAAAACAACTCAACGACAACATTAACAACATTAGATTCATGATTTCATTGGTTTAACAGAACTCCCAAGTGAGGAGAATGCCTCTACAAATGAAGGTTGGCACTTTCTTTTCAATTTACAATCTTGGAGTGCTCACCAGAACACTGAGAGATTAAATTAGTGGCCAAGGATCATCATACATACTAACAGCCAGTACTATGTATCAGAAGCAGGACTTGAACCCAGGACTTGTTGGCTTTAAGAATTGATCTCTATCTATCCTCTATGGTATGATGACTTGATAGATACTATATACCTATTTAGATTGTACATTCTCAAGGTCAAAAAGTATATCTTATATCTTTTGAACCTTCTCGTTAGTTCCTGGCACACTGCTCCACATCCAACAGGATTTAAGTAGTTGCTTTTCAGTTGATGAAATGAATGAAAATCTGGGTCATGATGCTTTAGAACAGGAGTGATCTAAATATGTCTCCTGGATTTTCAGGGTTTTGTGTGGTTTTTGTAGTAGTTGTTTGAAACAAACTGTGGTTGTGGTGAACATGATTAATTTGTGCGTGCTTCACTAATGCCAAGTCTTGCAGGAGGCCTGTGGGTCCATAGCATGAAGATTTATATGGTCCTCAAACTCTTATTACCGAACAACCTCACAGTGAAATTTTTGTGACTTCACATTTATAAGCTGTGATGAGGAAAGAAAACAAAACACTTCTTTTAGAACTGAACTCCTGGTTGAAGGCAGTTTGGTGGTCTAGCAATGTCTTCCTCCTGTACTAGAAGGCTGTGTTCCTTGAAGACTGATATTTGAAAAGAGTGGGAGGAACAAGGAAAAAATATTCAGGGAAATGGAGGGCCTTTTGAACAGGTGGCATTAATGTGTGCATCATTGGACACATTAACCTAGCCTTGTGGTTCATGCATGGTGTTAATGAGACTTATTGGGGCAGATTTTATTCCCACATAGGACAACAGACATTGCTTTCTCCCTGCCATAACCACAGGTTGCATTCTAACTTCAGCTCGTCATCATATAATTGCATTGAAATATTTGTAAAATACTAATAAGTGTGAGATTGATGATGATAATGGATGAAGATGTTGGAGGTTGTAGGAGGATGATGGTGGAGGTAGAATAAAAAGCATAATGATGACAGTGGTAGAAGGTGATTGTGATAAAAGATAATGGTAATGATGTAGGATAGTGGATGAGAGAAAGATGATAATGGTGGTGGCGGTGATAGATGATAAATTAGGATGTAGGACTGAGAAGGGGTGATGAGAGTAGAGGATGGTGATGGTGACAAAGAAAATATGCAGCAGATATTGAGAGGCAGTATTGTATAGCAGAAATATTGCCAGATCTGGAGTCTGGAGAGACCTGGGTTCAATCTTTCTAACACAAATTATGTAACTATGAGTGAGTCATTTCTCTGAGTTTCAATTTTCACCTTTGTAACTTAGGAATAACAGCACAGTAACAATAATTCCTGCTTCACAGGAATATTGTGTGAACCAAATGAGATCATGTAGGTAGAGTACTGTGTAAACCATATGACACTATGTGACTTTTCTACTATTATATTTTTCTAATGCCCACTATTTGCAAAGGATTGTGCTAATCACTTTGGAAGACACAAAGCTGAATGACATTCTTTCTGAGCACTGCGTCCCTTAGTCTGCCCTCCCTTCTATCAGCCTCCTCCATTTTCTTTCCCCTTTCCCCTCTTACTTCCTATAGTGTTAGTTAGATTTCTATAACTAACTGATCACATTATTCCCTCTTTGAGCCAAATCTGATGAGAGTAAGGTTCAAATAATACTCATCTCCTTCCCTTTTCCCCCCTCACTGTAATAGTTTTTTTTGTGCCTTTTCATGTGATATAATATACCCTCGTCTGCCTCATTCCTGCCTCTTCTCCCAGTATAATCCCTTTTCACCACTTAATTGGATTTTTTATCATCATATCAAAGTCAACTTATACCCACACCTTCTGTCTACGTATACCCCTTTTAAATGTTGTAATAATGATACAGTTCTCAAGAGTTACAAGTGTCATCTTCCCTTGTAAGAATGTAAACAGTTTGCCTTTATTAATAACATGTTGTTTTTTTCTTTCCTGTTTACCTTTTTATGTCTTCCTTGTGTCTTGTATTTGAAGATCAAATTTTCTGTTGAGCTATGGTCTTTTCATCAGGAAGGTTTGGAAGTCACCTATTTTGTTGAATATCCATCTCCTCCCCTGAAAGATTATGCTCAGTTTCTCTGGGTAGTTGATCCTTGGTTGTGATCCAAGCTCCTTTGTCTTATGGAATATTGTATTACATACCCTCTGATCTTTTAATGTAGAAGCTGCAAGGTCCTGCATAATCCTGGCTGTGGTTCCATGATATTTAAATTGTTTCTTTCTGGCTGTTTGCAGTATTTTCTTTTTGACCTGGTAATTTTGGAATTTGGCTACAATGTTTTTGACATTTTCATTTTGGGATCTCTTTCAGGAGGTGATGGGTAGATTCTTTCTATGATGATTTTACCTTCTGGTTCTAGGACCTCAGGGAAGTTGTCCTTGATGATTTCCTGAGAGATGGTGTCCAAGTTCATTTTTTCATCATGGTTTTCAGGCAGACCAATAATTTTTAAATTGTCTCTCCTGGATCCATTTTCCAGGTCAGTTGTTTTACCAATGAGGTATTTTACATTTTCATATATATACGTATATATATATATATATATGTATATACATGTATATATACATATATACGTATATATATATATTCATTCTTTTGTTTCTGTTTGACTGATTCATGATATCTCACAGAGTCATTAGCCTTTACTTGCCCAAGTCTAATTTTTAACAACTTCTTTTCTTCTATTAGATTTGTACCTCCTTTTCCATTTGGCCCATTTTACTTTTTAAGGAATTCTTTTCAGTGAGTTCTTGTGCCTTTTCCATTTGGACAATCGTATTTTTTAAGGACTTGTTTTCTTCAGTGTAGTTTTTCCCAATCTGGCCAACTGCATTTTTTAAAGACTTGTTTTCTACAGTCAATTTTTGTCCTTCCTTTTCCAAGCTATTGACCCTCTCGCATACCTCTCATTTCTTTTCCCATTTTTTCTTCTACCTCTCTTATTTAACTTTTAAAATCCTTCTCGAGCTCTTCAAAGAAGGCTTCTTGTGTTTGAGACCAGTTGATAGTCCCCTTTGAGGTTTCAGAGGTGGGTATATTGACAATGTTGTTCTTATCTGAATTTGTGCCTTAATCTTCCCTGTCCCTATAATAAGAATCTATGGTCATTTTCCATTTCTGTTTTTTGTACATGGTGTTTGCCTATTTTTTTGGCTTTTAAAGTTGAGCTGTCATGCTAGAGCACAGTGGGCACTAACCCAAGCTTCTTGTGCTGGGAGCCCAGGACCTGGTCACTGGCTTTGTGTCCTGGGGCCTCAGGTGCTGGTAGCTAGAGGCTGTAGAGGTCTGGCAGCTTACCTGGTACTGAGCTGGGGTCAGCAACACTGGAGCTTTTAGGGTGGGGGTGGGGAGTCTCTCTCCTGGGGACCTCTGCTCATCCCAGCTTTTCACTCAAATGTTTGGCTGTTAGAGGATGTCTGCCAGTCTGGAGCTGTGCCTTCTGGAGTTGTGCTTCCTGGAATCGTGCTGAAGCACTGGGAGTGTTGGCTGCTGGAGAACACCTGTACACATGGAGGTTTTATGAGCTGGTGTCTACTGGTTCCTCTGCCTGTGTGGAGGCACTTGGAGGCCCTGGTGTTGATGCTTGCCTGCTCTACCACCCTGGGGCCCAGAATTTTCCCCTGGTTTGTTGAGCTGGGGCTTGCTGCTGGCTTGCGGGAACACCTCCCATCCTGTACTGCTCCTGTTCCCTCAGAGTGAGAGGGGCCTTTTAAGCCTCCAAACTTCCTGGGCTACAAGACTGCTGCACCCATCTTTCTACTGCCTCAGCTATTACAGGGTTTTTCCTGGAGCAATATTTTCTGGGTTTTCAGAGGTCAGTAAGGGAGGGTAAGAGCGACTTACTTCTTACTCTGCCATCTTGGCTTCAGGAAGCTGACATTCTTTCCCAAAAAGAATAGGAGAGATTTGACATTCAAAGCAAAGAAAGCAACAATTCAATTCGATTCCAAAATTTTTTTTGGTGGGAGTAAAGCTCTTACTATGTATCGGGCACTGCACTATGTCCTGGGACAAAACAAAATAAGAGTACTTATCCTCAAGAAGTTAATGTTGCTCTGGGAGTTGGTGCAGGGAATGGTTCACATTTATACAGCACTTTCAGGTTGGCAAAGTTCTTTACATACTGAATCTAATCCCAATCCCAAGTAGTTTATTATTATTATCCCCATTATATAGATGAGGAAACTGAGTACATAAAATAAAGAAGTGAACAACTGAAAGGTTGTAGAGGGATAATTTGCATGCTGTTGGTCACAAGCAGGAATTTGTGAAAGAGGGTTTATCCATCATGCCTACTTATCATGTAACTCATAGCATCTTTCAGTTTTGTCATTTCCATGTCATCATTATAGTTCTCATCCAGCAAAAGCTCACACCAGTGTTGTTTTCATTTTATCCCACTTCCCATTACTGTAGGAGAAATTTAAATGGCCAAGAGTACAGACATGTTGAAGGGTATTTGTACTTGGGGGAAGAAGATGAGAAATGCAGCCAATAAAGAAAACTTACCTAGGTAAACCAAAGAGCTTAATTGAAATGTAGTGTTGAGAGTGGAGAGAGAATAAATGGAGACTAAAGAGCTGTTGAGAATTTTAATATCTATTTAAATTTACAAAACTTTTATAGACAATCTGTGGATGATTCATTATATAAAGTTGCTTATAAAAACAAATACAACACTTAGAGATATGGAAGAACATTAACATCCCTTAATCTTTTTCTTTTTTTTGTAGGGGGCATTTTGTGATTTTTTTAAATTTTAGGGAACTCCCAATGTGGAAACTCTTTATGCCAGTACAGATCAGCAACTGTCTGTATCTTAGTCTTTAAGGGTTGTCTGGGAGCACTGAGGGGTAAAGTAAGTTGCCCATATTTCCACAGCTAGTATATTTCAGGGATTGGACTTGAGCCTAGGTCTTCCTGACACCAAAGAGGCCTCTCTAGGCACTGCACACAGGATGCCTCTTAGAATCAAGAGAAATTGAGAAACATTTAAGCTGATGCTAAGATTCTTGGCCCTGAATGAGAAAAGGAACACCAGAGGATGAGCTTTCCTATGAAGAAGGGCATGTCTTTGAGCAGCATGTTTTTCTCCAGATGACATTTTTCCATCTCCTTCCTCCCACCCCAACTCAAGCCCTACATCTGTCTGAAAGATGGTATTTATTTAACATCTACTCAATATCTATTAAACATAGATATTGCAAGTAGTATGAGTAGGAGTAGAGGAGAGGATGGGAACAGAGTTGTCCAATAATACTGGTTGTCCCTCACCTGATTATAGAATCTAGAACTGGGAAAGACTTTCTGATTATTTAGTCTGAGGATCTGGGATTAAAATCTATTTAAGAATGTGATCATTCCATTTAGTGAGGTAACAATGAGCCTTCGGGGTATGAAGATCAAAGCTCTCATCACTAGATCTCTGTCACGGTCCTTGTTCATTTTGCTATTCAAGGTACTAGGTTGCTTCAACTCTAGCCCTCTCTGATCTCAAACCCCAAACCTACTGTTTTTTTTTTCATTGAAATTTAGTATTCTTGAGCTTCTCTATTTCCCATTTTAGTTGGCTACGTAAGCTGACTTGGATAAAGAAATGGCAAACCACTCCAGTATCTTTGCCAAGAAAATCCCAAATGGGGTCATGGAGAGTTGGACACAACTGAAACAACTGCACACCAATAACTTCACCTAGTTAGCCTCACTTGAGCCAACTCAAATAGGTGGTCTATCTTGTCCATTTCTTAGATTAGCACCTTAGTTATCTGATCTGGTCACCAAAAGTATATGAATGTGAAAGAAAATGTCTATAAAAAATCTTAAATTTCTTTGTAACTTATTGATTAGTCTAACTGTAGTTTGGGAGTAGCCAGTTGGGTGATTCAGTAGATAGAGTACTGGAACTAAAGCCAGCAATATTGGAGTCCAAATTCTGCCTTAGACTCTTACTAGCTCTGTGACCCTGGTCAAGTCCCTGAGTGTCAATTTCCTCACGTGGAATATTAGGTTAGTAAAAGCTACAACTTCTCAGGATTGTCGTAAAGCTCAAATGAGCTTATATTTCTAAAGCACTTTGCAAACTTTAAAGAGCTATAATAATAATAACAATAATAATCATGGCTAATATGTATATAGCACTTTAAGATTTGCAAAGCACTTTGCATGGTTTATCTCATTTGATCCTCACAACAACACTGTGAGGTAGGTTGTAAGATGTCTCCATTTTACAGAAGAGTTAACTGAGGATGAAATATTATTATCATATATTTAGGACAGATTTTTTGGGGAGGTACAGTATGGGTACAGAGGATATTTTGGTTGCATATGCAGTTTTTCTGAGAGAAGAAATAGTCCATACTTAAAAGTCTGACAGTCATCCCCTTCAGTTGGGGAAAATATGGACACCAGGAGATGGGTGGTATAGTAACAGGCTTGGGTTGATGGAAGGAAGGGAACTGTGCTTAGACCAGGAATGAAGCATATCATCCTCCTTTTGCCAGAGGAAATATACCTTTCCAGGAAAGCAGCGTGTACCTTCTTATCACTACATTTGGAACCCTGGAGTAAAATTCTCATTGCCCTAGATCTGACCAGACGGTAGAGCCACAGGAATGATGTACCTTGGGCTGAGATCTGCTTTTGGCAACATGAAACTCACGTAGCATGTAAAGCTAGTGAGATCATTGACTGGTGGAAAGGTATTTGCAGCCCATGAATGAGTGACAAAGCCAGTCAACTGCAAAAGATGTGGGTGAGGTCCATAAACTCTTGAACCTGAGAGTTACATTCAAGACAACCCCCAGGGATATTGAGGCTCAAGAAATCTCCTTCTTGGGCTAGAAGGCTAGCCTGGGATCTCATTAACTAGAAAATGAAAATTTCTCTCTTCTTCATAGGAGGCTGAGGTTAGGAGTTTTTATTAGTTAATGGTTAATAAACATTTATTAAGTGCCTGCTGTGTGCTAGACACTGCGCTAAGTACTGGGTATACAAAGAGGCAAAAGATAAGGAGTTCTGCCCTCAAATTCATAATCTAATGGAGGTGAAACGAGCAAACAGATATGTACAAACAAGCTATAAAAAGGATAAGTAAGAACTAATCTCGAAAGGGAAGGTACTAATATTAAGAGGGTTTGGGAAAGATTTTCTGTAGTAGTTGAGATTTAAAGGAAGCCAGGAAAGGCAGTAGGAAGGCAGAGATGAGGAGGGAGAGTATTGTAGACGTAAGCATAGGGGATAGCCATAGTAAATGCCTGAAGTTGAGAGATGAAGTGTCTTGTTCGTGGAATATCAAGGATGCCAGTGTTATTGGATCAAAGAGTATGTTGAGAGTGTATGTGTGTGTGTATGTGTGTGTGTGTGTGTGTGTGTATAGATGATGAAGGGTTTTGTATTCCAAATAAAGGATTTCATATTGATCTTAGAGGTGATAGGAAACCACTGGAGTTTATTGAATATGGGGCTGACATGGTTACGCCAATCACTTTGGGGGTTGAATGGAGGATGGATTGGAATGGGTAAAGACTGTTATTAGCCAGGCCCACCAGCAGGCAATTCCAATGTTCTGCATATAAGGTAATTAAATCCACGGGAGCTGTTGAGATCCCCGAGTAAAGTAGAACAGAGGGAGAAGAGAAAAGAGCCCAAGACAGAAACCTGTGGGATGCCTCTGATTGGAGGGTATGACCTAGATGTGCATTGAGACTAAGGAATGGTTAGGTAGGTAGAAGGAGAATTAGCAGAGAGTGGTATCCCAAAAACCTTAGAGAGAAGAGGATAATCAACACTGTCAAAAGCCGAAGAAGGGTCAAGGGGAATGGGGACTGAGAAAAGGGCCACTGCATTTGGTAACTAAGTGATCACTGGTAACTTTGGAGCGAACGGTTTTGTTGGAATAATGAGGTTGGAAACCACATTGTAAGGGATTAAGAAGGCAGTTGTTGTGTTTGTCCTTTGTTTTCAAAGAAGACCACGGCGTCAGGGAAATGATGACATGATTTTCAGTTGACTTTAATTTGAGCGAGAGGGGGCTGTGCGAGGTCGCCAGCCTCACTTTTACCTCCAGAGCCATCTGGATCCAGTGACCAGATATTCATCAAGATGACTGGGGATGACCTAGGATGCAATGAGAGACCCTGGCCCTTTTAGGCTCAGGCCTTTTCGTGTATTCACTCAGAGTGAAGTAACCATTCGGTGAATAGGCCTCTTTAAGAAGTGAGTCAAAGGATGGCTCCTTTAATAAGAAAAAAAGAAAAAAAATCAAGCTGGGAGGGGAAGACCCTCAGGGTTGCTGCTCCAAAGAGAAACAGTTACCAGTGACATTCACTATAAGCCAGGAGGGCCCAAAATACAGCTATGAAGTGAAACTTGAGCAAGGACCTATTGTCGTCCAATGTATGAGCTTCGGAGTGAACTGGGTTTAAGATTTTGTGAAAGAAGATAGAAGGAAAGAAAGAAACAAGAAAGAAAGACAGAAAGGATGAAGGAAAGAAAGAAGGAAGGAAAGAAAGGAAGAAAGAAAAAAGAAAAGAAAGAAAAAAGAAAGAAAGAAAGAGAAAGGAAGGAAGGAAGAAAGAGGAGAAGGGAAGAAGCAAAGAAAGAAAGAAAGAAAGAAAGAGAGAAAGAAAGAAAGAAAGAAAGAAAGAAAGAAAGAAAGAAAGAAAGAAAGAAAGAAAGAAAAAAGAAAAGAAATCTAGCCAGTAAACTCCAAGTTAAGTCAGCAGTTTCTGGCCATCAAAATTTAGCTTCCTTTGGAGAGGAGAAGGAGAAGGAGAGGGAGAAGGCAGTGAGAAGAGAGAAAGTGGAGACATCTACTGTAGATGACCTTTCCGAGGTGTTTAGCCATAAAGGTCAGAAGAGATAGAGGATCATCGTTCTAGAGGATGGAAGGATGAAGTGAGGGTTTTTTTTTCCTTCAGGATGGGAGACATGTTTGTAGGCAGTAGGGAATAAGCCAGTAGACTAGGAGAGATGGGAAATAATTAATAGAGTGGGGATAAGAAAGGAGACAATTTGCTGAAACTTTGCTTATGAACTTTGATCTCTAGCTGAGTGGGCAAACACATACACACATCTGTATCTGTAGGAATTCTATTGTAGCCTCAGGGATTGTTTTGTTTTGGATTGAGTGAATTCACTCTTAGAACTTCAGGCTATGAGACAATCTCATATCTGCTTCTTCGATGGGCCTTTATGGAAATTCTATAGTTGTTAAAGCTTCTGCCATACCTTGGGCTGGGGAAAGTTCACTTTCAAGTTTCTGGTCCCTGTTCTGTTCTCAGGAAATTGGATAGGCAGAATGTGATCAGAATGTGAACTTAACTCTCAAGCTCACTGGGCAAGAATATATAGTTTGGCATGTGCTTCTGAAGTCAATTGCCATTAATATTTTGATGTTGAGGGGATGGAGAAATCCCCTTCCCCATTACACTTTGGAAAAAAAGGCTCAATGGAAAAAGGGGAAAAAGTAAACAAAAAGGGTGGGGGGAGTAAAGGGCTAAGATTGCACCAAGATAATTCCTAAGAGAACCGAAATTTTAAATTCTTCACTTAAAACCGCCTAATAGAAATAAATATACAGACAAAAATTTCAGAGTAAGTTTGAAATACTTTTATGTATGTTAAATGTTAGCCACCAAATACTACAGATCTTGAAATGTCAAAATCTCTGGAGCATATAAATGCAATAAAAAGAAGAGTAAAAATTTCCAGAATTTTCTCATTTTGCAAATGTTCGAAATATTATGCACTTATACATTACCTTTTCTACTCACACCCCAAATCTTAGACAGTGTGATTTGCAGGTATGACTTCCATTTTCTCACATAATTTTCATAAGTAGAAGCTAAGCTTCTTGAGGGCAGGAATTGTTTTGTTTTTTGTAGCTTAACTACCTCTTGCAAAAGAGGGAGAGGTAAAGAAATTCTAGAAAGAACTTGATAACTATTTCTAAGTTAAATCAATATTTACTATAATATAAGGTGATTTCAGTATGGAAGTAGGCAAAGGTTAGCAAGGAGGAAATATGTTGAAAAATATAGGTCAGGAATAGGAAATTAAGGAGGTAAAAGATTTATAAATTGAACAGAAGCATTGTGCCTACTCATCATAAATCAATTTTCTTTGAGAAAAAAATAATTGGTAGTCTCTGAAGATAGTGAGTACTGAATAATATGACCCCAAAATGGAAATTGATTATATTTTAATGGACAAGGAAAGACTCATTCCTGGTGTAGGAGTCATTCCTGAATCAGCCATCTGTGTATAGTCATATCAGTAAAGAGAACGAAGGTGGGAAAAGCAGCCGGATTAAACCAAGTGTACTTGGCCAAGCAGTACACTAAACCAGGAGGAAATCTCTGTCTTGGAGTTATGAAGATTTGGGTTCAAATCAGGTCTCAGACGCTTACTAGATGTGTAAACTTGGGCAAGTCATTTACCTTTTGTCTATCTCAGTTTCCTCATCTGAAAAATGGGGATAATAATAACACTTATCTCCCAGGAATGTTGTGAGGGACGAAGTAAAATAATATTTGTAAAGCCTTTATAAACTTTAAAGTGCCATATAAATGCTTGCCATTATTATTATTATTGTTAATCATAGCTGCAGGGGGGAAAGATATCAAGTAAATTGAGAAATTTATGCCTTATTAATATAAAATACTGAGAAAACAGCAACAGCTTTTGTAATGTGATATCTAGTTTCTCATCTATATAACATCTTAATCTGAAGAATCTTCACATTGTTTCAGGGAATTCTCACATATATGTGATTATAGATTCATTTGAGTATTTGGGAATTTGCAGGACCTGGCATTACACTTTGTGCATAGGGAATGCTAATAATATTTTAGCTGAATATCACAATATTAACTCATAGTGAGCTTATGATCTACAAAAATGCTTAGATATATTTTTATGAAATGCTATTTAGCTATGCCTCTTTTACTATTTTATACTTGAGAAGATAACTTTTTTATTCAAGTGTAAGATCTTATATCTATATTAAATTTCATCTAATTAAAAACAGTTAAACATTCCAGCCTATAAAATCACCTTTGAATCCTATTATCTATTAGCTATTCATTCTATCCTTGTGTCCTCTGCAAATTTTATAAACATGCCATTTATGTTTTTATTGAAGTTATATATAAAATTGTTAAAGAAGAGATTACTAAGCACAGTATGTTGGGCACCAGTGGGGACCTCTATCTAAGTTTGACATCAGACCATTCCTTGGGTCTGACTATTCAATCCATTCCAAAGAAATCTACCTCTACTATCATCCAACCCACATCTTCATCTTTTCTAAAGAATAGAATGAAATACTTTGTTATTGCTTTGACAAAATCTAGGTAAACTATACTTAGAGCATACACTTAATCTACCTATCTAGCAAACTTGTAAAATACAAAAACAAAGAAGTGAGGTTAATCTATTCTCTGTTCTTGATGAAATTCCTTGTGATAATGCTTTTCTAGATGTTGAGTAACCAGGCTTTTAAAAATGTTTCAGCATTTTGCTAGGAGCCAAGGAGTCAAGGCTCACTGACCTACACTTGATATACTCTATTTTTTTTTTCTTTTAGAAAACTGGAATAGTAAAGGTAATTCTCCCATTAATTGAGTGTCTTGCAAAGATCGCTTTTAGGAACTCAGCTATCTTATCTGCTAGTTCTTTCACTAGTTTCCATAGATTGAATTCAGTCCATTTGAGCTCAGAGCTTCAGTTCTGAGCCATGGGATACATTTAAAGTACTAAAGATTACAAGCACAATTTTTACAGAAATCCTGTCTATTTCTCATTTTCAAATGAGACACCAGACTAACTTCCAGCTCTAAAAAAAAGGTGAGGGACATGGAGGAAATTTTGTTTTATTGTTTTGTGGGGAAATATTCTTATATTGTGAGATTTTTTTTTGCACTTAATAGTATCTTATTTTTTTCCATTTACATATGAAGATGGTTTTCAGCATTTATTTTTCTAAGATTTTGAGTTCCAAATTTTTCTCCCCCCTTCCCATCCTCCCTCTCCAAGACAGCAATAAATCTGATATAGGTTATACATGTACAATCATGTTAAACATATTTCCATATTAGTCATGTTGTGAAAGAAAAATATAGAACGAAAGGGAAAGACCATGAGAGAGACAAAAACAAAACAAAACAAAACAAAACTGAAATAGTATGCTTCAATGTGCATTCAGACTACTCAGTTCTTTCTCTGGTTGTGGATAACATTTTCTATCCTGAGTCTTTTGGCATTGTCTTGGATCATTGTATTGCTGAAAAGAGCTAAGTGTATCATAGTTGATCATTGCACACTGTTGCTGTTACTGTGCACAATGTTCTCCTGGTTCTGCTCACTTCACTCAGCATCAGTTCATATAAATCTTTCCATGTTTTTCTGAAATCTTCCTCTTCATTGTTTCTTATAGAACAACAATATTACATTTTCATGTACCACAACTTGTTCAGCCATTCCCCAATTGATGGGCATCCCCTCAATTTCCAATTCTTGGCCACCACAAAAAGAACTGCTATAAATATTTTTGTACATATGAATCCTTTTCACTTTTTTATGATTTCTTTTGGATACAGACCTAGTAGTGGTATTGCTGGATCAAAAGGTATGAACAGTTTTATAGCCCTTTAGGCATAGTTCCAACTTGCATTCCAGAATGGTTGGATCAGTTCACAACTCCACCAACAAAGCATTAGTGTTCCATTTTCCCCACATCTTCTCCATAATTTATCATTTTCCTTTTCTGTCATATTATCCAATTTGAGGTGGTACCTCAGAGTTGTTTTAATTAGCATTTCTTTAATCAATAGTGATTTGGAGAATTTTTATATGACTATAGATAGCTTTAATTTCTTCATCTGAAAACTACATATTCATATCCTTTGGCCATTTATCAATTAGGGAATATTTTGAGATTTCAGATGCTTCCTGCAAAAAACATTTTTGTCAGATTGTATTTTGAAGTTAGAGGTATAAATCAGAGTCAATAAGCATTTATTAAGTGTCTACCAGGCACTATGCTGAGCTCTTTCCGCTTAATAAAAAAATTCATTAGATCACCTTAAACTCTTGCTATGAAACTAGCAAGGGTTTTTAGTATATAACAGTACATCTACGTATTAACCAGAATTATTTTAAATGTTCATTGGTCTATATCCTGCATCTTGTTTTTCACATGCATTTTGAGTGTGGTCATTGTTGATTGAACAAAGGAATTATTTCTTATTTCCTGACTTTATGGTTCTTGGGAGAAAGTTGCATTTATTTTGGCCCTCTTGATGTGGTGATTCTTTGGTCATGTGCTCTTATTAGCAGCTTTTTCTCTTCCCCATTTGCAAATGAAATTGCCAATTTCTTACCATGTCATCTTTAATCAAGAGTGAGTAGTGTTGTCTAAGATTGTTGTGTTTCTTGGTTTTAAGGTTCATAAAGTTGAATTGCTTATATTTTAAGTCATGTTACTTAAGCTTGCTTTGCATATTGGAAGCTTTCCTATATCTTATTAGCCAACTTTTGTTTTGTTCATGTGTCAAATGTGAGATATACACATAAATAGTATTCCTTGTCAATAAATATAACTTAACTGGGGTTTACAAACACTAGCCTCATTACATTTTTCCAAAGTCATTAATATTTTCAATTTGATTCAGAAAGTGAAAGGCTATATAGTCCTCATATGGTTGATAACTGATTAAATTGCCTTGTTCTTGATCTGAAGAAGGTAGAAGATTTTTACACTACACACAGGTCTCCTAATACTTAGCTCCTTATGAAACATAAAATTTCTAACACTATTCATGAAAATAGAGAACTGAGAGAGTTTGTTTTAGAGATAATATCTTAATATTTTTTTGAAGTAGGTTCAAATTTTTGTGAAATTTAGAAATTCACTGATTTCAAAGAGACGGAAGAATTAGAGACCGAATTTCCAACATCTGCTGGATAATGGACAAAGCAAGGGAATTCCAGGGGGAAAAACCATCTACTTTTGCTTCATTGATTACACTAAAGCTTTTGAGTGGATCACAACCAAATGTAGCAAGTCCTCAGAGAGATGGGAGTACCAGATCATCTTACTTGTCTCCTGAAGAATCTATATACAAGTCAAGAAGCAACAGTTAGAACCAAACATGGAAATGGAGCACAAAACTGTATATTGTCACCTTATTTATTTAGCTTATATGCAGAATGCATCACGTGAAATGCCAGGCTGGAGGAATCAAAAGCCAGAATTGAGGTTGCCAGGAGAAATATAACAATCTCAGATATGCAGATAATATCACTCTGGTGTCAGAAAGCAAAGAAGAATTAAGAATCCTCTTGATTGGAGTGAGAGAGGAAAGTGTAAAAGCTGGCTTGAAGCTTAACATTAAAAAAAGACAAACTAAGATCATGGCAACTGGCATGATCACTTCCTAGCAAATGTAGGAAGAAGAAATGAAAGCAGTGTCAGATTTTATATTTATGAGCCCAAAGATTACTGTAGATAGTGACTGCAGCCATGAAATTAAAAGGCATTTGCTCCTTGTATTGGCAATCAAAATGGGTTTGAGTGACATGTTTGTGACATCAGAGGCTTTTAGATCACATGGGTTTAAGTTGCATTTTTGTGATGATTTTAGGTCACGTGGGTGAGTTGCATGTGTGACTCACCTTTGACCCTGAACAAGATAAATAAAACCAGAGGCTGTCTTTCTTCTTTTGGAGCTCTGAGCTGTAGCAGTAGTGAAGTGTGACTCTGAGTCAGCCATTGTCAAGCTCCCCGGCTGAACTCAGATGTTGGTAACTACGAATTGTATTTGGTCTGTTTGTAATTTGATTGTATTTGCTCTGAAGTTCAGGGTGCTAGCTTTTTCCCCAGAACTAAGTGAATGATATTTGTTTGCTGGATTAAAGTAAGATCATTAACCCTTTAACGTTTCTTTCCTTAGTAAAGCAGATCAAAAGGACCTGGGCTTGCAGTGTTTGGTGTGCTGGTTGTTGTTGGTTTTACACCCCCACAGCAGCTGCTAGCTGGATTATTGAAACACTTGTAAGGAAAGTTATGGCAAACATGGATAGCACACTAAAAAGCAGAGACGTCATCCTGCCAATAAAGGTCTGTGTGCTCAAAGCTTTGGTTTTTGTAGTTGTAATGTAGGGCTGTGAGAATTGGATTATAAGGAAAGTTGAACACCACAGAATTGATGCTTTCGAATTGTGGCTCTGGAGAAGACTTTTTGAAAAGCCCTTGGACAGGAAGGAGATCAAATCAGTCAGTACTTAAATTAATTCAGATCGTTCATTGGAGAGACAACTACTGACACTGAAGTATTTGGTCACATAATGACAAGACAGGATTCATTGGAAAAGACCCCAATGTTGGGAAAGATTGAAGGCAAAAGGAGAAGTAGACAACAGATGATGAGCTGGATAGAAAGGGTGATGGAAACAGCAAACTTGAACTTGGACAGCCTTGGAGAGATAGTGGAGGATAGAAGGGCCTGGTGTGGTATGATCTCTGGAGTCATGAAGCGTCAGACATGACTGAACAACTGAACAGCAACAACAATGATGGATTCGATTCTGTACAGCTTAAACTTGTGAGTGACCAAAAGGATATCCAATCTCATATTCTAAGATAAAGGCAACTGTGTCCAATGTCCTATTGCTATTTTCAGGAAAATCCAAAAGTTCATAGGGTTTAAGCCAGGATCATAGTCAAATTAGGCTTTCTCATTTGTAAGACGATGCTTATCAATAGGATAAACAGGAATCTCAACAGTATGAGTAGGAGGTTCAAGAAACATAGCCAATGTCAGTGCACGGCCATTAGAGAGAAGCTGGGGAGAGAGGTAGTAATTATAAATGAACAAAAGTTTCTGGTGCACAGAAAAGGAACTTTCCAATGGGGTTAGAGTGAGGGACAATGAATCTGCCAGAGTTTGCTTTGGGAGTATCAGGTCTATCTGATTCTGCTAGCATGGTCTCCTGGCAGGTGCAACTGGAAGGCATGAAGACATGGCCTGAAGAAAAAAGCAGTCAAGGTTTCTATGGAGGAAAGGATCAGAAAGACCAATATATAGGCCAGAAGTCTCTTCCATGTTATTTTTATGGGTGAATATTCTCTTTTCATGAGTGTTTAGAAGATTTCTACTAAAATAGATTTTAATTTAATATATTATAATGATTATTTAAATTTTTAACCTTAGCCTGGTGCCATTTGTAATTATGCCTCCCTATTTCATTTTTATCTGACATCTTTTCTTGAAAAGAACTATCCCACCTTAAATTCCTATTATTCCCTAGCATTCTAAGATAAATGCCATACCTTGGACACATCTTAGCCAAATGGGAAAGAGATAGTTTATCTCTAGTGCTACTCATTTTTTTCTTCATGTTCTCTCTCATTTCAGTATCTACATCTTTCATGCTGTAGGGAGCATATTCTAGCAGATAAAGTAGAGTCAGGAAGTCCTGAGTTCAAATTCTACTCCTGATGCTTAATAGCTGTGTCATTTGGTACAAGTCACTTAAACTTTCTGAACTTTAATTTTATCACCTGTAAAATTTGAATAATCATACCTGTCAGTGTGGCTTAAATGAGATAATGTATGTGAAAAGATTCCTAAGTGCCAACAAGTATTATTTTAGTACCATCATGCTGCCCATTTACTGTTTAGCAAGCATCTAGGTGGCAGAATCTATAGAGTGCTGGATTTGGAGTCAGGAAGACTGGGGTTCAAATCTGGACTCAGATATTCCCTTGATGTGTGACCCTAGGGAAGTCACTTAATCTGTCTGCCTCAGTTTCCTCATAAAATGAGGATAATAATAACATCTATCTCCCAGGGTTGTTATCAGGCTCAACTGATATGATATTTGTAATGCACCTTGTATAATTCTTCTTCTACTTCTCCTCCTCCTCCTCCTCCTTCTCTATCCTGGACAAATTAACACATCACTCTATCACTTAATTTTATTGTCTGTTAAACTAAATGATCTCTTAGATCATTTTAAGTTTTAAATTCTGAGTGTTTAACATCTCTAATATATGCTGATAGAACAGTAGATCAATATGTTACCCCTTCAGTGCAAAAAAAGAAGCCCCAAACAAACAAAAAACAACAACAACTCTTTTTTTTTCCAGGGCAGGAAAATGCAGAAGATATTTTTGGTAGGTAAGACTTGTAATACCACTTAAATTACTACTCTGCCTAATCCCTAGCCACAGCATTTGAAGTTAATTTGGATATCCTGAAAGCATTTCTTTTGTCCATGTGTTTTCCGTTATCCCACTTCCCCTTCTCCATATGAGTTCCTTAGGATGACAACTGATTCTTTGCTATTCTGCTCTGTACCTTGAACAGTGTTCCATGCCTGTGACCAGCCACAAATATCAGTTCTTCATATCTTAATGTTAATTTTTCTTGTGTTATCTTTCTTGGGGATATTTGCTTTTTATTTTGTCACTGATTATGGATTAAAAGACTTTCCCTTCCCCTGATGATAAGGAATTCAGGCATATATGGGTAGGTGGGAAGGTATTAGGCATCAAGGATCATATTATATACGTGGGTGCCTAGTCTATGTATGTGTAAGGCCAACCCTAGGCAAAAAATAAACTTACCTTCAGTAAGCCAATTAGAATAACACACTGTCAGCATGTTCCCTAAGTCACCATTAAATATCTTCTGTGTGCCCAAGAGTGACCTTTCCTATATTTGGAGTGACAAATCTTGGCTCACGAGTGACTATTAGGATCAGACCCAGGACACTGGAGAATTCTCATTGCATCCCATATGGCCTAGTCTGCAGGTGAATGGTTTCCTGGTGACTGGAACTTAATGAAAAAGCCTTGAGCAAGAATGAGATGAAAATGATAAAGAATACAGATGAGCCCTCTACAGATACATTGACATCATCTATGTCCACATCATGGAGTGGATTCAACTGTCAGATGGTTATGTATTATTCATGATTAAATTCTGGGTAAAGGTACCAGATGGCAAAGGGATATTCATGGTCAGATCATAGTTGTTAGATTAATTATAAATCTACATGTGAATTAGATAATAATAATTTAGACCCATCAGAAAGAGATGTGCTGTGGATTGTAGAGTATAATGGAAAGCATTTCAAAAATAAGGTTCATAGGTCACTAGGTGATTTTAGAGCTGTTTTATTGTCAATCAGTTGCCTTTAAAATAGACTCTGAAGGAACATTAAACTTTTCCCAGTTTCTGTTAACATGCAGCTTTGGACATAAATATTGCCTATTATAAACATTGGTTGGAGAATGCTAATTCTTTAAGGGAACAACCCCTATTAACCAAAGTGCCAAGAAATCCAAAGAGGCAGGGTTCTTGAAACTTGGACAATAAGTTTTGCTGGCGTAACCATATCTAGCAAACTGAGCACCAAACACCCTCACTAATAATAGTGACTCGCATTTACATAATGCTTTAAGGCTCACAAAACACTTTATTCACAACAATCCTGTGACATAGATATTGAAAATATTATTAACCCTATTTTACAGATGAGGAAACTGAGACACATGGTTGTTAAATGACTTTCTCAGAGTCATGCAGCTAGTATCAGAGAACTGATGAAGACTAATCTCAGGTCCAGGATTTTCTCCACTATACAATACAACTTCATTAAATGATTCTATGTATTAGGAATACAGACGTACTCCTATCAATTCTCTTTGATTCTTATATTTGTAAAAATTCAATTTTGTTTTATTATCAGCTCTGAATTATGTCCCTTTCCTCTTCCCTTCCCAATGGAAAAATCAAAACCAAAATTCATCACAAACTTATATAGTCAAGTTAATATTCAGATAATAAACATTTTTTTTTCTGTTCTATTTTTTATTATTTAATATATTTAGTTTTCAGCGTTGATTTTCACAGGAGTTTGAATTACAAATTGTTATCCCCACTTATACCCTTCCCCCCACTCCAAGATGGCATATATTCTGGTTGTCCTGTTCTCTAGTCAGCCCTCCCTTCTGTCACCCCACTCCCCTGCCATCTCCTTTTCCCTTCCTTTCTTGTAGGGCAAGATAAATTTCTACGTCCCATTGCCTGCATATCTTATTTTCTAGTTGCATGCAAAAAACTTTTTTTTTTTGTTTCTGAACATCTGTTTTTAAAACCTTGAGTTCCAAATTCTCTCCCCTCTTCCCTTCCCACCCACCCTCCCTCCCTAAGAAGTCAAGCAATTCAACATGGGCCACATGCATACCATTATGTATAACCCTTCCACAACAGT
>CM053625.1:173401828-173419189 GCA_028646595.1 Phalanger gymnotis | reverse complement strand
AGACTAAAGAGTTCTATGTTCCAAGCCTGGGGGGATGCACCAGCTCTGCCACACCAGAATTCCTCCTTCCCCAAGAACCCCCAACCTGGATTGGACTTATATCTTCAGCAGGCTCTTCACTCCTGCTCTGATCTGCCACTTAATTCCTCCTACCAGGTGGGGCTGGGGCCAGAAGCAACTGCAGCTGTAGTTCTGTAGCTGCCCCACCTCTACTGCCCTAGGGTTGGTGGCCGAAGCACAAACTCTATCCCAGTCCCCAGCAGCTTCTCCCACTAACCTACTCTGTTGTCCTTGGTGTTTGTGGGTTGAGAAGTCTGGTAACTGCCACAGCTCACTGATTCAGGGCGCTAGGGCATGCTCCACCCAGCTCCTGGTCTGGTTGGTCCACGCTGCCCACACTGGGCTCAGCTCCACTCCCCTCCAGCCCCAGCTCCATGCGGAATAGATCTAATCAGAGACCATCTGGGCTGTCCTGGGCTAGAGCCCTGCTTCCCTATGGTATTTTGTGGGTTCTGCAGTTCTAGAATTGGTTCAGAGCCATTTTTATAGGTTTTTTGGAGGGACTTGGCGGGGAGCTCATGCTAGTCCCGCTTTCTAGATGCCATCTTGGCTCCACCCCCAATAACAAACATTTTTAAGCATTTACTATGTGCCAGGCTCTGTCAAGCAAAACAAATACCTGAATCAGCAGTGTCCAAAATGACATCTATATCTATATACATTTCTACCTATTGGTGCTACAGTGGATAGAGTATTGGGCATGGAGTCAGTTGTGGTTGTTGTCAGGACCAAATAAAATAATATTTGTAAACTGCTTAGCATGTAACCTGGTACATCGTAAGCATTATATAAGTGCTAGCTAATTGCCGTTGTCTCCTTCTCCTTCTCCTTCTCCTTCTCCTTCTCCTTCTCCTTCTCCTTCTCCTTCTCCTTCTCCTTCTCCTTCTCCTTCCCCTTCCCCTTCCCCTTCTTCTTCTCCTTCTCCTCCTTCTTCTCCTTCTTGCTCTTCTCCTTCTTCTTCTTCTTCTTCTCCTCCTCCTCCTTCTTTTTCTTCCATGTTTTATCAAAAGTAGTCCCACTGATTCTCAAGGTGGTAAAGGTGAGGGTCTCAGGTCAGTTGATTTCAAACAAGAGTGAATGAGATAAACTTCATCATAAAGCAGTCATGTAATACAAAGACCTGGATTTGAATTTCTGTTGTTATAGCTCTTAAGGAATTATTATCTCTATCATCAAGTCTACTTAACCATCCCTAACCTCTCTGATGACCTCCAGTTTCACATCTCCAATTGCCTATTAGGCATCTCAAACTGGATGTCCTATAGACATATTAAACTTACCATATCTGAAACTGAACTCATTATCTTTTCCCCCAAATTTTTCCCCTTTTCTAACTTCCCTATTACTGTTGAGGGTAGCACCATATTCTCGTTCACATAGGCTTGCAACCTAAATGTAAGCCCTAACTCCTCATTTGCTCTCATTGCCCCTCCTACCACATCTAATTCGTTGTCAAGCCCCATTGATTTTACCTTTGCAACATCTTTTAACATATTCCCCCCACCCTTTCCCTCCTCTGACACAGCCACCCACCACAAGTGATGGTAAAGGCCCTCATCACTTCATGCCTGAACTCTTGCAATAGCTTTCTAATTTGTCTCTTTGCCACAAGTTTCTCACCACTTTAGTCCTACCCTCAATTGCAAAAGCAATCTTCCTAAAATACAGGTGTGACCATTTCAACTCACCAGCTCCCATGCAATAAAGCCAGCTGGTTTCCTGTTACCTCCAGAATCAAATATAAAATCTGCCATTCAAAGACCTTTGTAACCTGCTCTCCTCCCCCTTTCCAATCCTTTTGCATCTTACACCTCCACTATGTTCTCTTCAATCCAATGATACTGGCCTCTTTGCTGTTTCTTGAACAAAAAACTTCTTTCCTGACTGCAGACATTTTCACAGGGTGTTTCATATCCCTGGAAAGCTTGCTGTCCTTATCTCCCTTGTCTCATGGATTCTCTAGATTCCTCCAAGTCCTAGCTAAAATCCTGCTTTATAAAGAAGCCCTTCTCAATCCTCCTTAATTGTATTATCTTTACTCCATTGGTTATCTCCATTTCATCCTGTATATTGTTTGCATTTACTTGTTTGCATGTCTTTTGCCTTTCTTTGTATCCCCAGAATTTATCCCAGTACCTAATACATAGTTGATACTTAAAGAATGTTTATTGACAGACTGACTACTACTTACTTCCATTTGCACCTTGGGCAAATGACTTAACCACTCTAAATCTTTGTTTATACGACTGCGAAAGGAAGAATATCTAGCTCTATAAAATAATTCTTAGGTAGTGGTTGGTATGGTATTTAAATAATAAATTAATTTAGGTAGAATTGTCATCTTTGTTGTTTGGTTTGACCTATCCATGATCAATTAACATTGGTTTATTTGTTTAGATCTTTCTTTGTGTGAAAAGTGTTTTACAGTTGTATTCATATAATCCCTGATCTTGTCTTGATAGGTATATTCCCAAGTATTTTGTATTGACTGCAGTTATTTTAAAGGGAATTTCTTTTTTCTACATATTCCTGCTGGGTTTTGTTGGTAGTATATAGAAACACTAATGATTTACTTGGGTTTATTTTCTATCTTGCAACTTTTCTGAAGTTGTTAATTGTTTCAGCAGTTTTTTTTTTAGTTTATTATCTAGGATTGTTTAAGTATACCATCATATAATCTGCAAAGAGTGAGGGTTTTGTTTCCTCATCACCTGTTTTTATTCTTTCAATTTCTTTTTCTTGTCTTACTGCTATAGCTAGCATTTCCATTACAATGCTGAATAATAGTGGTGATAATAGACATCCTTTCTTCCCTCCTTATCTTGTTAGGGTGGCTTCATGTTTATGCATTACAGAAAATGTTTACTCTTGGGTTTTAGGCAGGTACTACTTATCATTTTAAGAAAGCCTCCATTGATACTTTCTAATGTTTTTAACAGGAATGGGTGTGTATTTTGTCAGACTTTTTTTTTTCATTTATTGAGATAATCATATTATTTTTGTTGTTTTTGTTACTGATATGGTCAAATAGGATGTTTCCCTAATATTGAACCAACCCTGCATTCTTGGCATAACTCCTATCTCTTAATAGTATATGAGCTTTGTGATCTATTATTGTAATTCTCTTGTTAGTGTTTTATTTAAATTTTTTGCATCAATATTCATTAAGGAAATTGGCTTATAGATTTCTTTTTTCTGTTTTTACTTTCTGTGATTTAGCTATCAAAACCACATTTATATCATAAAAGGAATTCAGTAGGGTTTCTTTTATATCTATTTTTTCAAGTAATTTATATAGTATTAAGATTATTTCATCTTTAAATGTTTGGTAGCATTCACTTTTGAATCTATCTGGTCCTATGGATTTTTTTTTCTGAGGGAGCTCATTAATGGCTTATTCTCTTTCCTTTTCTATGACAGGGTAATTTAAGTAATCTATTTCCTCTTCTGTTCATCTGGGTGGCTTATGTTTTTGTATATATTAATCCATTTCACTTAGATTATTAGTTTTGCTGACATATAATTGGGCAAAATCACTCCTAATAATTGTTTTAATTTCATCTTCATTGGTGATGCATTCACTCTTTTCATTTTTGATATTATTATTTTTATTTAAAAAAATCAATCAATTGTTTATCTATAGTATTTTCCCCCAGAAAACAGGCTCCTAGTTTTATTTATCATTTTATTTTTACTTTCAATTGCATCAATTTCCTTTGATTTTCAAGATTTCCATTTTGGTGTTTAACTGGGGATTTATAATTTGTTATTTTTCTAGTATAATTTTACTGTCTATTTCCTCCTTAAATTAATTTAACTTTTTTGGGAGGCAATTGGAGTTAAGTGACTTGACCAGGGTCACACACCTAGTAAGTGTCAAGTGTCAGGCCAGATTTGAACTCAGGTCCTTCTGACTCCAGGGCCAGCACTCCATCAACTGCACCGCCTACCTGCCTCCCTGTTTAACTTTTCTTCTGAGGATTTGGATGCTATATCATTTGGTGTATATATGTTTAGTATTGATATTACTTCATTCTCTGTGTTTTTTTAAGCAAAATGTAGTTTTCCTGCTCATCCCTTTTATTATTATTATTATTATTATTTTGCTCTTGCTTTGTCTGAGATCATGCTCACTATGTCTGCCTTTTTTTTTTTACTTCAGTTGAAGTATAATAGATTCAGCTCCAGTTCCTTATTTTAACTCTGCATGTGTCTCTCTGCTTCAAGTGTGTTTTTTATAAACAACATATTGCTGGTTTCTGGTTTCTAACCCATTCTGCTGTCTACTTCCATTTTATGGGTGAGTTCATCTCATTCATATTCAAATTTATGATTTTTAACCATACATTTCCCTCTTTCTTTTTTCTTTCTATTTATCCTTTTTTCTTTTTTTTATCCTGTCCCTCCTCTAAAGACTATTTTGTTTCTGGCCACTGTTTTCTTCTATCTGCACTCCTTTTTTCATCTCTGCTTTCTCTTATCTTCTTCCCTTCCTACTTCCTTGTTGAGTAAGATAGATTTCTATTGCCAATTGAGTATGTATCTATGTGCATATTGATATATACACATATACATATATTTTCCCTCTTTGAAACGACTTAGAAGTGAAGATCAAGCACTGAACCTCCCCACTACCATGATTTCCCCTGTCCGCTGTAAAAGCATTGCACATCTCTTCTATGTGAGATAATTTCTTGCTCTCCCTTTCCCTTCTCTCAGGGCCTTCCTCTTTTTTGCCTATCCACTTTTTTACATCATCCCAACCCAACATAATCTACTCACTCCTATGCCTTTTTTCTATGTAGAATCCTTCTAGCTATCCTAATAATGATATAGTTCCTAGAAGATATATATTATCTTCCCATATGGGAAGGTATATAGTTTTACCTTATCGAGTCCCTTATGACTTCTCTTTCAGGTTTGCCTTTTTATGCTTCTCTTGAGTCTTTTATTTGAAAATCAAATTTTCTATTCAACTCTGGTCTTTTCATCACAAATGGTTGAAAGTCCTCTATTTCATTCAATATCTATTTTTTTTTCTCTTGAAAGATTATACTCAGTTTGGCTTGGTGAGTTATTCTTAGTTGTAATCCCAGCTCTTTTGCTTGGCAGAATTTTATATTCTAAGCCCTCCACTCCTTTAATGTGATAGCTGCTAAATCTTGTGTTATCTGGAATGTGGCTCCAAAGTATTTGAGTAGGTTTTTTTTCTGGCTGCTTTGCAATATTTTCCCTTTGAGCCAGGAGCTCTGAATTTTGGCTATAATGTTCCTGGGAGTTTTTATTCTGGGATCACTTTCAGGAAGTAATCAGTGGATTATTTCAATTTCTATTTATTCTCTGGTTCTAGGATGATATCAGGGCAGTTTTCTTTGATAATTTCTTGAAATATGATGTTTAGGCTCTTTTTTAGATCATGGCTTTCAGGTAGTAAAATGATTCTTAAATTATCTCTCCTAAATCTATTTTCCAAGTCAGTTTTTTTAATGAGATACTTCACATTTTCTTCAATTTTTAAAATTGTTTTGAGTATTTTTAAATTGATATCTCTTGGAGTCATAGGCTTCAACATGCCCAATTCTAATTTTTAAGGAATTTTTTTCAGTGAGATATTGTTCCTCTTTTTTCATTTGGCCGATTCTATTTTTTAAGGTTGTATTTTTTTCAGTAATTTTCTGTGCCTCTGGCTGTTAGTTGTCTTCATAATTTTCATCCTTCGCTTTGATTTACTTACCCAATTTTTCCTCTATTGCTTTTACTGTTTTTTTGAATTTTTTTAAAGCTCTTCCAGGAATTCTTGTTGGGCTTTTGTCTAATTCCTATCTTTTCTTTAAGGCTTTGCATGTAGCTCTTTTTACTTTGTCTCCTAAGTTTGTGTCTTGATCTCCTCTGTCGCCTTAGTAGCTTTTTATGGTCAGATTCTTTTTTTTTAATTCTTTGATTATTTTTCCATCCCCTTTCTTGATTTTGATCTTTGCATTAATATTGCTCTCTGTTTTTAGTGTGACAGGCACTGTCTCAAGCTTCAGGCTTTTTCACACTACTGTTTTCAAAGCTAGTTATGGGACTGTGGAAGTTTTCAGTGCTTCCAAGGTGATGTGATCTGGGGAAAGGTATAGTCATTGCTTTCTTGATCTGCACTCTTGTCCTTGCCCAGGAAAGTTCCCTGATCCCTTGGGATTACAGTTGATATTCCTCTTTAGGGCCTCTCCTCCCTTGAGGTCAGAAATGATACATTCCTTAGGGTCCCTGATCCTTTAGGGCCTGCAGTGATACTGTCTGAAAGTATTCTGCCCTTGATTTATAACTGATATGTGAATATAGGCAATAGAGTTGCCAAACAGTTTCTGGTCCTAAATCTAGTACTAGCACAGAACTACCTTGTAATCTCTTTCTGACCAGTTGCCAGGTCCCTTTGCCTTTTCTGGCTCGGGAACTCCCAAAGTTGCTACTTCCATTACCATCACTTAGTCCTTTCATTGCTATTTTACCTACATCGACTCCAGGCCAGCTTCCATCCTCATGTCACAGATCTCTCTTTCTGATCTTCTATATTGTCTTGAACTGGAAGAATATCTTACTCTGACCTTTTATTGACTCTGATGCTCCAGAATTCAGTTTGAGGCAATTTGTTGGGAGAGCTCAGTCAAGTGCTTTCTCTACTGTCTCATCTTGACTTCAGCATTGGAAGTTGATTCTTTTTATTCATACTTTGTCTTCTGGTTATGAAAGTCTGGATGATTTTTAAAAATGATTTGTTGGGGGGCATGTTAACCAAGGATTTTGTCTGTTCGTAGTTTTTAAGGTTTTTGATAATTCTTAAATTGTCTCTCCTGGACTTCTTTTCTAAGCAAGCTGTTCTTCACTCAATACTTCACATATTACTATTTTTCAGTCTTTTGACTTTATTCTAACATTTCTTGTCTCATGGAGTCACTGAGTTCCTTTTGCTACATTTTATTTCTTCATTTATACTTTCTGTTCTAAGTTATTTATTCTCCTTTACATTTTTTCTGCCAGAGTTCTTATTTAATTTTTTATCCCTTGCTTCTTTTTTTCAGTCACTCTTAGAGTCTCTCTAGCTAAACTATTCTTTCTTCTCTCATGCTTTATTTTTGTTGTGGAACTTTTCTCTTCTTTTGGGTTGATTTTCAACCATAGTATTCATTGTAATTGGTATTTCCCTTTGCTCATTTCTCCACTCTTATCTACTAAACTGGGACTTTTTGAGACTTTGTGCTAGTACTATTCCATTCCCTCCTATGCTTTTTGAAAAGGTGACCAGGCCCTGTTTTCTCCTGTCTCCTCTAGAGTCTAGAAGTTTCTGCCTCCGTAAGTCTGGATGGCAATAGATTAGACCCTGCTAATACTTAGGTTGTGATTCTGTCTCCTGGTGGCCCAACATGGTTACTAGTGTTGGGCTCCACTCTGTCACTTTTTCTTTGCATAATCTCCACCTGGGAATTGTTCTGGTCATGGCCTATATAGGCCACAGTAAAAATTTTGAAATTATCTTGGTTTTTGGTCTCCTGAAGCTCCTTTACTGTAGGCTGCATTGGGTGTGCATTGGAATTGCTTTGGCCTTGTTTTTGGCTTTGATGGAAGCACTTCAGGCCTTTTAGACTATGCCAGGCCTTGTTTGCCTGTGTAGTAACTTATCTGAGAACAGATCTGTTTTTCTTGTTGCTCTAATGGACCAGGGTGTAGATCTGGGGTGGGAAGCCTGTGGCCTCAAGGTCATATGAGGCCTTTGAGGTCCTCAAGTGCAGCCCTTTGACTGAATCCAAGCTTCACAGACAAATATCCGAGAATATGTAAAGTTTCAATTCAGTCGAAGGGCTGTGCTTGAGGACCTAGAGGGCCACATGTGGCCTCGAGGCTGCAGGTTCCTCACCTTTGATCTAGATCCTGCTGACTTTAGGCCCTATTTACCCATGCTGTCCCTGGCTTCTTCCTCCCCTACTGAGTTTCTTCTCCAAGTACCTTCAGGTTTCTAGCCATCTTCTTGTGCATTCCTGGAATATCTCACTGGTGTTTGTCTTTGATCTTCTTGGTCAATGTTCCATCTGGGGCCATATCACAGTTTTGGGCTCTTCTTGTAAATTCCATCTTATGTGGAATGAAGTTTGTTCATTGATCTCTACTTTTCATCTCCCCTTTTCACCTTTGGGGGATAGTAATGAAGATTAATCATGGCATGGCTGGGGTGTTACTGTGTCCCATTTTGCTTTCTTTCCTCCATGTGGTACCACAAACTGTGGATATGTAGTAAATGTCAAATGATTGGCTTGCTAACAATATTTGGCTATTAATGCTATTTCAAATGCATTTGTTCAGTCCCAGCTGCTTAACATTTCTACCCATTCACATTTATAGCTGATGTTTCATTAGACATAATGAAATTATGCAGGGCAATAGTCAATGACCCAAATCAAAACAGACAAAGCCCATTTTCATCAGGCTTCACCCTGGCTCTCTATGCCATCAACAGGTATAATGCTTTGCATGACAGACAATGTAGTAAACACATTTAATTCTTTCTTATAATTCCTAGGGAACAGCTAGGAGCAAGCTGAAAGCTCCCTATGGCATTCCCAGAAATGATTCTTAGCAAAACAGGCAAAACTTGTTATTGGTGAATGATTTATCTCTCTTTTTGAACCCTTTTCTTTATTTATGGGAAACCCTTACTTCTAAATTGGTCTCCCCGGGCCTAACCCCCTGAAACCTTGGACAGTGCTAGACCTTCTCCTTTCCAGAAAGCACTATTTCTTTTCTGTGGTGCGTTATATTAGGAGACAGCTTAGTGGAGTAACAAGAGCATTAGCTTTAGTATCAAAAGAACTAAATTTGAATAAGAGCTCTGTTAAACTCTGTCTCTGATTTTGGGCACATCACTTCAAATCTCAGCTTCCTCATCTGTAGACTGATGTAGTTGAACTTGAAATCTAATATCCATTCAAGATTTCAGTCCTATGAAATTTTTAAAGGGTCTGATCCTGTTCAAGGATGATTCGATGAGCGAATTCATGCTAAGGTATTAAAGGATGAAAATAGTTTTTTATGTGTAATAACCATGGATATTGTGAGGCTCAAAAGGATAGAAAGCAAACTTTAAACTGGTTATATAAATGCCAGTTATTATTATTGTTATTAGCCTACAATTATTAAACCTTCAACAACTGCTGACTTCCCTCCCTGAAACTTCTATGATACTTCTGCTGAGTTCAAGCAATGCTTATAGAGCAATACAGGGGTGTGTTGGAAAATGTATAACAGCTGGCTCTCTGGGAAAAAAGGTATGCATAGACACTTTAGATTAATCTACATTATTACTACTTTCTTAAGTCTACACAATGAACGAAACAATAAATCAAGCCCTGATTTGTAGCAATTGCTGATTTGTAAGCTATAAATGCTCACACTAAAAATTTAACAATGGGCTCATAAAAACTGGTTAGAGCTGACTCCAACATGCCATTGGTTATAACATTCTTCCAAATATGAATAAAACACTACAACGTTTTGCCATGCCTACCTAAAACAGAAGTTGTTATATTTCCCCTAAAACCTATTCCTTTCCCAAATTTCCCTATTTCTGTTGAAGACAATTCCTAGCCTTTAGTCACTTGGTTTCCAAATCTCATAGTCATCTTTGACTCTTTGACCTCTTCTTTCATTTGCATATTTAATTATTTGCTATGACTTATTAATTCTACCTCAATAAGAATATTTCGTACCTGTATCCTTACTTCAATTTATGCAGGTTCAACCCTACTTTCATGTACTTCTTACCTGGACTAATTCTAATAACCTCCTAAGTGGTTTCTTTTCTTCCAGTCTCTTCCCTAATTCACCCCTAAAGCTACCAAGTTAATATTCCCAAAACAAAGATATGATTTATCACGCCTCTGCACTATCTCCTAGGCAATGATAGAACCTTTTGTGGCTTCTTCTTGACTCTAGAATAAAAAGCAATTTCCTCAGGCTAGCATTTACATCTCTTCACTGTCTCACTCCTGCCAGATTTCTAATCTTATTTTATTACATCCCCTCAAATTTTGAGTATTCTTTGCTCTAATCAAATTGGTTTACCAGTTGTTCCCCATATACAACATCCTAGTTCCTGCCCCTATGTCTTTATATAGACTATTTCTCATTTCTAGAATTGATTTCCTCTTCATCTCTTGCCTGTAGAACACCCATCTTCCTTCAAAGCACAGGTCGCATGTCACCTCCTATGCAAGACCTTTCCTGCCACCCCCAACCCTAGTTAATAACATACTTTCTTTTCTTGAAATTGCTTTGCATTAATTTGTATATACTTTGCATTTACCTATGTAACCTAGTTTGATACATGTCTGGACCACACAAATGGTGGGCCTCATGTAGGACACTTTAGAGGCCTGTTTATGGGGACAGGAAGACTGCTATAAGTATTGCCTTTTTTTTTTACTTACTACATGGCTAGAAGCAGCCTCTTCCCATTAGCTATGTAGCTGGAACTGTGTATATCATTAAATTTACCTAGCTAAACCCAGTTGCTTTTTATTTCTGCCTGTATCCAGGGGTGAAGGACCCCTTTATTAATAGCATGTGATACCATTTAATAAATTGGGCAAGGGCCTGAGGGCTATCTCCTCTTTTTCCTTAGGCCATGTGGCCCCATGAAATAGGTTGAGGTCTTGGTTTTATCTTGCTTGTCCTTTCCAGTTCTAGGTTCAGGGAGTAGAGCTATCGACCCGAGGTCTTGAGGCATGGGAATCTTGGAGCCCAGAATTCCAGGCTAGTTATTATATCCAGCTCTGCAGGGAATATTTTAGGAACTTTAGGAGTTTAGTGTCTCTCTAGGACACTAATCCAGTGAACCTTTGGACTTGAACTTGGTGGGACTAATGTTATGTAGGAAATGAGTTAAGCTGTGTGTCAAACCACCCACCCTCCTAGAGACTTAGATGGTGGTGGTGGTGGTACGATTATATCCTGAAGCACCAGGGGAAATGTTTATATATTTGTTTTTACTCTACCTTTGAAGGAAATGTTTCTTTATAAAAGCTAATCTGAACCTGGAAAGACTTACATGAACTGATGCAAAGGGAACCAGGAGAACATCATACACAGTAACAGCAACATTGTGTGATGACCAACTTTGATAGCCTTAGCTCTTCTCAGCAATACAAGGATCCAAGACAACTCCAAAAGACACATGATGGAAAATGCTACCCACATCCAGAAAAAGAACTTTGGAGTCTGAATGCAGATCGAAGCACACTTTTTGTTTTCTTTTGTTATTGTCGTTGTTCTTTCTTCTTTCTCATGATTTTTCCCATTGGTTCTAATTCTTTTTTACAACATGACTAATGTGGAAATATATTTAATATGAATATATATGTATAGCCTATATCGGATTGCATGCCATCTCAGGGAAGAGGGAGTTGGGGGAAGGGTAGAAAATTTAGAACTCAAAATCTTATGGAGTTGAATATTGAAAAGAAACATAATTAATTAACTGATTTTTTAAAAAAAGAAAAAAAAAGCTAATCTCATGTTAAGTGGTTACACAGAACTGGAGTGCTTGGATCCCTAAAATTGGAGGAACACAATCTGAGGGGGTTCTAGTCAATGGCCAAGACTAGTGATCTCCCAAACTTCTAAGAATCCTTGAGAACCCTAAGGGAGGGAGGGGTGAAATGTAATAGACCTACTCTTCAGACAGTGGAGACAGAGAAAGCCTGTAGTACACTTTCTTGTGACCCTGTTGGGCAAAACATAAGGTCCTTGAGGGTAGGGCCAATTTAACTGTTGAATTTGTATCTTTAATGACTAGCAGAGTACCTTGTACATAGTGAAATCTTAATAAAGGGGAAGGGAAAAAGCATTTATATAGTACCCATTCTATGCTAATTATTGCTCTAAATGATTTTACAAATGTCTCATTTGATCTTCATAACCACCCTGAGAGGTAGATGCTATTATGATCGCCTTTTTATAGTTGAGCAAAGTGAGACAGACAGAGGGTGATTAGCCCAGGGTCATATAGCTAATAAATGTCTGAGGTTAAATTTGAACTCAGGTCTTCTTGATCCCAGGCCCACCTCTCTATTTGTTGTTCCACCCAGCTGTCTCTAATCAATCACATCTATCTCAAATGAGATAATATTTATAAAGTGCTTAGCACAATGCCTAGCATGCTGTGGGTGCTATATGAATGCTTATTTCCTTCCCCTTAATAAATATTTGTTTAATTTAATTGAATCAAACTGTCTCAACTGTAGGGAGTAACTCTGTTGATAGAAATTTCAGGCATTATGTGAGGAGAGTAAGGAGGAAACATTTAATGAGCCTCTTAGATATTACCACATAGATGTCCACTTAAAATGTTTATGAATAGGACTGACTCAGGCAGTCATGACTTTTGACTAAATGCAGTCAAGGCAAGACTAAATGTAGCACATTTTACAAGAGAAAATAATGAAAGAGGGAAAAATTCACTTCAATATTTTTTGAGTACCTAATATGTACTTAGCACTATTGTGTGTTTGAAGGCATTATAAGACATAGTTCTTGTGCTTACGCTGTAGCTTATAGTCTAGGCAACTGCGAGACACAGTAGATCGAATGCTGACCTGGAGTCAAGAATCCTGAGTTCAAATCCTGGCTTAGACATTTACTAGTTGTGTCACCCTGGACAAATAGCTTGATCTCTCAGCCTCATGTTAATCCATGTAAAGCACTTTGTAAACCTTAAAGCACTTTTTATAGATGCTAGCGTGATGATGATGATGTGAGGTCAACAGTTGCCCAAAGGAAATGTATGCAGATATTTTTAATTTAATCTACATTATTAATACTTTCTTACATCCAGACAATCAATAACACAATAAATCAAACCCCGATTTGTGGCAACCACTGATTTGGGAGGTTAATTACAATGCAAGGGCACATATATATGATTAAGTCCTCAAATGTATAGAATGATCAATAAATATTATAAAGATAAGAGTAATTAAGTAAAGTTCAAATAGATCAGATTGCAGAATATCAACAGAATCAGAATGGAAGAAAAGTAAAGGATAGTACAGGATGAAAGTATAGGGGGTATTAAGGAAGCTCTAGTACCCCTAATGGGAGGGCTTTCTGAGTCCATTTCATCCTCCTTTGGCATCCACCTGTCACCCAACTCTCACCTACACCTCCAAAAACCTATAGCATGCACAGTGGCCACACCCCAGTAAAACCATCTCAGCAGATGCACTAAACCAGATTAAGGGTAACTGATAAGCCTTAAAGCTGTTGGTCAGTTAGGGAAGTGTCTACCCCGAGCAGGTAATTACTTTCCCCAGAAGAATGGGAAGATAAGAACAACTTCTTCCAAAGATCATGAAGGCAGTTGAAGCAGGCATTGTGAGGTGCTTACAGCTTGATCAGATATCAAAGATGCCAAAGTCATCCACTGCATCCTGGGCTGTCTCCAGTCATCCTTACTTCTGTCTTGCCACTGGATTTCAGTCACTAGAAAAGACAGTGAGATTGATAAATGTGCAATTCTGCCTCACATAGATCCAATTCACACGCAAGTCAAGACATCACGCCATGATGTCACCGGTCTTTAAAGAGAAAGACAAACAACAACAACCGTAAGGGACATCACAGGTCAAATTGTACAAGGTATACCTGAGCAATAATATTCCCTTGACAATGTAACTGACTCCAGGGAAGAGGGGCTTGCTACTTCCTAAGTATTTATACGTATGCACACATTATTCTTTTACAAGTCTCCTTTAGCAAGTGTTTCCTTACATCAAACCCACTGCTGATGATTTCACCTTCTACCTGTTGTTCTTAGTTTTGTTTTCCAGGACCAAACTGAACTAATGGAATACCTCTTCCAAAAGACATTGTCTCAGATACATGAAGATAGGTGTCATATATTCCTTAAAATCTTCACTTCTGTATGCTAAATATCTCTAATTCTTCAACAAATTGTTACATAGCATGAATATGGAAGCTTTCAACAACCTTGCTACCCTCCTCTCAGACATCTTCAAGATTATCAATATCCTCACCAAAACATGATACCATGCTCCATATGTAGTTTGACCAGATCAGGGTACAGAGGGACTTTTACCAACCTAATTGTAGATACTATACCTTTCTCACTGCAGCCTAGGATAGGATATTTTTTTTCTCAATGTTACCACACTATCCTCTTCAAAGTCCCCTTCCGAAGGCCCATTTTGGCAAGGAGGTGATGTTGGTTCTGGAAGGTTATGCTAGGGAAGTGAAAACTTTGGAGGGGTCTCTATTTTGGAGAGACTTTAAGGAAAATTAAGTGTCAAACATTTATTTCCAAGAATCAGCCTAGCTCATTATGGAGAGAGCAGCTTATCAGAAGTAGTCTAATGATGTGATGACTAATTCTTTTTTTTTTTGGCTCTTTTTTTTTTTTGCAGGGGGGAAGGCAGGGCAATTGGGTTTAAGTGATTTGCCTAAGGTCACACAGCTAGTAAGTGTGTCAAGTTTCTGAGGCCGGCTTTGAACTCGGGGCCTCCTGATTCCAGGGCCGGTGCTCTACTCACTGTGCCATCTAGCTGCCCCGTGATGACTAATTGTTTGGCTATAGTCACCCTTGAAACAAAGAAATATTCAGAATGCCTGGCTGCCTGTGTTGCTTTCTGAATCTGCCTTGAGAGGGGTGGTATGGTGGAAAAGGTGCAGGCTGTGCTGAGTCATACAGTTTTAGACCATTCTGTAAACTTTAACTTAGCTCTTGGTATTACAAATATGAGTCACCAATAAATGGACATACTACTGAAGAAAAAAACAAAATGAGAACTTATATGATGTCTACCATATGCCAGGCACCGTGTTAAGCACTTAACAAATATCATATTTGATCCTCACAGCAAACCTGGGAAATAGGCGCTATTATTAACCTCATTTCTACAGTTGAGGAAACTGAGGCAAAGAGAGGTTAAATGACTTGTCTAGGGTCACAAGCTAGTAAGTGAGGCTGGACTTGAACTCAGGTTTTCCTGACTCCAGGCTCTATCTATTATGTCACTTTGGTGCTTCTGAATAATATAAATCTGGACATTCTTGTTATAAATGAAACCAGAAGTGAGCAAATAACTAGAAGTATGACAACAAGATCTCTTTGGAAGAGCAAATAAAGTTCATTTAATCATGAAGCCAAAGTCATGGGTTCATGTCTCCATTAGGGGCACACCATTCCTGGCAAGTAGCCTGTCATTTCTTTATTATAAGCTGTGCTCTAGAAATCCAAATTCTGTTCTTAGATCAGCCTAATCAGCTTCATCACTTCTCAAATCTGGTTTGTTTTTGTTTTGTTTTGTTTTTGGTCTGCATTCCCTGCTTTTAAGAGCTAAAAATGATGGGGATACCACTTAAGCATCTTATGGTCTTTAGTTTCTTGCTTTAGATTTCATAATCTTCTATAATGCTCTCTAAATTCTTTCTGGCATTATCATCTGTGCCCATGTGAATGATCAGAAGTGGGTAATAGTTATCCATTGGGGCGAGTTCTCTGTCATAATTTGCCCAGAAAGGAAGAAAAACTCTCTATTGTTATTAGGTCAACAAATAGCTATCTTGGCACCCTCAGTGAGGATTAGGTATGAACTACTCTTCATTTTTTTCTTCAATCATTTTACTATATCATCTCTCAAAGGATACTATCTGTAAATCTCTTTTAGAAAGCAAAAGAAGCTGAGTGTGAAGATGCTAGTGAGATAAACAATGGCACGCTCATCAAATTTGTTAATAACAAAAAGCAGTAACTAACACACTAAATAACAGGATTCTAAGACTTGACAGGTTCGGCAAACTATTGCCCAAGGGCCAAATACTGTCTGCTTCCTGTTTTAGCTGCCGTTGTTTTCATTGAATCATTTCAGTTGTGCCTGACTCTTCACCACCCCATTTGGGTTTTTCTTGGCAAAGATACTGGAGTGATTTACCATTTCCTTCTCTAGCTCATTTCACAGATGAGGAACTGAGAACCATATAGCTAGCATCTGAGGTCAGATTTGAACTCAGGTCTTCCTGACTCCAGGCCTGGCGCTCTCTCCCATCGCGCCACCTAGCTGCCCAACTGTTTTTGTACAAACCCAGGAATACGAGCGGTTAGCTTGTGGGTCATACAAAAATAGGTGGTGGACCTTAGTTTGCTGACCCCTGGGCTGGAGCATTGGGCTGAATCTAGTAAGATGAAATTTTATATATGTATGTATTTATGTATTTATTTATACATGTATTTATGTATAAATATGTATATACACAAGTATATATAACATATGTATACATATATTCCTTATATTTGGGTCCAAAATTTATTTCACAAGTAGAAAATGGGAAGATGTGGTTGCATGCACATAATCAGTAAAAGATCTAGATTTTGTTTTCAAAAGTTCAATTTGAGCCAGTAGCATAATGTAAGAGTCCAAAAGGGACAATGTGGTCCTTGGGGACATTAAGAGAGTCACTGTGTCCAGAACAAGGGAAGTCATAGTTTTACCTTGGCCAGGCTGCATCTACAGCAGAATAGGGTGCTCAGTCCTGGGACTCACATTTTAGGAAGGATTTTCTAGTCTGGAGAGTGGGCTAAGCGGGACCATCACGATGTTGAAAGGCCTTGAGATAATGCCATAGAAAAAGATCATTTGAAAGAAGTGGAGATGTTCAGCCTAGAAGGGAATAACTAAAAGATCTATTTTCAAAAATAGGAATACTGGTCACAAGGAAGAGGGAATAGATTTCTTTTGCTTGGTCCCAGAAGTCTGAGCTACCAAAAATGAGCTGAAGAGAAGGAGATTTAGGATTGACCTAAGCGAAATCTTCTAACAATTAGAGCTGTCCTAAAGTAGAATGGCTCCAGTAGTGGGGATCTTCAAATAAAGTCTGGTTGATGGCTTGTCAGGTATCTCGTGGTGGGGGCAGGGGGGATTCTTGCTTACATACAAGCTGGACTAAATGACCTTTGGGGTTTCTTCCACTTTTGAATTTCTGTTTTTTTCCTGAAATTTTAAAGATTGGAAACAACATATAATTTTGAAATTGCTGTTTCCTCAAATGTAGAAGAGTTTCCTCAAGTGGAGAAATCTTGAATATTTTAAAGTAGTGAAGACAGGACTAGATATGGAGACAGATGACATGGATTAGAACATGAGTCATCGGGGGGGCGGAGCCAAGATGGCGGCTGGGAAGCAGTGACTGGCGTGAGCTCCCCACCAAGTCCCTCCAAAAACCTATAAAAAAATGGCTCTGAACCAATTCTAGAGC
>CM053625.1:173359916-173401328 GCA_028646595.1 Phalanger gymnotis | reverse complement strand
GAGGGATAGGTTAGGAAGAAGCAAAATATAGTTAGTCTTTCACAACATCAGTGTTGTGGAAGGGTTATACATAATGATACACATGTGGCCCATGTTGAATTGCTTGACTTCTTAGGGAGGGTGGATGGGAAGGGAAGAGGGGAGAGAATTTGGAACTCAAGGTTTTAAAAAAATAGATGTTCAAAAGGAAAAAAAATGTTTTTTTTTCATGCAACTAGAAAATAAGATGCACAGGCAATGGGGCATAGAGATTTATCTTGCCCTACAAGAAAGGAAGGGAAAGGGGGATGGGAGGGGAATGGGGTGATGGGAGGGCAGACTGGGGAACAGGGCAACCAGAGTGTACGCCATCTTGGAGTGGGGAGGGGGAGGAAATGGGGAGAAAATTTGTAATTCAAACACCTGTGAAAATCAATGCTGAAAACCAAACATATTAAAAATAAATTTAAAAAAATACAAATGGAATGTAATCTCGGAGGAAATGTGGTGACAAGATCAAGGTTATAATTATTTTCATGTGTAGCCGAGGTGAAGAGCAGAAGAAAATCATGGGAATTGAGTAGACTGAGGCACTTGGATGTTAGGGTACTTGAGAGAATGTTGGTAATTATGTTGAAGCCCCCCACTATGAGGGTAAAAGTTGGGGTTAGAGAGAAAGCCTATGAGTTAGAAATTGAACTCATTGAGGAAGAAATGAGAATGTCCTGGGAGAGTGTGTCTGTAGATAATAACTACTAGAATCTTGATTGGGAGACAAATTTGGATTGCATGGACTTTTAAGGAGAGTTGAACAATGTCAATAGAGGGAGAGTGTGAAAGTAGCAATGGGGAGCAAACAGTCATCTGACTTTCCCAGTATGACCAGTAAGTCAACGGATATAAGTGAAAAATCAACTAGTACTGGGAGGGTAGCCAAAGATACAACATCAAAAGGAAGAGCCAGAAGATGGAAAAAAATTAAGTTTGTTAATTATGGAACAGGCACATCAGAGAGGTTAGTGAAAATGGGGAGGTAGATATAAAACAAATTTAGGGATTTAGGGGCAAGGGTGTTAAAGGGGATGGTGGTAAATGAGTGAACTGTAGGGAGTTGGGAATTCAGTTTGTACAATGGCATCTGGGGTTCCAGAACCTCTAGAATGGAAAAAGCATGAGAGAGTGAGAATAAGCTAACCACTGAAGAATAATTCTGTTTAGAGTTATCAGTGTCTAGAAAGAGGTCCATTGAAGGAGATATGTGATTAGAGTATAACAGGTCCTCTCCTGACTTCCAACCTCATGGCAGGTGGTGATGTTGTGCCCTTAGGAGCCCTGACTTATAGAAGGCAGAAGCAATTGAAGCTATGGCCTAGGGGAGTCCTGAAAGTTGGTAGGAGCTGGTAGTTTTACCTGGGTCTAGCCCTTTGTGCAGTGTGATAATATTAACAATTCAAGAAAACTAAAAATTAGAGTTACGTAGGGTTGCAGACTTTCATTACATAAAACTGTCATTATGATTAGCTTGACTTGGAGGATCATTAATGGAACAAATGGCACCCCTCGGGGATCAGGTACCACAAGAAACAAGATAATCAGAAGAATTAAAAATACGTATACCCCAATTACTGGAATTGCTTTGGCACAAATGGCACTGACCACTAAAGTGGGTAAAGTATAACCACATATGCAACAAACTGAAGACATAAATTTGAAAAAAGTCATAGCCATTTAAAGAGCAAATCATTACAATTCAATGACAATTGAACAAGCCACCTAAAAGTACCATAACATTTTCACCACCCTTATGCATTATTTGAAAAAGAATTCTGATTCAATTGCATACTTAGTCATATTCTGCAAATATATAAAATTTATCTGAGCAAATCATAATGGTAGCATATCTGATGTCCACATAGAAAATTGCTCCCTACTTATAAAGCATAACACCAACACAATAATGTAAAGAACAACTGGTATAAAATATGGCACCTTCCAGGGATACAGTTTAAGTTTGTTATTCTGCCTACACTTAAACCCATTATCATTCACAATAACCCTGGGACTTAAGTGACAGGTTAAATGATTTGCCCAGGATCACATAGCTAGTAAGTGTTTGAGACCAGATTTGAATTCAGGTCTTCTTAACTCTGGCTCAAAATTCTATCCATTTGGAATCTCTTCTGTGCCAGTTGCCTCTAATTATGTAAGAAGTGGTGGCAAATTAATAGTACATAACTACAGGTTGCAAAATTCTATCGTCCATCACTTACCTAGAAAGACATGATTACATGGCTATAATTATTCACCAGAACTTTGCTATCCTTTATAAACAATGTGTGAATAATACCCAAACTGAATTAGAACCAAAATGTCATTATAGACAGAACTGTTGTTCATGATCACCTAGACATAATATTGATCCACCAAAATTTAGGAGCATCTTAATAGATGTTATAATACAGAAGACTCATAATTTAAAAATTATGCATAACGAAAAAAATACAGAACATAGAGACCTAGAGAAAAATTTATACTCATGCAGGAATAGGACAATGCATATGTCAGCCCTGTTATTCTGTCTGTTGCTGTAATTTTCTTGAAAATGCTTTTGTCTATAGAAAATAAACTTACATCCTGGTACTCTTTTTCAATTTTACAAACCAATAATATTATACTTCTGTGCATAGTCTACAGAACACTAAATAAAAATGGCAGGATAGGAGATTGTCTATTTCTATTTGAACTCCATGAAAATAATGTAATAATAATGTGGTTATTGTATCAATGTGGATTAAGCAAAGATATGCTAGATATTGTATCACACGTCTCAGCAGTATGCAAAAACTTAGCACCTACTGAATATTTAGCAAGACATAACCTTGTGGTATAATTATCTAACAACATCACTATTTTTCATAGATTGTAAGATGGAAGATCCCCATCCTACAAATATAGATTCAAAATACCCTGGAGAACTCAACTAAGAAGGTGTGCAGAGAACTGCTGTCCACAATTTCCCAGACATAACCTTGGTTCATGAAACAAGACAAAACAAGAGAACTTAAGAACAATGTATTTAATAAATATTGTCACACTAAATACACTATCAAGGCTGCATAAAATGAAAAGCTTTCAAAATATGGTCACTCAGCACAGTGAGTCTCAAAGTATAAAAGAATAATAGTAAGATAGTGATTTGTTCTTGTACCATATCTATCAAAAAGATTAGAACAAGATGAGTAATAATAATGAAAAAGAATAAAAGCTCTATTTCTATAATACTTTAAAATTTTCAAAATGTTTTGTGAACACTCTCTAATTTGAGCCCCACGACAGTTTTGGAAGGTAGGTACTATAGGTATCAGAGACAAAAGTTATGATATCAAGATCAACTAATAGCTCTACAAAGTGCTAACATTTGAAATTAGATTAGTTATCATAGTGATGAAAAACTATAGGTTAGAAATGTTGATAATATTGTACTAATTCAAATCTAGTTGAACAGATAAACACCATTTATTCATTTGTTTTTTTATCCAACAAACATTTATTAAGCATCTTTATTTGCCAGGAACAGTCCAAGGTCCTGGGGATACAAAATAAAATAGTACCTGAATTTGAAGAGCTTATACCTCCAGATTCTACTTCAAGATATCCGTCCTCCTTCTCTTAAAACAGAATCTATTCTCTAACACCAACATGCTACCTTGTTCATTCCCCCCACCCCCTTAGGCTTATCACTAATCATTGATTCAAGCAGAATAGTAGCACAAGTGCATAGTTTGTGGTTCTGTATTTGCCTTCCTCATTCAGTTTTCTTTTTTCCTACAACAATAAAGTTTGTTTTTATATATAGCCACTTTCATTGAACTTGGTCTTGTGGAAAACTTGCTCAATTGGAAGCAATCATATGTTTATAATGTGTGAAAATCTCAGCATGGTCACTTCTTGTCCAAAAACAAACCAAGAAAAGTCATGTGTACCTTAATTACTTGTGGGTTTCATATTAAAAAAGTATTCTATTCAAGAATTTCACTACCTACTGTGCTTTATAAGTAGAGAGATAGCTTTAGGATAATAAGAGAACCAACCAATCAAGTAAAGAAAAGATTCATAGTGTTAGTGCTAAATTAGTGATAGGGCAGCTAGTGGTGCAGTGTATAGCAACAAACTTGGAGTCATGAAAATCTGAGTTCAAATCTGGACTGAGACACTTACTAGCTGTGTGACTCAGGGCAAGTAACTTAACCCTGTTTGCCTTAGTTCCTCATCTGTAAAATGAACTGGAGGAGGAAATAAAAAGCCATTCTAATATCTTTGCCAAGAAAACCCCAAATGGGATCACAAAGAATCAGATACAGTTAAAAAACAGCTGAAGAAAACAACAAATTGGTGACAAATATCACCATTTTTGCATTTTAGGTTATTTGCTTAAGCCTGGATATTTTTTATAACAAATTGATACTACCGTTCCCCCTTAGTAGTAGCCTTATGCAGTGGAGTATGTACATTTTTTAGCTTAACAGATGTTGTCAACTGAGTAGCCTGAGAGCCTCCTGTCTTTTTGGTAGGTAAGAGTGCTTCACTCAAGATAGAGCAACACTTAAAAGAACTGTTATCACCTCATTAGCTAAAAATGTTGGAAATGGCCCTGAAGACACAGTTGGATGAAATGATGGCCTGTCTTTCATATGGTAAAACAGTTTTGTGTCTACTAACCATTTGCCATATGTCAACCTGACCTCAAACCTTACCCCATCATGTTTCAGAGCAAATAGACCCAGCCATGCCTCTTACATTAGAGCCAGCCTTGGGAAAGAAATTAAGTCATTTAGAGAACAAAAACCATGGGATGCTATAGTAACTAGCAGAATAAAACAAAGGAAAAATGAAACCAAAATATTCAAACATAATAGATATCCACTTTTATCAATATGACTATAATTGAAGGGGCTGCATCTGAACAATCCTGATTATATTTTGAGAAACTTAAGTGGTCCTCAGAAAGGGCACCTTCACAGCTGAGAATTTCCACACAGTCCTTGGGTGAAAGGAAAATCTTGTGAATCACAGGATTTTTATTTTGAATCTTCCATCAGCTCACATGAAAATGAGATCATAGCACCTAAAAGTGTGGCAATGTGGGTTTGTGACAATGAAAGAGGATAGAATTTTGAAAGCACAAGAGCATATTTTTATCTTGTTCTTTAGCACCTGAAGAGCCATCATTTGATATTTTTCATAAGTCAACACCCTTGAAGTCTTGCAATTCAATATATTGAAAGGGCTTGGGACCTGAAGGGGGGAAGAGAGAGAGAGAAAGAGAGAGAAAGAGAGAGAGAGAAAGAGAGAGAGAGAGAGAGAGAGAGAGAGAGAGAGAGAGAGAGAGAAAGGAGAAGGAGAGACAGAGAGACAGAGAGAGAGGAGAGAGACAGAGAGAGACAGAGAGAGAGAGAGGTCAATTCAGAATGAGAAACTAACAACTCAAACACCTATTGAATTGGGAACTCACTGTGTCCTCCTTACCTCAGAAAAAGATAGTTCTCTTCTGAAGAGCTCAGAATGTATTAAAACCATCTCTTCCTTGCTACCCTGCCCCCATGCCTCCGTCTTCCACAGAAGTTGTGATTCTCATTTTAGAGAAGGTAGAATTTAAAACTCTTTCTGTTCTACCTCTTACATTGTTTTAGTAATTTACCCATTCTACTTCTTTGTCTTTCTCATCCCATCTCTTTCTATGCCTGCCTCTCTTGTTTTCTCCATCTTCTCTTTCCACACTTATTTATGCTGTCCTATTCTTTTAGTCATCTCTTTCCTTTCTTTTCATTTGCTCTAGACCAACGATTTCATCAGAATAGAGGTATCCTAATTGTGAAAACTTCCTCCACTAATGCAGCTGGAAAATTGATTTGTAATTTATATACATACATACATATATATATATATGTGTATATATATATATGTGTGTGTGTGTGTGTGTGTATTTGTTTTTGCATCACCTTCATTTCTCTGAATTATATCTCCATTCTCTTCCACCCAGAGAACTATTTCTTGAAAATAGTCAGATGCAACTTATTTGAGTAGGTATATTCTCTTGAATATACCTAAACATATTTCTCCTCGGTGGTGGGACTTGTGTTTAACTTGTTGTATTTGTGACCCAACAAATTATGAAGATATGGTTCTTCAAGCAATTTTAGTTCCTTGCAAGCATGTTGCTTGAGAGTTAGGAAATGAAAGGTAATAGAAATTAAGGGGACTTGAAAAAATTTCTGGGAAATCTTTAACATAATTTCACATATCACTCCTCAAAAAGGAAATAATTTTGTCCATGATCAAGCTTCTTCACTTCCATCATTCCTTTCCAGTGTGTTAGCATTTCTGTGGAAATCCAAGCTGATTTCTTCCATATTACACTGAAACACTCAATGTGATTATCCCCTCCTTCCAGTGGTATGAATTGCAACTCATCTATGCCTACCCAATGTGTTGTAACCTATTAAATAGTATGCCATGCTGTACACTTTACTAATAATCACTTATGTTAACAGTATTGTAAACATGTTGCAAGTGTAATTATTTTCTTAATTGAATATATACATTCCAGTAAAGTTCTCTACAAAGCAAATTTGTGTAATATGAATCCTGATGAATTTCATTATAAATTGAAGATAAATGTTTGTGTGTGTATATGTGAGTGTGTTTGAAGAAAAGATGATGGTTGTCAGTCTTATTGGTGGAGAAAGTTGTGGACTTGGATTGAAGAAGACCTAAGTTCAAACCATTCTTCAAATACTTATTAGCTGTGTTACCCTGGGCAAGTCACTTTATTTCTCTTGGTGTCATTTTTATTATCTATGAAATGGAACCAATAATAGTACCTATCTCACAGAGTTATTGTGAGGAGTTATAGATGAAATAATTTATACAAAGCATGTTGCATACCTTAAAGTGTTGTATAAATTCTTCTTATTGTTATTTTTAATAACTAACACTTGTATAACACAAATAGCTAATGCTTATATGGCAATAAAAGGTAGTTATCATTACTACTACTACTAACTAACATTTTTACACTTTAAGTTTTGTAAAGTACTTTATAAATATTAGCTTATTTTATGCTTACAACAACTCTGAGGAGTAGGTGCTATTATTATCCATATGTTACAAAAGAAGAAAGTGATGCAGTTGTGGATTAACTGATTTGACTAGGGTCACACAGGTTGTAAATGACTGAGGCAAGATTTGAACTCAGGGCTTCTTGACTCTAGGTCTGTGGATCTACACACTGTATCATCTAACTGCCTTTATTTTTTTTTTTTTTGGTGAAAATTGTATTGCTCCTGTACCATAGTGACAAATTCCACAGAGGAATTTGATCCAGGTTCTCAGATTTTATGGAAAGTGTATAAGACTTGGTGTCAGGGGTCCATAGGTCACATTCTTCCTCTGCTATCTTCCATCTGTGTGGTGCTACACAAATCACATAACTTTCTTGGGCCTCAATTTCTTCATCAGTAAAATGAGGGGTTTGGACTAGATTGTGGTCTCCAAGTTCTCTTCTAACAATGAGTCATATGGTCAACTTTGCTTTTGTCACCAGGCTGCTTCCCCTCTCTGGTTCTCTTATTCTCCCCATCTCTGGTTCCTAAGATGGCTCCTGGGTGTGGTTCTTCCTCATTGTTAACAACTGACACTTTCTAGCTTTTCAAATGGGGATGGAGAGGAGTTCTTTTCCTCAACTGACCTACATCAATACTGTGATGATACTCAATGGATTATGCACAAAAGGGATAACTTTCTGTTCATGAACTTAGTAAAATTACCATTGATTCAAAATGTGATCGCCAAAGAGTCATATAGATTGGCTTAAGGATGATTACTATTACAGTGTTGGATCCCTTTGATTCAAAATCAATTCCTTTGATGGAAGAAGTGGGAGTCTAGGAGACAGCATATTTACTATTCCGTGGGGGTAAAGGAGGAAAAGCTGAGGTTCTGATTTAGATTCTAGCAAGATATCATATGAGCTGTGTTAGAGGCACATGAAGCATGAGAACTGATTCGACTTGCATTAGTATGTGGAGTTTAAAGATTCAAGACTTTGGGAGTCTATCCCCTTGATGTTGTTCTCTTTTCCTTTCTAGTAAAACAAGAGAAGAACAGCACCTTAGGCCTGCCCTAACATTATAATAAGTTTCTCTATAATAGATATCTTTTCTTCTGGAAGGTGGAGTGGGGCAGGGGGTGAGGGACTATAGCACAATCATGGCTTCTCTGTGGGAGTTACCTACTTTTCTGGTAGGTAGAGGCATGACAGTCTTTTGATTTGTCCTCCTCCTCCTTCTCTTCCTCTTCCTCCTCTTTTTCCTTCTCTTTCTCCTTCTCCTTCTCCTCCTTCTCTTTTCCCTTCTCTTTCTTCTCTCTGTTTGCAAAGAGCTTTAAATATATTACCTCATTTGATAACGACATTAATAACCCCAATTTTCAGACTGAGAAAGGTTATGTGATTTTCTCGGGGTTACACAAATAGTATATATCTGAGACAGGATTTGAACAAATGTATATCTGAATCCAACTCTAGCATTCTATTCACTATGCCACATAGTTGTCTTTCCCCCATTAGTGCTTTCTCCAGGAAAAAAAGAGGTTTCCTGTCTACTTGAAAAGTTCCATAAAGTTTCCTAGCCATTTACTGCTTAGCTTGATTTTTTTTTTTTCAGAAATGCTTGGGATGTCTTTCTGAGTTAGTGATTAGCGATTTGGGCCACTTCTCTTCCATTACACAAAGATCCCAATTCAATTTAATTCCATTTTATTCCACTCAACTAACATTTATTATAATGCCCTCGAAAGGAGACTTGAATACTTTGGGCTACCAATGCCCTTTGGACTGGCTGCTCTCCCTCCTCTGGTCTGAAATGTATTCCATTCTCACCTCCCTTTCTCAGAATCCCTAGATTTCTTCAAGGATAAGCTCAAACATTAACTCTATATGAGGCCTTTCTTGATTTTTCCCTCTCCCCTCACTTGCTACTAGTGCCTTCCACTCAAAAATCATACGTTTATGGGATTTTTTGTGCCTTCGTGTATGTCTACATGTTGTTTCCCTTTTCTCTCCTCTCCCCCCCGGCCCCCACTGGGCCAGGTTCTAAGCATCTTGAAGGCAAGAGCCATTTTTGCTTATGTCCACTGCTTGGCTTATTATTTCTAGTGTCTAGTATGGTGCCTAGAAAATGCTTAATAAATACTTCTTAATAGACTGATTTTTTTTTAAATCTCAGGATTTATTTGCGATTTTAAGATGAGACATACAAATCCAAGATGAAGAATAATGGAGAAATAACATACTTTATCTTAACTTTAGTATCTTTCCTTCCTTCCTAGAATGTAATCAAGCATCTCTTCCCTTTGGTACTCTAACCTAATTGTCAGGATCTGTTAGGGTGCTCCATTCTAAATCAATGCCATCCATGAATTTTCTCAGATTAAGCACCAGGGGGGCATATAAGCATTGCTCAGGACTCTTAAGAAGATATATCCAGATGAACCACCTTTACCTCTTCCCAGGGGATAGCGGTATCTATCCTGAGCATCTTCTTAGTTTTACATACTGTGAAAATATGCTTTTGACTGTTAGGCGTAAGCACTGAGAAAGTGAGTTTTCCAAATTCATTTCCCAACTAAATAAGGTTAGACTCAGAGGTTAGATGATATACACTTCTAAGGGACCTCATTTCACTCAGAGGCAAAATGTTGTAGAAGAAAGAATACTAGAAATGAAGCCAAGAGGCCTGTGTAACCCTGGGCAAGTAATGTCACCTCTAAGAGCCATGGTTTCCTCATCCATAAAAAAGGGGATGACACACTGGTAGTACCTGCTTCACAGAGGAAAGTGTTTTGTAAATCTTGTAGTGCTCGACAAAAGTAAGTTATTTAATAACCATCCAGTACAATTCCATCATTTTAGAGATGAGAAAACTGAGATCCAGAGAGTTGAAATAACCTGCCCAAGGTCACATAGCTAGTAACTGAAAGACCCAGGGTTAGAAACCAGATCTTCAACTTCCCAGCCCAATGTTTTCCTAACCCAGCATTCTTTCCACTGAGTTGCCTCCCTGCAATCAGTCCGGAACAAACATGTACTGTTTGAAATCTGAGTTTGCAGGATCTCTCACCCACATGCCCTTCACCTACCAGTGAGATCAACACAATACAATGTGATTCAATTTTTCTGCACCCCAAAGCCTCCAAGCTATGCTCTCATTCTGGCTTTGACATGACAGGCTCTCATGACAGGCTTTGAAATCCCAACTTCAAAGTTTACTGAAATTTTCATTCACAAGCATTTGTAAACCTGAATTTTCCAATTTTGTCCCTTGTACATTGCTGCTTTATTTTTATATATTGTTAAATTATTCAATAGGAAAAGCAATCTGCTCCTACTTCAAGGTCCAGTTCAGGTGCCCTTTTGCCATCAGCATTGGCATTTTCATTTTGGCAAACATGTATAAAGATGATCTGTCTTCCTTTTATCCATTTTATTTATGTTGTAACTGACTAAATAACTAAGCACTCCTGTACATTAGATCAGATTCATGTCATGTGGTTGCTTTATAATGATGACCTGCCTCTTAAAATGGGACATTCATTGTATGAGTACAGAACACAACTAGATTGATGTCCTGATGTGAAGTTTCCCCCACTCCCCACATGTATTCCCCTATCCAAAGAAGGGATAGAAGAAAGAATGAAAAAGAAAGAAAAATCTGGTGCTATGAAATTATATCTTAGAGGCCCTAGTACCATGATTTCATTTTTGGTTTGACCATAATTTGTATCTGATTGGAAGAGTTTAGTTAGGAAATCAAAGTGCCCACTCTCTAATATTCAACCATGATCAACATAATGACAAATAGCTCTACCCTCCCCTGAGCACCTGCAGCTCTTTTCCTTTCCTTCCCCTTAATACCCGCAATGAGGAAGTGAGAATTCTGGGAGTCCTTCTTCTGGGGCATGGAGAAGCTGTGCAGCTAAGCCTATTTACAGAGAGGGCATATTCTTGACCTCTTTGCAGTGCCTGGGTGTGAAGCTCTGAAAGATTTAATATTAAAAATGTGGTATGATCTGTCAGCTTGTGTTGTGATGAACTGCTATTACCGAAGGGTTGATTTTAGGGACTGACAAGCCTCTGACAGCTAGGTTGGGAAATAAACATCAGTGAAGCTCATCTACCCCAGCATCTCAAAAAAACACTGTTTGGATTTGATAGAATAGTACTCTTGTGTATGTGTTTTTTAACTTCCCTTCACATTTTACATCTTCATGTATTAAAATATTGACATTGTTTCTCTTAGGAAATCATTCCCCACTCATTTTTCTAGGAGTTCTTCTTCCTTCTATTTGTTATTTCTTTTTAACACTTCAAGCCACACTGATGGGGATATTCAGAATTGAAGAAACGGCCTGGTGTCTTCCTCTTCCCCCTTAGCATTAGAAATTTGTCTGTTTCTGGCCCCTTTATTAATCATTTAGTACAATTCCATCATTTTACAGATGATATATCTGTTGCCCTGCCTTTTTTCAACTCGACAGAACAAGATGCCCCTCCCAGGACAAGCTCATCACTTTCAAACTCACTACTATATTGCTCTCTCAAGCCTTGATTGATGTTACCATCTTCAGCCTTTTTCCCCTTCTATTTTGGGGGTGGAATACCAAAATCTTCCCAAAGGCTTCCTTGAGACAGTAGAAACTAGATTCTCATATCGCTCCATTTTGCTTTCGTTACCCTGTCTGGTTTCAACTCCATGGAACAAGATGTCCCCACTCTGTGTACCCCTTGGTGTCCCACCCCCTCTCCTTTCTTGACTCTTTTTAAATATCTCCCCCTTTAGAGTATAAGCTCATTGAGGGTGGAAAATGTCTTTTTTAATTGGATATTTAGTTCTTTGCATAGTTCCTGGTATGTCATAGTGCTTGATATGTGGTTATTGAATGTATTGGAGAAAATTGAGATCTAGAGAAGTGAAATTACCTGTCCGGGGTCACATAGTTAGCAATTGACAGACCTAGTTGATAACAACCAAGGCTTTTTGTAATTAAAAAGATGCTGGGTGAACATCTAGCAGGGCTGCTCCTGCTGGACCTCTTAAGCCAGCAGTGCCCCTGGCAGGGTCAGCTCAGGGTCAAGGGTCCTAGTCCCCAGTTCCACGCAAAGGTATCCAATCTCTGGGAAACAATTCCTACAAATCAAAATCACAAGGCTGGCTAATAAACCAGAATGCCAGTTTATGTAATCTACAGTGGGAACTGTAACTGCTGAGTGGACCAGATATTTCTGTTGGCTGGTCAGCACATTCCCTTGGAAAGCCAAATTAATAACAGAAGGTTGCTTGGTGAGCCAGAACAAAGGGAGATAGAGAAGCTTTAGGTCCTTTATCCCCAAGCTACAAACAGCCTCAGTGTCTTCTTGGGGCACATTTTCTGCCATGAAACTCTAACTGCCAAGTGGACTAGATACTTGTGTTGGCTGCTTGGGGCACATGCTCCCTGGGAGAATGATGGAGATATACACATCCTTACCCTTGCCTCTCAGTTTTATTTTTTGAAGACTCTATGCAGACTGCTCCTTCTGTGTTTTGATTTTGTGTGTTTTAGTTAAGACCTGCAATTTCATCAGGGTAGAGAATATGTTGGGTGGAAGCTCCCTGCTCCAATGAAGACAATCCAACTCCTTTGTAATGTCTGGTCTTAGTGCATTGTGTAGGTCACTGAAAGGTTAAATGACTTGCTCAAGGTCATACAGACGCTATTTGCCAGAGGCAGGGCTTGAACCCAGAGTTTACTGACTCCAAGGCTGGCTTTATCTTTTATGTTATACCGTTTCTCTATCTTTCTCTTAGAATGACATTATTTTGCATTCATTTTTAGTAAAAGTGAGTACATCATTGCTTTAAATTTTTTTTGACAAGTTGTGTTTTAATTTGGTGGCTCCCTCAAGAAGTTTTGAAAGATCTTTAATCTTATCAAGAATCCATTCACATGCTATCTCTTAGGGTGAATTAGTTCTGCAGATAGCTAATCTCCCTCATGTTTACCTTGTTGATCCTTATTAGCTTCAATTTCAAAGGGTGACATTTCTGACTTTATCCACAAATTCTATGGACATACCCTATGCAGCAATGACTCAGGTCATGAAAAATATTTAAAAAAACAATGCAAAGTAACTTACTCCTTTCTAGATTTCTTATTATACAATCAAATAGGCATAGAAATGTAGGGACAAACTTAGGTAAAATTATGAAATAGCTACAGTTTCTTTTGCCACCTTGAAGGCAGGGGCTGTGCTTTTACCTTCTACCCATAGCGATGAACATGTAAGTTCTTTGAGGGCAAGGACTGTTTTTATCATTGTATGTAGTAGCTTTTAATGAGTACTTGTTGATTTGGTCCAGAAAGTTTGTGTGCTTTTTCTTGCTGTAATCTTATGTTGATGACAGACTGAAATCTGACTTGTCATGTGTCTGAAACCCCAGCTGTGTTGCCTTCTATATAGCAGTAAATCATATAATACCATAATTATGAGTATATTAGTGTATCAGAGGTCTGTTCATGTGCAGAGTACCTCCAATAGTATCTCTTCACATGGCAAGAGTAGGGAACCTGCTTCTGGGAGAGTTATGATGTTGTATAAGGGAAATTTCTTGGAGGGCTCATAGAGAATGCTTAGACATTTTAAAATTACTTTTGGTTTGCCACGTGGTAAATGGGAGGATTTTGGATAGGCTACAGTGGCATTCAATGACATAAGTTGGCTTCTGTCATGTTCTTGCCTCACACATTGACGCCTTGTCCCTTTTGAGAAACAGATCTTGGTCCATGGGTTCTGCAATTGTTTACTTCTGCTCTAGGAGGACAGAGTCAGTTTTAAAAAGTCAGGAGAGTGAGCCACAGGAATTTGGGAGTCAGAGTATATACCAGGTTTTGCAGTCAACCCAGCATTAAGGTCCAAGGAGCAAGGTGTAGCCTTTACGAGTAACTTTTGTAACTGAGGCCAGTAGAAGCTGAGATCATATTGATTCATCCAACAGTCAGGTTGCATCTGGAAGTGAACTTGGTGGGACCAATATTATATACACATTGAGCTAAAGAGTATGGTTCTAAGGGGTTGGGGGAAATGTTTGTGTGTGTGTTCTTATTATATCTCTGAAGAAAATGTACCATTGTAAAAGCCAACTGATGTTAAGTGGTTAAATGGAACTGGGGCCCTAGTGTCTGGCACTTAAGTGAAGGCAGAATATAGCGGTGATGGTTCATGCTCATACCTTTAGAGAAGAGACTCACAAACTCCTCAGGGCCTGTGGGGATAATATAGCAACTCTGGCCCTGGAAACATGAGCCAGAATATACTTGCTACCTTGGGATCATGGCTTTTAGGCTGTAAGGGACATTATAAGTCATCCAATCTGACATCTTCTTGTTACATTCTCTCATATAGGAAACTGAGGCCCAGAATAGTTAAGTGACTTGCTGAAGGTCACACAGTTAGTAAGTGGCAGGACTAGGATTTGGACCCATAACTTCTTGATGCAAAACTAGCATTCTGTCCATACTGTCTCTTATACTAAGAATGACTTGTATTCAAAAAGTGGTATAAAAGACATTATGTTTATGACCAGAGAAGGAGATCGGGCCAGTCGTTCAGGGAAAATGAGCCATTAACAGATGGCCAGCATAAGTTCTTCACTAGAGTTCATGAAATATTAAAAGAACCAGAGGAAGGCCTCCAGCATATTGGAGCCTTTTGTAGGAGGGTTATGGGGGAGAATCAGGAAGGATGAGAAGGGGTTGATTACTTGCAATATGCACTAGTAAAAGAAATACTATCATCAGTGAGGTTACAGATACCTCAAAATATCAAAAATATATTAGTTCTGTCAGAGTGCAAATAAGCATTTAATCACTATGTTCAAAAATTCTGTGGCTTCTGGGTAAGTATGCCCAGAAGCCAGAGCAAAGGAGTTGAAATCTCATCTCTTTTTGATAAGGTTCCTGTGTAATTTTGCTAAGGGACCTAATCCCTCTGCTATTCATTTTGTTAAACTGATCAAAGTAGATGGATCTGAATGCTATAGTGGAAGCAGGTGATACCTCAAGAACACAAGGCTCCAGAGTGTTAATGCCATGTGTTCACAGCTGTCAGAGCTGCTTGGCTATAGTCTTCTTATGAAGGCAGAAGTTGTAACTCTCAGTGGGAGAAAGAATATCTAGAAGAATTGAATTATGGGTGGGATGTTGGGTGGGATTTATCTTGAAATTGAGGGTTAGGCATCAGTGACTACTAGTCTACTATGATGTTTGGCTATACATCAACATAGAATTGTATGAAGTGCTGCTGCTTATCTGTAGCTATAATAAGATATAGGTGCATATAGCCATTTCAGTTAGTCAACCATTTACTATAAGCACATTTTTACATGGTATACACTATATTAAGTGCTGGAGATAGAAAGAAAGGCAAAAGACAGTCCCAGTTCTCAAGGAGCTCACAGTCTGATGGTGGAGAAAAACCATGGACAGACATAATAAATTATAACAACAATGCTACTTGTCACTACTGTGGCTGTGTAAGACCAAGAACACCAGCACACATGAGGGCTGCTAGCGTGGTTCTTTGATCTGCTTTTCCAAGGAAAGCAACTTTAAGGGGTTTACAATTTCACTTTAATTAAACATACATATATTGTTCACTTAGTTGAGGGGAAAAAGTCAGCACCTTACACTTCAGGCAAAACAGTGAGTTCTTACTTCTCCTCCTTGCATTGAATTCTGAATTCTTACTTCTGACTTCTGAATTCTCAGTTCTCAATGGCTACCTTCTGAGTGCATATACTCTTTTTAGGGCCCAAGGGCTTCATGTCCAAGCATCCAAAAGGTGTGGGCCTAGGGCTTAGTGCCTAGTAAGTAAAGGGAGTAGGCCTGCCTACAAACAATCCTCTCATCGAGCTTCCCTCAACTGGTTCTACCTGAGGTCTATTGAGTGGGTGGGAAAGGCCTTTAATCCTTGATTGGCATCACAAAAGTGAGGGCCTGCCTCTAATCAAGCCTCTCTTTGTTGGCCCCACCTGAGGCCTGTTGAATAGGCAGGAAAGATCTTTAATCAATGATTGGTATCACATATATACAGCATAAATTAGAGATGATCTCAGAGGAAAGACACTAGCATTAAGGGGGACCAGAAAGGGCTCCTTGAAGAATGTGGTATTTTGGGTAAGACTTGAAGGAAGCCAATGGAATCCAAAGATGGAGATAAGGGAGGGAGAGTTCCATGAGAGGAGTGACAGCTAGTGAAAAGTATGGATTTGAGTAATGGAGTATCTTGTGCAAAGAAGAGCATTGAGGCCAATGTCACTGAATTGCAGAACATGTGGGGAATGTGGGGTAAGTAACGTGTAAGAAGATTGTAAATGTAGGAAGGGTCAAATTATTAAGGGCTTTGAATGCCAAACAGAAGATTTTATATTTGATACCTTGATATTTTAGAAATCTCAAAGTAGATGCATAATGAACGGTAAATAACATGCTTTGTGTTCCTTGATTATATTCAGGGCTAATTTTAACCACTCTAGGTATTGAAAACTCAGCAAAACATAAGAATAAAAAAAATCCTAATGGCTATACATTGATAATGGAAAATATACTTTTCGGTTGTTTACTAAAGCAGAGTTGGATTGCAGATATCCTCAATAATTTATCTGGAATGTTTCCATGGAAGGCACCATATGCTGCCATCTGAATGTTCTATGTTTTATTAATTCAGAAAGGGAAAAATCCCAAATGCTATGAGCAAAGCACAGCCAAGTACAAAGGAAACATTTCCTTTTATTGAGTCGATTCATGGGATGTGTCTGTACAGCTGCAAAAATGGCATTACTGAAATGTGTGTTTGAATGCAAAAAAGACACCAGAGGGGAAGTGAAGTAGACCACCTTCCAAACTGGAAAAGAAGATAGAAAATGGAGAATTTCCCTTGCCAAGCCCTAAAAGCCTTTTTTTTTTTTTTTGGCCAGGAACAAATTGGTATTGGCCAAGAACAGAGGCTACTTGTGCTATGGATGCCCCATGGTTGGAGATATCTGGTCTGCCCCAGAGCACCATGAATTTAGGAGATAGTTGGGGGAAAGGTAGGGATCATATTAGCTGGTGATGATTAAGCTTTCAATTCAGCAAATAATTATTAAACATGTATTTTGTGCAGAATAATATGTTAGGTTTTGGTCAGTAGTGGAGTAAAAAACTTAGATGACTGTCCTGTCATGGAAGTTACAGTATAGAAAGGAATAATCATATATATAGAAATAAGTCGCAAAGGTATTAGAGCTGGAAGAGATCTTTCCATTGTCTAGTCCAACTTCCTCATTTTAATGATGAGGCAGGTGAGGCTCAGAAACGTTAAGTGACTTTCCTAAGATCACAAGTTAGTAAAGCCAACAATAGCATGAAAGGAAAAAACGCATTTATGAAGTAGACCACTCTGCCCACTGAGGGATGGAATCTGAAACCAGAGAGAAAGGAGCTGGAAGAAAGAGGAAGAACATGAAGGGAGTAGGAGGAAACCAGTGTTTTAAATCTAAATAGAGATTTTTAAAAGGAAAGTCCATTGGTAGTGAAAATGTTTCAGATGGATAAAAATTTTCTGGGCACAGGTACCCAGTTAGATAATACTAGATTAAGGCCACTAAGTAAAAAAGATTATAGCTATGCTTACAGGTGTGTAAGGGCTCATGGTGGCACACACTTTAGGATGACGAAGTATATTGTCCTTAGGAGTCAATTCCTTTCTTTGAAGCACTGTGGTAAATGTTCACCAAATATGCCCCAGGGATAGAAATTCACAAAGTGGGTAGAGCATATTCTCATAAGTCTAGCCACTGAGTGCAGTTTACAACAGAGTATTGCCAGTCTGACAAATGTCTGATAGTTATCTGAGGAAATATGTGGCAGCCCTGCCCCACCTGAGACGACGAGCCCCTGGGACTTTAGAGGTCAGAGCTCTGCTCTGGGGTAGAGAGGATGTGGCTAGGGTTTTTTCATCTTTTCGTATATGGTATTATGCTTCCCCCAGTTGATGAATTGAGTTAGGCCTACCATTCCAGCCAACTGAACAACCATTCATAAGGGTCTTTATTTATGTTGTGTGTGAATACGCTAAACGCGGCAAACTGATCTCTTTTCCACTCCCAGTGTCATGTTCAAGACACAGTTATATCAGGTCTGGGGTACATCTGAGCTGGGACTGAAGCCACCTGGCTGAGCTGCTGAATAAGTATATATCCCTCCCTAGTGTGTACCCACTTCAACGAAGAATAAACAGAAATTCTTGAGTACTTGCTTAAAATAATAAATGCTTATTGAATAAAATTGAAGGAGCATCTAAGTGGCGTAGTGGAGAGAGTACCAGGCCTAAAGTCAGGAAGACTCATCTTCTTGAGTTCAAATATAGCCTCAGATACTTATTAGTTTTGTGACCTTGGGCAAGTCACAAAAGAGAGAGGTTAGGTGACTTCCTGAGGAATTCACAGACAGCAGTTGTCAGAGGTGGGATTTCGCATTGTCCTACCCAGGCAGTCATACCAGAAATCACCCTGGGGAAGGCTGAGAACCAATATAAAGGACAGTGGGGACAGCAAGAACAGAATATAGGGAGCTGAAAAATCCAAGTAAAATTGTAAGGCATGGAGGCAATCAGATTGACAGTTGAGAATTTCTGATTCTAACCAGGGGTAGAAGTCATTGATAGTCTCAATCTTTTCTGCTACTGAATTTAAGCTATATAATTCAAAAAGCCCCTCTTACCTTAAGTGAAACCACATTCTAATCTATCCTGTATTTCACAAATTCAAAAACTGCATGTTCTAGCAGCTTGGATGGCATCTGAGATGCATTCTCCTTGTTTATATCATTTCCCTGGCATTAGTTATTACTGCTTTCCATTGAGTGTGTTGCAATGCTGCAGAATGATTCCCCCACCTCTTAGGGCAATTATTCCCTCCATATTTCAGATGATAAATTGTATTTTAAATTGAATTTAAAACCCGTAGGCAAAATATAGGCATTCTGAAGCATTTTAGAATAAATCTGCTAGAGACATTGTGATTACTTTGGGGTTTGGAATCCTTTGAACATATTAAAGTTAGTGTCTTCTCTGTTAGTCATAGGCTGGGTGTATGTTTTGTCAGCTCAACCAGTTGGAAAGAGAAAAAAAAAATCAAAGAATCATTTTGGAGGGATTTTCTACATAATGACAAATAAATTTGTTGACTGATTTCTTTTTCCATTAAACAGGGTGAACTCAAAAAAACTGATGAATTTAGTCACAAGAGCTAAATTTATGTTGCAATCTAGTTGGGGAGATGCGGAGATGAAGAGACAGTATGACACATTAAAAAAGAAACTTTAGCAGTTTTATTTATGAAGCAGTTTTTTTCCTTAAAGATCAACAAGTGACTTCATATTATTCATGTGATAGGAAATATAGTGCAGTGAGTAGGAGATAGGACTTGAAGCCCAGAAGACCTGGGCTTGAATCTTGACTCGGATATTTACTAGCTGTGGAACCCTGCCTCTTATACACAAGTTCTCAGTGTCTCAGGCAGCTGTATACTAGAAATTACGGAGCAGGTGCTTGTCTTCATTGGTAAAAGGAAAATACTTACCTCATAGTGTAAACTCATGTAGAAACAAAATCCCATGGGCCACATGTTGACTTAGAAAACCACAAATGAACATTATCTATGTTGTATTGTTTATAGTTTATTTTAAAAATATTTCCCAATTACATTTTAATTTATTTCGGCTGGGGAGTATTGTGGGCAGCATGCAGCCTACAGGCAGTGAATTTGACATATTTGGCTTATATGAATGAAATGAAAAATCTAGTCCCTCCCAAAATTGTGCATGCATGTATGTATATAACACACTTGTATCTGTATACACACAGCAATTTGTGTACATGTGTACATTTATATTTGTATACATACACACATACGTATATATATGCATGCAGATATGTTAAAAATGTTTGTATGAATGTACTTACATGGTAATCCAAAAATCTTAGTGAAGTTTTAATTTTTAATAGCTTTAATAGTGTGTGTATACGCATATGTATAGTTATATACATACACATACACACACATACATACACAACTATACCTATACCTATACCCAATTACATACCTATACATGTAATTGGGGTTTGGTGCATGCCCAGATTACCTAGGATGACATCATCCATATGGGAGATGCTCTGGGGCCTGCTTTGGGAAGACAGGAGAATTGGCAGATGTATTGACATTTTGTCTTGTTTTGGGAGCAGCCTTTTCCCTTTGCATACATTGTTGGAACTCTTTCTGCATCTTTAGGATGAGGGAACTCAGCAAGTCACACCTTCCCCCCCACCCCTATTTGCATGAATGTGTAAACAATTTCTTATGGAAGGCAATATTATACAGTAAGGGGAATTGGAGGGGTTTAAATGTACCACCTCCCTTCCCACCCCTTAAGGTCCTTTGGACCCAAGAAATGAGTTTGGGATTTTGGTCTTAGACTTGTCTTTTTAAATTATAGATGCAGGGAGAGTAGTTACCGGTACAGGAGCTCAAGCTATGGGGATCTTAGAGTCCAGAATTACAAGCTGGATATTGCAACCAGCTCAGCAGGGAAGGCCTGAGAAACAAAGGAACCCTGACACTAACCCAAAGGGGCCTCTGGCTCTGAACTTGGTGGGGCTACTGCTATATAGGAACTGAGCTGATCTGTGAACCTAATCTCATTCTCTTCCAGATACTGAGGTGACATGGGAGGATTATATACTGAGGTTTTGAGGAAATATTTCTATGTCCTTGCTGTATCTTTGAAGTAATATTCTTTTGTAAAAGCTAATCTGATGTTAAGAGGATAAATGGAACTGGGGAGCTAGTCACTTGTTCCTCGGAAAGGGAGAACACCATTGATAGGAATCCTTTCATGGTACTGGAGAATGCTGGGAGTGGGGGTGGGGGAATATAACAACTCTGACCCTCAGAGTGGGGTCAGAGTGAAACCACTTGTTTTATGTGTGTGTGTGTGTGTGTGTGTGTGTGTGTGTGTGTGTATGTGTATACAGTAAAGTGGAGGTAGGAGCCAAGAAGCTTTAGAATGGATTCTTTTTTAGGTATGGGGTGGGGGGGCTAGATATATTATCTGTGAGGTACCTTATGTATATATATATGTATCTGTGATATATACATACATACATTACACACACACACACACACACACACACATACACATATACACAAAATGTTTTATGTTTGAGTGTCTGGAGTCATGGGTTTTCCAGCTTGGGGGAGGGGGTGAGAGAGTAAGCAGTGCAATTAAATCTATCCTGTCTCCTCCCCGTCCCTAAAATAGAAACCTCAACACTGCCCCCATCTCCTCTCTTTTACAAAAAAGAAAGCAAAACCCAGTATGGGGATTCTTGTATACACTTCCCATTCCCAATTTTCTGCTGATCAGTTTATGTCCTTGGGAAAAGGCTTCCATATTTCAAAGCCAAACACAAAACAAAAATCGGTCTGGGTGTTTTCTTGTTGAAATCTCCCTTAAAAAAATGCTGCTGAAAAGGAGGGTCTCCCTCTCCTTCTCCCTCTCTCTCTCCCTCTCTCTCCCTCTCTCTCCCTCTCTCTCTCTCTCTCTCTCTCTCTCTCTCTCTCTCTCTCTCTCTCTCCCTCTCTCTCTCTCTCATTTCACTTTCTTTCGCTCCTCTCTCTCTCTCTCTCACTCACACACATACACATCAAGTATAAAGGAGAAGCTGGTATTCCTTTTTGTATTTTCTGTAGTTGCTTCCATGATTTGAAGTATCTGCGGATATTTTGCTCACATCTTTGTTTCCACAGGGTCTGTCATTTCATAAATGCTTGTCGATTGACTTATTGATGTCAACAATGTATATGTACCTTCTGATATGTTAAATTTACCCCATATGTATGCATGTAATAGATGCCTATGCATATGCACACACATATAGATATATGTATATAATGCAGTGTACATGCACACCTGTGTACGTACATGTATATGTGTATGCGCATGTGCTAGAGATATGCATATGTGCATGTATACATACATACATATGCATATGTGTCAGACTTGTGATTTCATCAGAGTAGGCAGATTCCTATGGTGAAAACTTCCTGGCCTGATGCACCACTACCAGCAGAACCCCTTTAACGCTGACTGTTTTCATTTTTTATAAACTTTCCTAACTTTCTAGGTATGAAGTGAAACTATTAATTATTGAAAATATTAGTGAAATTAGAGTTTTTCAGTGTGCAGTTCTCTTATTATTAGTGATTTGAAGCATTAATATGTTGTTAATAGTTTGTTGCTCTTTTGAATACTGTTTGTTCATAACCTTTGGCCAAGGCTTTATTGGACAGCGACTTTTGGTTATGTGTTTCTTCTAGATGTCTATAGCTTGGATAGCAAACCTTTATCAGAGATATGAATATCAAATTTAAATAACAATAGAAGTTGTCTATCCAGTAAAGGAGATATGACAGCAACACTAATACATATAAGGTAAACTATTACAAGATAAGTGCATTAGGGGAAGCATGATATAATGCAAACAGCACTGGCCTGGAAGCATAAGAATGGAGGAGGCAGGTTGGGTTGAATAACTCAATGGGTATAGAAATTACAAGAGGTAAATGGCCTCTGTAAGTTCATTAAACTATTTCCCCTCCTAGTGCCTTATCTGACATCCGGATTTCAAAACCTTGCCTCACTTTCTATCTCATTCTGGAACTCTCCTCAGCAACTGGGGCCTCCTCATCCTGTATCATCTAACTGCTCCTCCAACCTTCTCATCGAGGAATATCCCTCTGCCAGACCTCATTGGTGAAGTGTTTCTGGGGCCACCATTTTGTAGAGAGGCCTGGGTGATGTATACCTTTCATTCTGCCAAGCCCTGCTACTGACTTCTAGACTTCAAAACCATACCTCAGCTATTCTCTTATCCTGGAACTTCTTTCAACACTAACGGTTTTCTTATTCTAGAACAGGGCTGTCCAAAATACAGCCCACAGGCTGCATGCAGCCCTTAGTGTGATTTTATGCAGCCAGCCTGTGGGTTTTAATTTTCATGAGCGAAAAAATAAAATAATAATTTGCATGGAATGCATATTAAATTTTTTAATTCCGTCACTAATAAATAATCTCATTGATGTTAATTTTCTTTGGTGTTTTTAAGCAGTATTGCAGATGGAACATATTGCAAGGAACTTTCAATGGATCTATGGGATGTGTTCTGTCTGTAAGATGCAGACTAATCAGTATGCACCTACCTTCATACTGTTGTATTGCCACTTTGTTGTTTTGTGTGTGCTTTCATGCTTCGTGCCTTTGCCTGTCACATTGATGACACATGTTCCCCTACTTTCTATTAGCATACTGTATTTTTTATTCTGGCTGTAGCCCTTGAATAATTATTTTATTTTAATGCAGCCCTAAGATAACCTAAGGTTGGACAGCCCTATCGTAGAATATCCAACCATTTCAACAGCCTGTATCCTTATCTTGGTATATCCTTTCACCTACTGTAGCAACAATTTGGCTAGCAGCTGTTGTGAGGTGTAAGACCAATAACAACCAGCACACAGAAGGCTGCTAACGTAGGCTATTTTGATCTGCTTTACTAAGGAAAGTAACTTTAAGGGGTTAACAATCTCACTTGAACTAAACATACAAATATCACTCACTTAGTTCAGGGGGAAAGGCTAGCCACCTGAACTTTAGAGCAAATACAAACTAATTAGAAACAGAGCAAATACAAACAAACTACAAACAGAGACAACATCACAATACAGACCAAATCACAATTCATAGTTACCAGAGAAGCATCAACATTTGGGTTTACAAGCCAGGGGGTTCTTAACAGCAGCTGCCCAGAGTCTCTTCAAGTTACACACCACTCTTCCAGTGAGTGAGAACCCCAAAAGTCAAACACCAAGCTCCTCTCATTTATATCCAGTTTGGAGCCCTGAGGGCTGTGACCTCACCCAGGCTGGGTGTGTGAAAGTTACCCATCCCCAGAATCATATCATATACAAGTCAATGACTCTCTATTGCCTCAGTGCTGAGAAATACTTCTAAACAAAGACAGCAAAAAGGTTTCCCACCCATTTAAAGGAAGGGGATACTCGATAGTATTAGAATCCCCAAAGAGAAGGACAGAGAAAAGGCCTCTATTGTGTAGAGGGGCCTCATTCAGTCAGCCTTTATTCTCTACCTTGTTCTACTCCTGACCCCAGGACTTCAGAACCATACCCTTTTGTCAGGTATATTCATCTCCTCCTTGCCTACTTTTCTGCTTCCTTTGGCATGTTCTTTCTTCATTAGAGTGTGAACTCCTTGAAGGCAGAAATTGTGTTTCTTTTTGCTTACAAGCAAGATCATCTTAATACATCACCACTTAGCACAACTCCTGGCATATAATAAGCATTTAATGAATTGTTTTCTTCCTATTGCTTAGTTTTATGAATGATTCTATAATCAATAAATAGATCAATGAATAAACATTTATTAATTGCCTTCTATAACACTCATAGCAAGCAGAACCTGAAACATGAACTTAGGAATTCACTTTCTTTACTTGAAGAACAATCCCACTGTATGAGTATAGCTAAAATTAAGGTTCCCTGGTGCTAAAATTCTGTACTTTTAAACAATTCATACATGGAGATGCTTTTAGAATTGTGATAACAAGAGCATGGTTCTAGGAAGATGGGACAGAGATAGTGGCAAGGGATATAATGGAGATTTATGAGAAAGTGGATGAGTTCTGAAATAAGAACTTGGAGGAAGAAAGAGGGGATGTGAAGGTGCTGAAAATATTTGAAGAGAAGAAGAAAGGGACTATGGAAGCTCCATTTCAGATAGTTTTAATCTTATCAGTGCAGTAGGAGGCTAAGTTTTATGTGTAAACACGTGAGTGGGTTTGGTGGCCAAAGGAGAATTGTCACTGTGAGGGATGAGATAAGGAGTTTAAAGGTAGAATAGTGCTTTGTGGGTAGCAATAAGGGACTAGGTCTAATCATGTCCCATGAATATGTAATTAAAAATTTTTTGGATAGTCTTCAGAGATGACCAGAATCCCTAGAGGAGAAGCCCAGAACAATCTATAGACAAGGTTCTATGATAAGGACCAATGGAAAGTCAGGCAGATAAACAATTTTAGATTAGGACCATAGCAGTTTGCAAACGATGGGGTTAAGACTAGCAACCAAAGCCAGAGTTGTAGAGATGGACTTGGAGAAGCTGAAGGGACTCAAGGTAAAGGTAAAAAATAAAGACAAAAATAATCATTGATTCTAAGATTTGAAGAGGACCTCAGAGACCATCTACCTGTACAGCATGGGTATATATGAAGCCATACACTAATAATAATTCCCTTTCCACAACATACCTGAGAAGTTTTATCTCAGTCTTTGTATACAGATCTGGAGTGAGGAAAATCCTACTCTTTCCCAAGATTATCTGTTCTACTTTGGGGCTACTAATTGCTGTGAAGATTTTTCTTTAAATGAGCCAAAATGAGCCTCTGGGCAAATTGTATAGAATTGCTTCTAGTTCTGCCCTGTTAAGCTAAGCAGAACCAATCTAGTAATGCACCTCCTATATTTGATGACAGTGGTCATCTCTCCCTTAAGTGTCTAGGCCAAATGTCCTCAGTTCCTTAAACCAATCCTTGCTAAGGGTGATTTCAAGGCCTTTTTGAGACAGTTGGTGGTGCAACTGATAGAATACTGGACCTGGAGTCAGGAAGAGACTTCTATGTGCATTGAGTTCTAGCCAATCAGATGTGCATGAATTCAGCCAGTCAGAGACCTGAGTTCTAGCAAATCAGATGCCAGCTAGAAGTGTATATAAGGGGAGCCCTGAGTGTGAGAGAAGTGGACATGGAGAGGGTGGGAGAGGGCGTTGAAGAGAAGACATCAAGAAAGCTACCAGAGTTGAGAAGAGAAATGATGAAAAACAATGAGCTGTGAGCATTGAGCTAAGAGGAAACCTAAAAGATCTGGGAGGAGACCTATAGAGCAGAGAGGAGATCTTCGAGAGTGAGGAGACCTTTGATGGCAGAGACTTGCTGAAGGAACCTCTGAACTTTGAAAGCGAGTGGAGCTATAGGGCAGAGATTTGCCCATGGGAAGGAGGCTTAGCTTAATCCCCTTTTGAGAGCTGTTAAAGTGAACTGAGCTGTTAACACAGAGCATGTGGATATTAGAGGTGAATTGAGATGGTGGTGTTTGTGGTATGTGTTGCTGCCCTGTTAAGCTTTGCTTTCCCAGAAACAAAAGGTGTGGGTAGAAGCCCCTGGAGACTGCTGTCAGGCAGGAGCTTGGAGTGAAGCAGTTTCTGTGAGCTGAAACCTGGTGCAGGAGTGGAGAGCTGCCTATGTGTGAATCCAGGTGAGAGTTGGGAGCAGTCAGCCTACAGAAGAAGAGCCAGGGGACTTGGAAGTCAACCTTGGGTCAAGATGAAAGAGAACTTTACTTGGATGCTTGTTTTAGTTCTTTTCAGCACTAAGGCAGTCAAGTACCTTTGAAGAGTCTTACCTTTGATTGAATCAAGAGTCTTTGATGACCTGCTTAAGTCACAAGAAAGCCTAAGTCATGTGAGTTTGAGTCACATGGTGGTGACACCCTCTGACCCTGAAGAAATGTATAGATGTACTCTGAGGTTAGTATTTTGCTTTGGGGGGCTCACTCACTGGGAGAGTTTTGTGTGATTTGACCAGATGAAACTCTGGGTAGCCATTGAGAAGCCCCCTGGCTTTGAAAACCCAGATGTTTGTGTTTCTCTCTCTGGTAACTATGTATACATTGCTATGGAGAGATGGCTAGGAGCCCTGTTTGCTGAATTGTGTTATTTGCTCCGTTTATATAATTTCTGCTTGTAATTTCTGTTTGTGTTTTCTCTGAAGTTCAGGTGCTGACTTTTTCCCCCTGAACTTAATGAATGATATATGTATGTTTAATTAAAGGGAGATTGTAAACCCCTTAAAGTTGCTTTCCTTGGAAAAGCAGATCAAAGAACCTGTGCTGGTAGCCCTGCTGTGTGCTGGTGTTGTTGGTTTTGTTGTTGGTCTTACACCTCCACAGCAGCTGCTAGAAGCATTGTTGTTACAATAATGTGCATATATATGTATATATAATATGTGTGTGTGTATAACACCTATTTCCCTTTCCCTCCTCCAAGAGACTCATCCTTTATAAAAAAGAATGAAAAAAAGAAGAAAAAAGTCTGACATGTTCCATGTTTTATGTTCATAGTATCTCACCTCTGTACAGAAGGTGGATGTGCCATCTCAGATATTTTTGGGGAAAACAAACTTGATGACTATATTTTCTTTTGTTTTTGGGGGGGAGAAGGCAGGTCATATAGCTAGTAAGTGTGTCAAATGTCTGAGGCTGGATTTGAACTCAGGTCCTCCTGACTCCGGGGCTGGTGCTCTCCTCATTGTGCCACCTAGCTGCCCCCATTACATTTTCACAGCATTCAGTTTTGATTGTTATGTTATTTGTTTCCTCATTTCATTTATATCATTGAAATCATTTTGTGTATTCTTTTCATGCTCTTGGTTAACTCATTTTGTAACAGGTCCTGTAAGTCTCCCTATGCTTCTTTGTACTCATAATATTCATCATTCTTAGAAAAATTGTTATATTCCCATATCACAAATTGACAGCTAGTCTCCATTTGATGGATATCTACTTTGCTTCTAGTTTTTTGCTATAATAAAAAGTTTTGCTATAAAAATTTTGGTCTATATCTGATCATTCTTTTCATCAATGACCTGGGGGAGTATATGATAAGAAGTAGAGTATCTTAGTAAAGGATATGGACATTTAAGTCATAAAATTTCAAATTTCTTTCCAGAACAATCTAATTCACAGCTCTTTCTACATTGCATTAATGTGCCTGTCTTTCCACAATTCCTCCAGCATTGTTTTTTTAATCTTTTGTTATCTTTGCAAATTTGTTGAGTATGAAGTAAAATTTCAGAGATGATTTCATCTGCATTTCTCATAATAGTTATTTGAAGTATTTCACATATTATTAATATACTACTATGTAATTCTCTTGTGAGTGCTTTGTATTCTTTGTTTATCTACTAATCATTTGATCTTCTATATTTCTTAAATTTCTATATATCATAGTTATCAAATCCTTTGCAGAAATATTTGATACAAAGTTTTACCCCAATCACCTTTTCCCCTTCTGATTCTGATTGTATTAATTTTGTTCATGCAAATGCTTTCCAATTTCCTATAATCAAACTTATGTATTTTATCTTTTGTAATAGCCTCTCTCACTTGCTTGATTCAACTATACTTCTCTTAATGCATCCTAAGGCTTTGTGGGTTTTTTTTGACTGTCACATCCCACTGCTGACTCATGCTGAGATTTCAGTCCAATAAAATCTCAAATCTTTTATTCCCCCCCCACCAAGAGGAATCAATATCAAATTGAGGATGTAAAAATTTAGTTTGCCAGAGGTATCATCAATATGAATAGTCCATTCTCTATATAGTGAGTCATGAGGCAGAAAAAAAAATCATGGTTCAGATACTAAAGCCATTGAATGGGGTAGAGAGTGGCCAGGATGTCAAGAGATGAGAAGGGGGCAGGATGCACATAGTTTTCACACACGCACACACACACACATATACATACACACACACACACACACACACACACACACACACACACACACATATATATTCAGAGTAATGGTTTTGAGGGATGGTGATAGAGGAATGTTACAGATGTGGCAGTGGGAAGTCGTATGTATTCATTTTCATTGCCACTAGTTGGGTAGGAATAGGAAAATAGGAAAATTGCAAATGCTGCAGTATTTTCATGGAAGAGTCTGATTTTTGCTAAAATGAAAAGTTCAATGGTCCTTGACTTTGTGAAGTTTACCATTTGGGTGTGAGGGAGAAGATAGTAAATGCAATGTAATTTTAGGGTAGAGGAAGCACTAATAGCTGGGGGAATCAGGAAAGGAGATGACCCTTGAGCTTAACCTTACAGGGAGCTAGGTGTTCCAAAAGCTTAGGTCAAGGATGATACATTCCAGGCACATGGGGCAGCCTGAGCAAAGGCATGGAGGTATAAGATGGTAGGGACAATAGTAAGAAGGGCAATTTAGTTGAATGGGAGAATTTATAAAGGGATGTAATTTGTAATCCCATGGAAATATAGGTAGGAATCAGGAGTTGGAAGGAATGTTGGTTGGAGAGATGCTTAGACCCCCTTAAATAGGCTAGGCAGCAGATGTAATTTAGGAGGCATTGGTCTGGGCTTGCTTGCACTTTAGCTCGCATAACTAGGAGCAGGGAATCAAAATAACAGGAAGTAGATTGGTATAGCATACTCATTCTGCATAACTCAACATGGTGAGAGCCCGTAGGGTGAGTTTTCCTCAGAGTTAAAGATCAAGTTTAGAACCTTGGCATTTAGAGCATGGGTCACCAATACCAGAGATCTTCTCAAGGGCTGTAGAAAGGATTCAGTTTTCTGTAACCTAGGCTTCCAGGCACTAAGTATAAGAGGTCTTAAGGATTGCTGGAAGAGAGCCTGGCTGCTGCAAGGTTTCTCCTCTAGAGTACCATCACTTGCTGATTGGCAGCTTCATTCAGTGGAAAGGGCACTGGCCTTAAAGTCTCTCCATCTCTGTGCATCTGAGTTTTCTCATCTGTAAAATACGGGGATGAAAGGCTCATGCATTTACAGCTAGAAAAGACCATAGAACTTGTCTAGTCCAATCTTTTGATAATTAGATGATATTAGATCAGAAGTCCTGTGAGTTCCCCTCCAGCTTGAAATCTATGACCTTGTGGCTTGCCTCAAATTTCTGCTCATTAGGCTTCTAGGATCTGGGTGGAAGAGTGCTGAAAGCCTGGGTGGATTCTAGCCTCTCCAGATTTCTGATTCGGTTACATCTCAGCTTATTGACTGAAAGGATGGGGCACTGAATGTCCGTGCATTGATTAAAAGAGCAGGGCACTGAATGTCTTTGCTCTATTCTTTTCAAGTTCTGTGTGGTACTTGGAAGAATGGGAAAGAAATAAGTATTTATGGTCTCACCTTATGCTAAGTGCTTTATAAAGATTATTTCATTGGATCCTGGAACATCCATTTGATATCTCTTATTTCTTCTATGAGCAGAGCAATATTTGACAAGTTACTCCTTGAACTGATGTTTCTTTAAAAACAAAACAAAAATAAAAAAATCTAGACCTCTCCTCCTAGAGTTTGAATGGTTAAAAAAGGAAAGGACTTGTATATACGCTTCCACAAAGGTGTTGTCTCTCTCTGCCAACTTAGAGCATCTTTCCTAGCATGTTTTATCTGAACCCAAGAAGAAAAAAAAATACAGATTGAGAAAAAAATGAGAAGAGTAAGGTCTTGCTTGGGTCAGGCTCCATAATTGTCACCGAATAATGATTCAGTCACCTGAATGTTTCCCCTTTCCCCCCACCTTTCCAAAGGGTAACCGAAGGTATCCTGCATGATTTTTAACATAACTACCTGTATGGAACTACCCAAACAAATGCTCTCTTCAATTAAATACTTGCAGATGAATTTAGCTTCCAGGGTTGGTTTTACCCATGCCGTGCATATACCATATGGCATCTTCTGCATAAAAATGAAACTCTTAACTCTTTTCACGGGTGACTAGCAGCCAAAATGGAATTGTGTAATAATAACCAAGCTTGCTTTCCTGGTGCATTAATACAGCTGCCTTAGGTACCATTTGAAGCATGAAGCTAGGTGAAGAGTGGCACCTTTTGTCTTTCATGGGTGAAGGGCATTCCAAGGCTGGGCTAAAGCAACTTCTACAGGGATACAACTTTAGATGTGGGGATTGAAGGTGCAGAGAGGAAAATGAGCCTGGCTTTTTTCTAACTTAATTTTTGTGGATTTTTTTTAAATTAAGAATTTGAGTGCAAAGCTCTGCCTAATATACTTCATAATGGAATGAAGGAAAAAGGTGGAGGGGAAGTCTTTGGTTTAGTTGGGTACTGTTTATCCATGACTCCAGAGATTCAAATATTTTCAAATTCCAGAGGTTTGAATTATGCGACCAGTAGTGTGCTAGAACCAGTTCCTACAGTCCAATTATGGAATTGGACTAGATGGTCTCTGAGACCCCTTCTAGTTCTGACTCTATAATCTTACTATCCAAGGCCCTTCTACTTATGACCTGTATGACCTTATCTAAGTCATTTAACTTCTTTGGGTGTCAGTTTTTTCAAATGTAAAAAGAGAAGGTTGAACTAAATGACCTCTAAGGTTCCTTATAAGTCTATTTCCTATGCTCTGGTTCTAAATCTATGACCCTAAGAGCTCAAGTCACCCCTCACCCCAACCAACATACATAGTACATGGCTTAAGGTACTGCATTTGGAGATTTTTCTAGGCCTCTTACTATAACTCTGACATAATCTCTAGGAATTCCAAAAATTAATGTCTAGTAGATTAATCTGGTTTAATCTTCAGTGTATCAGTTCAGTAAAGGAGGTGGCAGGAGGGAGAGAAATAAATTAAAATTTTATTCCTATATATATTTGAAGAAAATTGTAGGTCTGTGCTGTGTTGCACAACCTGCTTACATATTTTTCTCTGGCCGCAATAACTTTTTTACTGGCCAGCCTGAATTCAAATTTGTCAGACTTGATATTTAGTTTTGCACTAAAGTGTTCTCTTAATCCAGCTTTTTGCATCTCATGCATATTTGCCATACTTTCCAGCATAATTTTGGGCTCAGGAGAGTCCAATAATAAACTTTTCCCTCTGTTATCAGGTTCAATATCCATAGCATCTAAGTAATTTTCAAATCTTCCCAGCCATTTATTCCAAAGGCTTGCTGAATTACAAGCTTAAGTGCAATCAGAAACTGCGTATGGGCCTGATGCTTTAGTCTGCTTGCCTTCCATGCATATATTTCCCCTGTGCACACAGCTATGAAATAACTAATATTTCCAACAGCATATTCTTATTGCACATGATGGAATGTTACATCATGCTGTCCTGAGAGATGCTTGGAAATGGCTGTTTGCCAGCTATATCATTTCTCCTCCTCAAAATCTAACTCTCTGAAACTGGTTGAGAGATTGCACCACAGCAGTTTTCCATCTCCTTTCTATTGGGTATATTTCACACTTAGACTCCTCACCTTTGGATGTTGTTTAGTGAAAGAGCAGTCTCTGTGGGTTGACTATTTCCTCACCACCTTAATTGTTATTAAAAATCCTCTCTGAGTTGAATACAGATGCAGCATGGCTGGCCTTCATGCTGAAGGCAATTTCAAACCGTTGGTAAGAAACTACACTGTAGATGAGTGAGGGATTAAACTATGGTAAATTGTCAATGAAAATACATTTAAGTGTAGGGGTATTTGAAGAATGGTCACATGGATTTAAAAATACCTATTCTCTCTTTTAAAAGCACATTGGCTTTCATTTAGCCTTGGTTCAGATGGGAAAGTTAAAACATGGAGCACTCCATAGTTCAGAGGACATAATGGATTTCATGACCAGACATGGCCTGTATCAATAACTCATGACAATAATACATTTTCCCTGTTTATTGGCTTTTTCCAAATGTGACTTCTTTATTTCTTTCTGAGTTTTGCATTTGAGTAAATAGTCAAGGATCATTATCATTATGGCTCATATTCATGTAGTGCTTTGGGGGAAAATGACATACATTAGAAAGACAACTAGCTCTGGAGCCAGGAGACCTGGATTCAAATTCTGCCCCTGATGCTACTTATGTGATCTGGAGCAAGTCATTTAGACTCACTTGTCCTTACTTTTCAAATCTATTAAATGAGAGAGTAAAGTTAGGCCTCTAGCTTTCAATCATTTTGAAGATCATTGAGATTAGAAACATAAACAATCTAGCAAGATGAGACCTGGAGAAAAAGACTCAAGCTGGCAGTGAAGAGGATGATTGTCTTCAACATTTGCAGGGCCGTCACGTGGAAGTGGGTCATATGTGTTGTGTAACTTACCTCTATAACCCAGAGAAAGTAACGATTTCTCTGTGTCTCAGTGTCTTCATCTGTAAAACAAAAATGAGACTTGAATTAGAACACCCCCAAATACCAAAGTACCACAGAGCTCTAGATCTATGATCCTATAGGTTTATTGTTCCTCCTGTGTAGAGGAGAAGAGATTTTGATTTTCTAGCTAGCGTCATCCCATAATCTAGTCCTTTAAAAGTGAAGGAAGATTTCTTAGGCAACTAAGAATTGGGGTTGCTTTAAGAATAACCCTGAGTTTGAAATTTTAGGAATTGAACTTTCTGGATAGGGAAGGAGAGTTTCTATGCCTCTTAGACAAAGAAGAGAATCACTCATGTGAATTTTTTTCTGGATTTGCTTCTGGCTCTGTTCTTTGCCACTGTGTCTCAGTGCTTTCTGATACTGGAACTTCTCTCGGTTCCTGTGTCTTTCTTATCCTGGGATATCCCATAACCCTGTGGCCCTCTTCTCCCTTTGGCAAGTTCTTCCTGATGCCTCCATTTAAAGGATGCATCCAGGTTGGCCATCAGCTTTGCTTCTGACGCTCTGGAATTCACCACCATGTCCTCATGTAGGTGTCTTCCTCCTCTCATGTAGGATTCTAGAGGATAGAGGAATTTCACCAGAATTCCAAGGAGTAACCCTACCAACAATGGCAAGTTCAATTCTGTTCTGAGAGGAGCTCGCAAAGTATTACATGTTTTATGCATTTTGTGTATCTGTTGGGTTGATATTCTTTTCTTCTGTCTATACGTGCACTTTTTACAGGGTGAAAAATGTTGTGCTTTACTAATATACATTTGTTACCTTGAAGGCTTATGTGAGGACTGAGAACTATGTTATTTCTGTTTGAGGAAACCTAAATGAGTTCTATTTAAATAATATTTGAGACTTAACAGAGTTAAACATGGATAGTGGCATAATGAGCAGAGATAGTAACCTTTCTGGGCTATCCTCCAAAATGAACCTGATCCATGTGAGCATGTTGTTTAGTGGTCCTTGGACCATGGGTTACATTACACTAAAATTCTATGATTCTAGGAGTTTATGTTTAACTTAAATAAATGAAGATTCCAGGTAAATGTGCTAGCTGTCTTCAAGTACTGGAAGAGTTAATTCATAGATTAAATGCATTCTGATTGGCTTCAAAGGGGAAAACCATATGCCAGGGGTGTAAATAGAAAACATGCAAATTTAGTCTCCATATAAGGAAAATCTCTTAAAATTAGAGCTAATCTAAAGAGGAATAGGATGCCTTGGGAGGTAGTGAGTTCCCTGTTGCTGGAGCCAAGACTTGATGACCATGTCTCAAATATATTGTAAAAGGAATTTTTATTTAGATGTCATCTGAACTAGATGGCATCTGAGATACTTTTTAAATGCTGAGCTTCTCTGAAGAGACATAGATGCTTACATACTTCAAAACCTTAACAAATATATGAGTCCTGTAGATGCAGATGGTGACTCAGTTATAACCTGGTGTGAGTGAATGAATGGAAAAAAAATATCTTAAGCACTTGCTATATACTAGGCACTGTGCTAAGGGGAGATACAGTTAAAAATAGCAAAAGAGCCCCTTCCCTCAAGAAGCTTACCTTTGGATAGGAGAAAAAAAAAGACACGTAGAGGACTGGAAGTGGTATTGACAGGGTGTTTTGGTCAGGGATGTTTCAGAGATGATGAGTAGAGTCGTAGAGCAATTAATCAACATATATCCTTTGGTGTTATTAAATTGATCATTGTTTCTAGAACCAGAGGCACAAAGGTGGGGTTGGTGCTGAATGGGATATGTTTGAGGTAGCGTGACATAAAGATATAAAGATAGTGGCAGCAACATGATGGGCCTCTTTTGGGCTAGTTATATCTAATTCTCACTAGTCAGAAGCCTAGCACAATACTTGCGTGAAGCAAAGAACTGAGCTTAGGAGACGCTAAATATACCAGGGATAAAACCAATAGTTTGAATTCACACTTTAAAAAATGTGTATTCACACAAAAACAATTTGCTAAGTAAATGATCAAATTTAGTAAAAGTAAACAAAAAACCCCCAATGTTTTGAAGATGTGCAATTGTGCTCAGAAAAATAATAACAACCAATTGGACACTCTCAAAATTTCCAGTTATTTAACCAAACTCAACGTTTTTGCTCATCTGTTCCCCCACGCTGCCTTCAAAACACAGGAAAACCAGAGGAGCTGAGTAGACACAGTCATGTTTATCTCTGCAATGACAATGCTGCTAAAGAAACTAAGATATAATTTGTTATGATACGACAGTTCAATCACTTAGCATTTCTTACCAACGACTGACAGCCAGCTGTAGAGCTGCTGATCCACAGCTGGCTCCTCCACTGTCCTCACCCATTAGCCTGGCAATCTACAAAAACAAATTCTGAAGACTATTGGTTCAACTGAATTCATTTCAGCAAACAAGTGTTTGCTGAATCAAACCAGTATGCTAGCTACTTGGGGCACAGGAAAAAAAGAAAGTCCTGTCCCTTAAAGAGTTACAGGCAAGTTGTTAGGAGCCTAGTTGATTGGCTAGCTTTTTACTATTGCAAGTATCAACTGACAACCAGTTATTTTCTAACTGGTTATAATGGAGACACAATACCTTCCGCCTCCCTGAGAGCAATAGCTGAACCACAAAAGTCTTGTAGATTAGATTGCAGTGGTGAATTTCCCTTTAAAGTATGACAGACTCTCTTGACTTAGATGTAGAATAGCAAGCATTATTTACCTAGTGCTTAAAAGTTTGCAAAATTCTTTAGATTTGCAGTATGGTGAGTTTAGCATCTGAACTCTTTTTCTCTTGGCTCACTCACCCAATCTATACTTAAGCTGGTAGGTCAGAGCTTTCCAATGTATTCTCTGAGTCTAAGGAGTAACCCTGGTGTGGGAGAGTCATTTTTCTATTTACAGCTTTAGTTCCTGAGGCTTTACCATTGTGTTTCTCATTTAAAAAAATCAGCCAAGATTAAATAATTAATTCTTAATCAGAAATATTTAATAAACAAAAAGCAAAGCAAGAAAAATATAACACTCCAACTCTAAATTTAAGAAATGTTTTCCCACAAACATAAAGTGTGTGTGTATGTGTGTGTGTGTGTACCCACAAACAAAACCAGATCATGTGGGCACATGAGTAAGAGTCACATGTGACTGCAGCAATTCACATGTCTGTACTGTACTGTAGATCGAAATGTCTTCTCTCAAAGACAGTGCACAATAGTTCATTGATGGTCATAGCTAATCTTTCTCTTGGCTTCTCTGCTCTCCTGCTATGCTTGAGGCACTCCTGTTCTAGGCTGCTGAAACAGTTTTAAGTACTTTCAGTAAAACAGAACCCTGAGCCTGGGAATTGCAGAGCTTTTCCTGTTCTGCTCCGTGAGCTCAGAGGCAATGTTGCAGCATTTCAGCAAAAGCCTTAAGCCTAAGTTCTTCAGAGGTTTTCCAGGTCTGTTAACTCAGCTAGTCTCTGAAGGGTTTCCATCTCTCAGTGCATGACAGTACAAGAAAAGGTAAAGATTGGAACTGTTTCTTTCCAGTAATAGTCTCCCTACTCCCTTCTATTTTGCCTCTCCAAGCAATAAAGCTTTTTTCCTCCTGTGAGCTCTTCCCAGAAACAGGTAGTATGAAATCTTTCTGTTGTCCAAGTGTGAGAACTCTTTTTAGACTTACTCAGAGGTTTTGTCTTGTGCCAGTATATCTGGTATTGACCAATCCTACTGTTCTAAAGCAGGTTCTCTTATACGAAATGACTTCTATTTTGTGATTAGAAATTAAAAATTCGCATTTCTGCCATCCAAGTCACAAATGGGCAAAACATAGTCATCCCACAGTCACCAAAAATTCTAAGTATCAGAGTTTTTCAAGCTTCTATCTTATGGTCCTCATTTCTGTCAAATGAAAATCATATCCTGGGGAACAGTATACTTTGGCCACTGTCACAAACCTTGCATACTTATCCTATCCAGCTCTCTCAAATGACTATGCAAAATAAGGTGACTTATTTTACTGAGAGAATTGAAACTATTCACCATGATCTCCTTCTTCTCTCATCCTCTTCATCTCAGAACCCTTTGATATCACTCCAAATGTTTTCCTCCCTTCTTAAAATCTATGACAAAGGAGCTCTTTTACTTAATAAATCCAACTCCTTTATACATGTCCATGATTCCACTCCTTCCTGTCTCCTCCAGCAGATTTCTCCCTCAAACATTCCCTCTCTTCAGCTTCTCCCTATCAATTGATTTCTTGCCTACTATCTTCAAACATGCTTGTCTCCCCATCCTTAAAAACAAAAACTTCACCAGACCCTACCATTCTCAAAGGCAATACCCTATATATCTCATCCTTTTCTCAATCAAAATGACTTTGAGTGAATAAATTATTTTGACTATTATAAATACCCAAATTAACTATAAAGGGCATATGAGGAAACATGTTATCTGCATCCAGAGAAAGAACTGATAAATAGAAATATCTGTAGAATAATTTTATATACATACATATATATATGTGTATATGTATGTATATATGCATACACACACACACTCCTGTTTGTGTCTAATGGCAGCCATCTCTAGGGTGGATATAGGGGGAAGGGAAGGAAAAAAGGAAAAAAAAAGGAATATACATGATTACAATTATATATTTACAAGGAAAGCATTTACTGAAGGTTTGCAGGGAGGGAAGGCATTAGCCTTCTCACATTGTCTCAGTGGTCTGACTTGACCTGTTTATCTTTCCTTGTTTAACCCTTGTTCTGACTTGAATGGCACATGAGACCTTAATAACAATTCACTGGGCCATTTCAAGGTACAGTAATTCCCATACTCTGATACTGATATTTGTTGCTATGTTCTGTCTGACTACTTTCCAGGAACTCATTAGCAACATGACGCTGGGCAACTCACTTAACTCCTCTCAGTTTCCTCTTCTGTAAGATTAGGAGAATAGTAACATTTACTTCTGAGAATCAAATGAGATAATTTTGTGAATTACGTTGCAAACCTTAAAATTCTATGTAAATGCAAGCAATTGTATTTGTCCATATTTCGTAAAAGGAAAGCAAAGTGTATAAATGACTTTTAGTTATTGATTGTTTGTTGAAGGTTATCTTGAATTCAGTTTGCTTTCTTTAAACATTTTTTGTCTCTGAATTCATCTTGAATTTGAAACTAAAATGTCCATCTTTGGAGAAGAAAAACATGATCACTGTCTAAAAGTCATCTATTCAGATAGTTACATGAATACCATTATACCCACCTATCTTTAAAAACCCTTGTGTTATAGCTAGGCCTCAAGCAATTATCACAATCGCCTATCAGTCTCCATGATCTCATTCTGGGAAGATCAAATGTTAGGAAAATTACAAAGATTTCCATATAGCAATCATGAAACATCTTTGAGGTACTGGAGATACAGGTACTACTACATGGCAGTAAGGCAGCATTAGGAAGGACCAATGTGGTCATTGTTTGGGCCCTGATTGACTCAGAGTGAACTAAACAGAAATTGTTTCTGTTTTGGCTGGAAACCTTCAGGGTCTTTCCCTCCTAGTTTAATTTTTTTTTCTGGACTAGCTTAAAGAGGCCATTCTTTGTCTCATTGTTTTTTTTTAACCTAGCCTTAATCATAGGATAGGCATTGATGACCTGCTAATGACCTTATCTTTAAAAGGTCAAGGTTTTCCACCACATCTAGGGCTGTCTTCATTCATCATGATGTGTTGCTGGCCACTGGTTCCAGATAGCTCTGGAGGAAAAAGTGAGGCTGCTGACTTTGCACAGTCCTCCCTCACTTAAATCCAATTCACTTGCATGTCTTGGCCATCACCTCCATGAAGGCATGGTCTTCTTCCAGAACAGCAGCAGCAGCAACAACAACAAAAACACATGAGCTGAGGTCATTGCCCTGTAGACTTTTCACTTGCTGAATCCATTGTGCTATGTTTGGGAGGGTGGCAGGTGCCCTGGGAAGTAGATGCTATTATTATTCCCAATTTGCAGCTGAGGAAAACAAGGCAAACAGAGGTTAAATGACTTACTCAGGGTCACACAGTTAGTAGTGTTTGAGGTTATCCTCTCCCTCTCCCCATCCCCCTCTCCATCTTCTGCCCAAAAGAAGGTACATTTGGATGGCTGAAGGCTGCCTCCTTAACTTTGATTTTGCTGGCTAGATTTCTTTCTCAAAAACCAAGCCTTCAACCCAACTTTCTGGGAGCTTATTGATTGGATAACATGTCCCTGCCCTCCTAGCACAGAGTGAATGTAAATACTAAATAGTAATTGTTTCTCTTTTAGGCAGGAACCCTGAGGATCTCTCCCTCCCAGTTTTTTTTTTCTTTTGAGTTTTGATTAAAGGGGCCATCCCTTGATTAACTTCTTAAAGAGGCCTATTTACTGAATAGGCATTACCTCTCTCAAACTGAGAACCTGAAAAGACCTGAGCCTGAAAGGGCTAGGGTCTCCTAAAGCATCCTGGGCCATCTCCAGTCATCCTGGTGAATATCAGGCCACTGGACCTAGATGGTTCCGGAGGAGAAAGTGAGGTTGCTGACCTTGCATAGCTCTCCCTTACTCAAGCAAAGTCAACTGCAAGTCATGTCATCATTCGCCTGATGTCGTGGTCCTCTTCGAGAACAAAGGACAAACACAACACATTTGAACTCAAGTCTTCCTGACTCTAGTCCTGGTGTTCTAACCAGTGCACCACCTAGCTACTTGTATGATAAGAATCTCATTTGTTCTACCGAAGAATTGTAACTAACATGGAAATAATGATGCATTGCTCTAGACTGAATGCTAATATCCATGGTATAAACTTTATCTCCATAGCAACCATGATCCCAACACCTCATCTCATGGTTTTCTGACAGTTGTAACACTCCCATTGCCATGGAATTCCTCGCCTGGTCCTGGTCACACTCTTTTCACTGCCTGCTGGTACTAATGTACAATATGGCATTGTTCTTTCCATTTCCTTGCATACTCCCTAAAAGGAAATTACCAAGGGAATGTTTTTACTTTGACCTTTGTGATATAGTTAATAAAAACCAAACCAAAACAAAGAAACAACTTTAGATTTGGAATTGGAATACCTGGGTTCAAATCTTAGCTTTTGAACTCAATACTTGTATCCCCTTAGTCTCATCACAACCATTCTGGATCTCAGTTTCCTCTTCTGTGAAATGAGGGGATTGAACTAAATGGGCTCCTATAGTCCTTTTTGAGTCTATACTCCTATATTTAGGAAAAGCAAAATTTCAAATGATCTTACTGCTAGCAAGATGTCACAGGGCTAGTAGTTATTTCATAAACTGAGACCAGCAATGAAACATTCCTCATGAATATCTATACTTGCTAGCATGCAGGCACTAAAAAAATCTTTGGTAAAACAAACACTGAATTTTATCAGTTGAGAAAGGTAAAGCATCATTTAAAAACTATCACTACCTTTAATGTTCAATAGTATTACTAAATGTACATTCATGTAAACGTAAAGCTTGACAATTCTGAAAAACATAAGACTAGTTTGGGCCCTAATCCTTCAAGCACGATATGATAAAATCAAACCTAACACCAAAATAAATGGCTAAGTGGTATGCATTTTGAGGTTTTTGAAAGTACTGTAAGTACAGATGAATTCACCTTTAGATGCTCAAATAAAATAAGATGAAAAAGGTATGTCAGTGTACCTCTGTGAACTTCATTCTGAAAAATGGGAAAAAGTTATTTTAACCTGGGGGCAGTGATTCAGTCTTAATAGAAAAAAGAAATACAGATTTATTTTCTGCAACAGCTTTCCTCTTCTGACATGGAACTGACATCATGCTTCTCTTGTAACATGGTTATGGAGAAGGGTAAGTGAAAACATACTTTCCTCTCTGCTTAATTCCTTTTCATTACCGCTCACCCCCACCCCCATTTTCTGGTCTCTTCCTGTCTTTTCTCTCTCTTCCTTTCATCACTTTGATCTGATGCTTCTTACTCTTTTCCAACAATTTCTCTCTAATGTGAAACTTCCTTCTTTATTTCTTCTATGCTGCAACCTCTTCCTACTCTCTCACTTTGCTTCCCACTCGCAGTGGGAAAGTCGCAGTGATGGCAGGTAAGAAAAGGAAAACTGTAAGCAATACCACCTGCCTGTTAAGTAACAAAATGCGCATGTACCTAACCTAACAAAATCTGTTTCTTTATACTGAGAAAGTAACTGTCTTACTGAATCTCTACAGCTTCCCTATTCTGCTCTTTTCTCCCTCCCTTCCTTCCCCTCCTTCC